>NCVV01000001.1:905969-951802 GCA_002092955.1 Auricularia auricula-judae
AACAAGAGTAGCCGTAGATGTTGGAATCCCGTCCGCCAGTGCCGCCAGAGCCCGCCGTGGTAAGTCGAGGTTGCCGTGTATACGCGCGTGGTCAGAGGGCAAACTCGTAAGGAGCGCCCGGTGATAGCCGTACATACATATGCTCGGACGGCGCGAAGCTCGCCTGTACAGCTTCTACATCCGAAATGCTAACAGTGCAGCCGGCATCAGTGCTAGTCTTCGAGGCGAACGTGGTCGAGGTCGGGGTCAAGAAGCGGCAATTCAGTTGGCCCTCCGGCGCAGTCGCTGACTGCCAATGGTCCTGAAGGCATAGCTTTCTCGAGACGGACATAAAGCGTTGCGCAGGCGCCATGGCGGTCAATCGCGAAGAGTGTGCTGGGCAAGGAGCGGAACGGAGCTTCAATCCTTTGATCCTGAACAGTTCGCTCGTTTTTTTTTAGCTATTGGCACATTTTTCATCACAAAGTCAATATAGTGCGCTACTGTAACGGTAGCTTGTGGTAGAATTACCCAGCCGCTGACACTACCAGGGTAGTTCATTTCCTTCGTGACCAAAAAACCTCCCAGAATGTGTCGCCAGCGTCGCCTGCTCGTAGAGCGCAATGTGCTTCGACACCGCATAGTCGACTTCAAGGAACGCGCCCGGTCCACCCATATCTACGGCGTCGTGGTAAGTGGCGTGAAAGACTTGCGCACGAGCGACAATTCGAGGCTAACTTACCAGTTTTGATCCAGCCAGGATCGAGCAGGAATATCGTCAGGTCGGGGTGTTGCTTCGACATCTTGTAGGTCTAGCACAAAGTTTTCAGCATCTTTCACTGACGACAGCTGCAGGATGCGACGTACGAGCATGTTCATGCCGGCCTTAGCGATGCTGTAACTCGCATTCTTTGGGCCGAGGTCGAGCCCGATACTCGCGAGGCCGCTCGTGACGTTCACCACGACCTTGCGCTCCCCCTTCTCCACGATCGGGCGGAAGGTGCGAAAGACGCGCAGCGGGCCGATGACGTGCGTCGCGAACTGGCGCTGCAGCTCTTCCGGCGTCGCGTCGTCGACCGAATCGTTGCCGCCCTGCAGCATCTCTGAGTGAGACCAGCAACTCTTCGCAAATACTAAATCACCCACGATTCCAGCGTTGTTAATAAGATAGTCGATGCCCTTGTCCGTCCCTAGAATCTCCTTGGTCTTCTCAAACGCGGCCTTGACAGACTCATCAGACGTGATATCGAGCGGCAATACGTGCACGCCCGCGATCTGAGAGAGCGCGGTCGCGCTGGACGGGTTGCGGCACGTCGCGATGACGGTGTTGGCCTTGTTGGCTGCGAGCTGGCGCGCGAGCTCGAGGCCGATACCGCGCGATGTTCTGCGGCGCACCAGACGTCAGCAAACGACGTTCGAAATGGGCAAGACGGAGAAGACGTACCCTGTAACGAGCCAGACGGGCATTCTGTCTTTGGGGGTAGAGGGAGGGGACTGGGCGGGAGTTTTACTGCTGCCAGCAAGCACGGCTGCGCGGTTTATAGGTCGCGCGCGATCTGATGACTCAGCTGGCGTGGTAGGGGGCGATTAGAAACGGTCGCTCAGGGAAGCGCAGGTGTCCTGTGCGCTACTTTGCATGCGAAAAAAGGATTGTGCAACTCTTGCGCCGCTATGTGCTTCAATAAGCAAAGTTTGGTACCAGAATGTGACGCGATGCATACCTTTCGTTGTAATTTGTGATTGGTGGCCTCCGAGTACGCCCTCGCGGTTGATGCAGATAATTGCGCGCCAGCAGGATGATTGCTGCCTGTCATTCTCATCGGCGGATGCGCGATGCGGTCAACTGGCTCCAGGGAAAGGCAGCATCCACGCTTGCGGAAAGACTGGCGGATATCGAAGTTTTACGCGCCCAAGCAGATAGGAATGCATAAAAGAAGCACCAAGTAGAGGCTGAGCGCATGATAACCCAGGTCAGAATATAAGTTAGAAGCTGGACAGACGCGCAGTGCCATTCCGGTCACAGATCAGTTCGACAGAGAACCCACAAGCGACGTAGCGTCTTTATATTGCGAAAAGCGTGACTCAAATCATCTAGAGTTTGTGAATGTGACTTATCGGAGCTCATAGCGTCAACGCGACATGGAAGTTTGGAGCCAGCGGGAGGATGGCGGACCTTCAATCTACCTCCGCTTCTTGTCATCCTCCCTCGATGGTTTGCCTCGCATCTATCGTCCACACCGGGTTGCGCACTAACAGGCTGCTTAACTCTTGTTGGACTTTGATATTTCATGCTCCGGGCGCCGGGCTCACACTCAGACTTCCAGCAGTGCTTTTCTCTAGGCTTCATTCGGAACGATTACACTTCGAACTTCGCTTTCAAGGAAGTGCAAGCCGTACTCTTGCGTACCAAGCACATGAATCTGCAAATATGCTTGTTTATTTCTCGTTCCCGTTCAGCAACCCAGACTTGACCATCGTGTTCTGTGCTGCCCCAGCCGGCCTGGCTCTCGTCGTGCAAACACAGCGAGACTGTTTCCCCTGCTCATTTGGAATCTTATCGTTAACTCAAATCCCTCTGGCCTGCGAGCACCGTCTTTTTTCGTAGCTCACTGAGTCCCTGCCCATCCTCCAGACTCTGGCACGCCGGGACGCCTCTCGTTGTGCCGCCTCTCGCGCAGCCGCTCGCCTTCCGGCGCCCTCTCCACCGGCTGCAGTCTACCAATAGCGCGAGCAAGATGTCCAGCCGGCTGAATGTACGAGCATTTCCCGCCGCTTTAGGTTCTGAGACACAACCGCAGCCCGGCGGATCAGCCTCAACGTTTGGGCCGGCGCGCCGCCCAGCTCTGTTCAGCGGCTCCACCAGCAGATTTTCCACGCTTGCTGTTGTCCTGGAGGCGCGTGCAGGGGCTCACGCACCACTGCCCGACGCCCATCTGCTCTTGTCCGGCGTTCTTGTACCTCTCGCACGAGATTTCTCTGGCGATGGACTTTGCTGCGCACTACGCGATGGCGATATGGGTCCATTTGCACACGTTGCATTTAGTTTCGATTGGCGGATACTATCTATGGCCCTGCTGGTAAACTTGGGGGCCCCGCTGCAGATCTTGAGGGCGTCTCGATATCAATACACTTGGTTGGTATCCATGAATTCTCCGCACCCATTTACAAAACTGTTGCCTATCAGCCTGAGAGCGTTGAATCGCCTTGCTAACCCCCGGGGCTGTGGCTTTGCTCAAGTTAAATTGCTGGCGCGCGGGCAGGGTCACGTGAGCTCCGCATTCCTATCGACAATCAACTGGTTCGAGCTCGTAAACGGATCACCAAGATCATTTTGCTCTGCCAATGCTATATACACCTCTACCGATGCGATTCAAAAGTGCGCCGCCCATAGTAAGTACATGTGATCCGCTGTGTCAACCTTTTCAGCTTGGCCTCGCTCATTCAAATCTCATACATAGCGAAGAAATTGGTGTACCACGAACGGGTAAAGAGCAAAGTACGGTCTACGGGGTGCAGTTGCAAACGACGCTGATAGCCATTGGGGGACGGATACCGACGGATTCCATGGTAGGAAGTCTTCAACAGCGTCTTCCCCAGAGAACCCGAGAACGTGGAGCCGATTGTGTGTACGGTGACCCGGGCCGTTGCGCAACAACCTGGCAATGCAGGCACCACTGGGTCTCTGGTGCTCTGTGTGAAGTTTAAGTAGTGGGATGATTGTGTTTCTGAGATAATCTCTAAACGTGATCGTCAATAGGTCTGAGGTCATCGTGGCAAAGACGACGCACCCGTCGGGACGCCGATAAAGCTCTGCAAAAATACCTTTGCACGCCTTGTAATGTTCGCGGGCGGCGTGGTCGTTCATAACCAGCCCGAGGGCTGCCATTTGATTCAACATCAATAAAGTGCGCTCCATCTCGTGCCTGTACTGTGCGCGCTGGATCTCCTCTCGGAGCAAAATTCTGCACCCTGGCCCCTCGCAGTTGCACACGGTGTTGGGTGCGTGCTTGCGCTCGAGCAGGTGTTTGATGATGAGCAACACGTCGTCCACCGGCTTGGGGAACCCGATGAGAACTTGCCACTGGTCGAAAGCGCGTTCTCTGAAATAGCAGCAGTCCACAGTTTGAATCCAGGGTCGCACGTGTGGTGGGTATTTATACTCATACATCAGGCTGAAGTGACATTAGCATACTCAAGCAAGCATTCAGAAAACCGCATATCTCACAGGTGTTGCATGACACGCTGAGTTTGCGCCTTTTGCAAGATCTGATGGATGCCAGCTGGGTCGTTGCTTTGATGGTAGGATAAAGCAAGCTGTTCCTCATCGTCGCAGGATAGTTCGAGCAGCTGCATGAACCGCTATAATCAAAGAATTAGTCCGGAAAGCGCAGGATGCAGTTAGACGTACTGTGAGGGACGTGCGAGTACACGGATGGAAGTATTCTCCTGTCCATTCATTGTAGAACTGAAACGTCGGCACACCGACATCAAAGCGCAGCTGGATATCTTGTACGACGCCGTATACGCGCTCTAGGGTAGTCGCCTGTTGCTCTACTGCATCCAGAACAGCACATTGATCGTTCCTAGATATCTCGATGAATATTAAACCGCTAGTTAAATCCACTGGCGTACGCATGAGAGAGGGTGAGGTATGTCTGAATGACACCAAGTTGCTCTGAAAGCTGTGTTCTGAGCGCGTCGACTTCCTTCCTCCCGCCGAGGATGCTCCACGCCGCAACTGCCCAGTACTGACGCCAGGCGACCGCGCCAACCCTGGTGGTCATTTGTTCCCTGAATACAGCAATCTTGCCGAGGATGAGGTGGAGTACGGAGTGGCACGCAATAAGAGCATGCGTAATGCCATGTTCCACGGACGCCTCGAGCGGTATGCGCCGTTTGTCGATTGCAGCCTTGATATGCTGCAACGTGTGCGCGAACGAGTCGATTTCGATAATGAGCTCGCGGATATCGGCAGAGGCGCCAGTCGTGTCGCTCAACGCGGCGCGCAGTTGCCACACGAGCTTCAGCACAGCGACGATATCCCCGAAGGAGTTGAAGGCGATGGGCATGAGTCACTTGTTCGCGGCGCGGTAGCGACAGCGGGCTCATATACATGCATACAGTGTTCCCGGTAAAAGAAGTCCAGATGCTGCCACGGCGCAGCGCAGATGTTAGCAGTAGTGGAGTCACGAGCAATTCCCTGTATATTCACGGACAGGGCGGGATCCAGGCACATTAAATGTCGCAGGTTCTAGGCTGCCGTGGCCGGATTGTGTCTGCTACGGTAACTGTACGGCGAGCAAGATGTTTGTGACAAGCCAAGCTGTGCACCGCCGCCTTGATGTCGCCCCCGGCCGCGAGCGCAGTATGCGACTACACTCTCTGTGAGCCTGGGTGGGGTGTTTCCTATCCTCGCGCTGGCACTCTCGCGCTCATCTGCATTTTGCCCAGGTTGGCAAGGGCTCCTTCGAGTGACTTTGACTGCTGACAGACTGGGGCAGATGAAATACATAGCACAGCATAAGGAGCTTCGAAGCCTTGGTTTGGTGGGGAGGGTTCTTTATCATCTCACGATGGGCTACGGCGGTGAAACGTCGATCGCAGGGTTTCCAAGGTGTTTCGGAACAAAGCTTGAGAAGGCCACGGGACCGTGTATGAAGTAGACAGCACCCGAGAGATTAGGGAGTCCAAGACCACAGTCAGACTAGGCAGCCCAGAAACTCGTAAACGCGGCCGCAACAACGGCCCAGATACGGAGAACTTTTTGCTTTGTTCGTAGAAAGAGGTCTTATAAGGTAGTAGAGTCCCAGTCATAGAAAGCCCGTGAGTTCTCGAGCGCCGCAGATGGCGGTGTTGACGTCAGCAGACAAGCAGCGGGAGTTAAAGTTCAACTCCGCTCTTCCGTTCCTTTTCTTGCTCCGTTCGACGACCCGCTGGCTCTGCACCACAGTCACAGGCACCGCACAGGCTAGCAACATATCCCGGAGTTCACTTCCACTGGCGCTTTGTTCCCTACGCTCGCCAGCCTTCCCCAGCAATATACAATCACCGAATAGGCTCACTGGCGACACTTGGACGCCGCACCGGCCGCCGCGACCGTTACTGCCCTCGCAATCCTAATTTACAGCTCGGGCATCGTTGCTCGGCATTTTTCTACCATTGATCATGCTTGGGCTGTGCGTGGGTTCGTTGGAACGGCTTGTTTCACTCGGCCTGTCAATCGTGGCGGAAGTTTGAGATGCGGTCTGTGCTCTTCACCGGGTCATATACAAGCACCCCTATTGTGGAACTACCCGGGTTTACTTGCTGGGGCTGCGAAGGGCGACAGCTGTTCCCGCAACTCGTCTGAGATGCCGCGTCTGCAGTTCTCCTGCTTTCCCACACATGTGGAGATAAAGAATCACACGGATGCGGTGTGCAGTCGCGCAACCGACAGGCCTGGTCTCTTTTTCCCACGCGACACTACTGCTCCTAAGTCGGATTCCAAATTCTTGCGGCGGAGTCGTCGCACTTGGCACTGAATATCTGCTGGTTTCTTCAAAGCATGACATAGGCTGTTCATCGCTCCACACCAATTGGTTACTGACACATACCCTCCTTTTACAATTCTATATAGGCTGCCGGGTCAAGGGAACGCATATCCCGCCGTGAACATACCGCCACCGAGCCATAGGGCGCGCCCAACGGCGCGGTCGACAACCAGCATGGATCGCTCCTTGTGCCGCGCCTCGCGAGGCATCGCGAGCATCTCTTTCCTGTGTCCAGTGTCCATCAACGTAGACGCCTGGACGGTTGCACGTGTTCGGCGCCCAGTAGCCAGCCCCCTTGGTATTCTCGTGCCCGTCCTCGCGAATCCGGCCTCGACAACCGATGGGCCGCGTTTCTCGGCCTGCTCGCCCGCTGTATCGGCCAGAAAATCCCATGCAACCCTACTTCTGTACATCTCGAGTCGCTCATCTTGCTTGCAGAAACGTGCGACGAGCAGCCAGATTCTGGACCAAACTCATTACCGCAGCCTCTCTCGATAACCACGCCCGCCCAGCGGCGCTATCGTGTAGACTGGACGCATCGCGAACGCGACTAATACGACGAGTCTGCTTTGGACGTATTCAACGGCGCTGCGCCACCGAGGCCCCGGGCGAGTCGCGGTGCATTGCTTGCTTCTCAGCGGATTCTAGCGGTTCTTAGCGGTTTAAACCGGTTCATATTGACGATATACGGGCCTAGATATAATTTGCTAGAGTCTTAGAGAGCGGTCCGCAGCTGTGAATGACCACTTCTGCGGGTTCCGCTGAAGCGGATTACTGGCACAAAGTGCGGTATCCGGTTCACCGGAATCCCTCGGCACAGCTGTTACATCAGCCGACTCCTATGAGTTTTATCTGCACCGCGGCGGCCGCCCTGAGCTCGTCCTCGTTCCTATGGCCTCTTACCCTCGTCCCTTACCCCTAATCATATATATCGTTCGACTCGCGCTCCGAATTTCCGCGTATTCCGTTTATCTAATTCCACCGGACTCTATCTCTCTACTACAGTCGACTCCCTCGTAACCCATAGGTTTTGGTTCCACCTATGGGTTATTGCGGGTATGGGTTAAGAGGATGGTAATTTGTATGTAAATCTCGATTTGGGAGGCGGCCAAAGGCCACGGCCGAGTATGGGTTATCGGTTATGAGGACTATGGGTTACGAGGGAGGCAACTGTACATGTGCTCACATCCCCGCTCTCTCCCTTTCTCTGGATCGATTATCAGCGCATCATCTCGTGTCCATCATATGTATATATTCCTCTGTGCTCGTCCGAGTCATACAGTTTAGTTTTCCCCCTTCTCTGGCTCGAGTTTTGAGCACGGAGCCCGAGTTCTACCCCAGCAATCAAGAAATCACTCACTCAGACCTGAGAGGCGGCCAACCTCTTCAGCTCTAGTCATTCCTTCGTTCTCAGCGTCTATATTCGCTATCTATGGGATCTCCGAGTCGTTCGTAGCGACGTGGACTAGTATTCCTACCGGGTCCCACCCGAGCTCCTAGCGCTACCGCCGAACCTGTGCGTCAATATCACGACAGCGCAATCATCCCTCGCCCATCCCATTTGAGAGGCGACGATGTATGTCTTTCCAGTCGTACTGCAGCCTATTGCAGTTTCTGAACTCGCACGTCATAATCTCCATGGTCTCAAGCTGCTCTTGCACGCGCTCGTCCGACTTGAGATCGTCGAGGGACAGTGACTTGATGAAGGCGGTCTGCAGCGAGAGCGCGAAGGAGGTCCACACGTGCGGATGGTCCCTGTAGTGCACGTTGTCCGTCCGCGTCTCGCGTGTGCAGTAGCTCGTGTTTTCCAAATAGAAAGGCGCGTCGACGTCATCCTGGACGAGCAGCGCGCAAAACCGCTCGATGCGCTCCTGGCGGCGCGCGACCAGCCACCGCAGCTGCGCAAAGTCGAGGTGCTCGATTGTGTCGAAGTCGAGACGCATGGTCTGCAGGCGCTGCAGTGCGCTCGCTGCGACGTCTTCCTGGACGTAGCGAGCGGCCAGCGCGTACAGATGCACTGCGTCGTCCTGCATGTCCGGCTTGCGGAGGAGCAGAGGCAGCACCTCGAGCGCGCCGGCCATCTCGTACTTTTCCGCGGCGCGCAGACACAGCTCCAGATCGCCGAGATTCGTGAGACGCGCGAGACCGGGCTCCGTGCCGGAACAAAGGTGCAGGAGGACTTCCAGCGTCAGCGAGTCCTCCGATACCGCGATCTTTTCCGACTTTCTTTCGCCCTGTGGGAGCGTGAACAGCGTGCGGAACCAGCCTGACGCGCGGGCTAGTTGCGACGACGCAATGTGGAAATCGACGCCATCCGCGGAGACGAGCGTCGTATCTGCTGGGCCTGGAAAGGAGGCATGGGCTTTCGATGTGGCGGTGTGGCTCATGGTGCCGGGTGAAGCAGAACACGAGGCGTCGGGCCCAGCCGGGCCAGGTATCGCCGCGTCCATTCATTGCTGTAGATTGATACCGTGACTGTAACCGGAAGGATGGAATGAATCAGAATGCGCTATGACGCGGATAGTGCAGGGTGAGACGGCTCTTGAGCGACCGGGAATGCAGATCAGGAGTATGCCAGTATGGACTGCTCGTACTGTATCATCGGCCATCATAACCGTTCCCTCTCCTCCGGGAATAGGACCTACTTGAGATCGCGCAGCCGTCCTGGCCGGGACACTCGTGCGCCACATCGCAGTGTCCGAAGTCTATGACGCGACTTTCGCGGTGGAATCTGCGAGATAGCCACTGTGCAGAATGCGGGCGGCGCGTCGGGGACCACGTGACACGCTTTCGCTGCAACAGCACGGTATCATTTCTCTGTTCTCGGAATACGGAAGCGAACGTCACGTACTGTACCGACCGGCGAGTGCGAGGGCGGCGTAGTGACCCTCCAGCCGCGCCCGTCCATCATGTAATAGCGGCCCAGAAGCGCCGGCGCGACGGGCGCGGACGATGTCGATTGCACCGTCTCGGCATCGATGAGCTCAGCGGCTCCTCGAGGGGGATCTCCGTCCCCGCGCAGGAATCCCACGTTGAATCGATGAAGAGGGTACCTTCAGGCGGTCTCCGGACGAGATATGTCCTTGCTTCGGGGCCCTGGTGAAGAAACTGCTCGGCGGTGAGGCCCAGTCAAGATTGACTGAGTCGAAATGTGACGGCTCGCGACGTTTTGAGCACCGCCGTGTTTGGCCCAAGCCAACAAATGTCCCTACGTTGTATCCACATTGTGTCAGATTGCGTCGCCTTGCGCGCGAAGTACGAAATGACGCATTCAACATAGGTGTTTCATCTTGTTATGTATCCCCGTTCACTTGGCCTCGTTCTAGTGCTTATTGGAACAACGTGATAGATTAATCTAGCTACTAGAAAATACGATACTGCACGCCAATCGAAGAGCCGCTAGAAAAGAATCACGAAAGGGTGGGCGGAGGGGAGAACACTGGCAGATACGGCGGGCGTGCACAATGGGAATGCATGAAGGACGGGATAGAAAAACCGAGCGCACCTGCCAGGATAAGAGGCGCCGCAAAGCGGGAACTGCGACGGCGGCTGCAGAGAGAGGGTGACATGAGCCGAAGCCATGCAAGAAACTCGTATCCGGGCGCCTGCACTTTAATAGGACGTTAGACAACGCGAAGACGACTATACGCTGCATTGCCAGCAACTCACCTAGAATGTACGCGTGGTTGAAGCGCAATAGACTTGAGATCAGTTACTAGCGCCGGGAGTCAGAGTCGTTCATCTCAATCGGAGGTGACGAGGGTAGCAAAATGCGGCTCAATTGGTGCTTGACGGATAGCGACGCCCGATATGTACTTTATAAAAATTAATGGATGTAAACACAGCAGTTGCACACGTTGCGTCGTGTAGTCCATACCTGAGTAGCTGCAGCGCGAATTGACATCCTGCACGGGCTTCAGCGGGCCTGTAAGTATCCAGATATAGCTGGTCAATAGTGGCGCACCGGTGGCTCGCGCTGCGAAGATGCGCTGAGGCCTTATTCATACGCTCGTAGTGTTCGAATACTCCGAGTCTGCAGGTTCCTAATATGTATGCGCAGCAGGCAGAGCGCCGTCCAGCCGGGAGGGAAGCGACCTACCGCAGGAGCCGCCATGATGGGCATATTCCTGGTGTATGCTGCATGTCGCGCGTCGCGCTATAGTATGCCGAGCCAAGGCTGCATTGTGGCTTCGGCCTGGGCAGCACAGCAATAAGATGCATGAGCAGTGTTCGACGCGCACCGGGGTCCGGAAGATAGCGAGCGGACTTGTCGCGCGGGCAGCACAGCGGCGCGGGGATCTGGGAATCGTAAGGACAAGGAGCGACGGCGGAGTTGGGAAAGCGCGACGGCGTGAAGAACACGAATGACTGGGAGCTCCGATTTTCTGCAACAATGACCTACCTCATCGCTTGCACTACTTGGAGTTAAAACATGCGAGGGCGTTGGACAAGATGGTGCAGAGAATGTGCCAGATGATACATCTTGGTTCTTTTGGCACGGCGCGCAGCAATTCCTCCTTTGCCGCAGAACGACTCAGTCAATCTTGACTGGGGGTGAGGACTGGGACACCATTTATGTTGTCTGGACACGGTGGAGAGGATGAAGCACTTAGTTGTCATGAGTTGCGGCGCTGCGGGAAAGTAGGATGGAGAACAAAACAGTGGCGCGCAAGAGTTCGCTAACGCGCCTCTGATTCGGCTCCATGAAAGATGCAACATTGTGAATGCGCCCTACTTGTGCAGAATTGGAAGTTGAATCACGTGGGCGCGGGCGTTCAGAACTTCCACTGGCAGAAGTACAGTAATGAGTGGATGGAGCGTGTTGAGAACTACAACGCACCAGTGGGAGATATACTATGTACTGTGCCTTTCAGAGAGTAGCACATACACACCGCGCAGCCAGGGTGCAGGCAGATTAGCGCTGGGCTGTGGGAGTTTGGTCGCTTGATGGGGAAGACGAATTTCTGCATTGACAAGCAACCTGGATGAAAATAGATAAGAAACACAGTGAGAATTTTTTTAAATGGAAGATCTACATGCTTTAAGGACTGATGAGCGCATTCAGAAGCATCTAATGAGCGGGAATGGTGCCGGCTGAAAGCGAGCGCATGCGAGAAGCAATGGCGCGAGCAGAATTGGGAGCAATGAATGTCCTGCGAGCCTGCAAAAAAATCATGGCATCAAGTTCAGTTCTATTAAGCCAGTTTTCTGTGCGAACTGCGGGCGCGGCGAGTCAACGAGATGGTAAGAATCCAGGAGACAGCCGCGGTCCAACTCCGCTGCCAGCTCGCGCAGCTTGCCTTCCGTTCCGCACCACCGACGTTCACCATCTCCCCCATTCTTGCTTACACGCCGCGCTGAACGACCCCATCGCCATGACGACCCGTCGCCGGTCGATAACGCCCGAACTGGCGCATCTACTGAGCAGCGACAGCGAGAGCGCCAGCGACACGTCGCTCGTGCTCGAGGACCTCGTGCGCATCGGCGACGCCTCGCGCCTGCGCCGCCGTGGTGCGCTCAGACTCGACACCGCAGCCGTATCCACTGCCGTCGGCAATGCGGGCGATGTTGCGCCGGCCGACAGCTTGCTCGCCAACCTCGTCGCTGCCGCGCACGACGCTGTATCGGGCGGTCCTGGAGGATACCGCGTCTTCTGCGGCGCACGCGACTGGGCGCACGACCGCGCGCTGCGGCCCAGTCCTCTGCCTGGCTTTGGCGTGGATGAAGATGATGACGACGAGCCGGCGCCAGCGTTGGAGCAGCCGTGGACGGGATGCCGCGCGCTCGTGCACGCCGCCGCGGCGCCCAGCGCGCGCGACGGCACCTGGTTCGCGCGCGGGCCCGCGACGGGCACCGTTGTACGGCTCAGCGCGGCGTTCTTCGCGCGCGGCGGGCGGAAGTTGCGCAGGCCGTGCGGGTGCGCGTCGGATGGGGTAGGGTGCCGCGTTTGGTGCGCCTTTTCTCGTCTTCTCTTGGGCTTTTGGCGATTTGTTGACCGAAGTTGTAGTGGAAACGCGCTGGGCATTGTCTACCGCCCGTGCGCGCGCCATCTGCGCCTCTTCCCGAACCCGGACGGCGCGCGCCCGTTCTACTCGTTCTTCGCGGGCGCGACGGACGCCGACCCGCCGTTCGCGTTCCCGCCGCCCACCGTCGCCCCGCCGCCGCTCAACTCGCCCATGGACGAGTTCGAGCCGGACGACGCGCTCGAATCGCCCAAGTTCTGATACCACGCCGCCCACATCCATCTCCCCGTCGTGCCCACCCCGCTGTATCACTGCAACACCTCTCGTGCACCCACTATGGAATGTTCCCCTTGTATTATGACTGTCTTGCCCCCTCACCGTGCTGATTACCATCCTACTGTTTGTGTCATGTATACTAGCAATCGTGCGACATGGACGCTATCCAATCTCATTGTATATCTACAGTACGAGCGATGCCTCTGTCGACGTACCAACCCATCCGACCCGTCGCTTCCTCCGAGCTCGCACAAAGGTGCGCGCTCTGCTTTCGACCACCGTCTTGCGCCGGCACTCCATTATGCCTGCCAGTGCGGGCACGTTCTCGTGAGTTCTTGGCTGCGGCTCCGCGCTGCAGTTATGTAATAAGGTTCTTGCACTGCTGTGTGCCTTCGCCCGTAGATTTGTCGCGTATTGCTGCCAGGCACAGGGCCGCTTGCTGTATGAACTTATCTGCGAGATGGACGTCAGTCCACTTTTCCCTGCATGGACGACGGCGCGTCTTATTAGGCAGCCCAATCCCGTGCGCTGGCCTGTTCAATCCGTCCTAGCAGCTCACCCCACACCTTGGCGCGGTGGACTGGCCACGTGACCTCGTGCTCGCGACGAAGGCCGAGTGCAAGAGTAGCCTGAGAGTGCGGGCATCATGCCATGTTGACTGCGCTGATCCAGCGCCATGCTGGCAGTGTGTTTCTGTTTCGCCACCATGCGCATGCGCCGGACGCTCTGTAATACCACAGCCGTCGCGGAGGCGAATTAAATGTGTATTTGGGGCTCGAATCGTTCTGCTCAGTGCTGAGCTGCTGAGTTCTACTGTATAGCAGGCAGCCTGGCGTAAGTGGGCGAGTACAAAGGCTCCGCTAGGTGGTAGGTGATCGAAGCCGTTGATTTTGACGAGCACGGTTGCAGAACAGAGGATGAGGATGGGGTGCAGGGGGGTTGAATTGGTCCCGCAGAAGGTTCTTAGCAGATGATGAGAGGGGGGAAAGAATGTTGTGGGTGCTGTACTGTAAGAAATTACCTAGGCCTTGCGTAGCGGACTATGGAAAGCCGGAGTGAGCTGCCTCGGAAGTGATGTGATCTGATGGTCGGTCAAGCTCGGTGAAGCACGGAGCAATCTCATGTCGGCCATCCCAGCTCACAATCACCGCAACGTACTTACTCTGTGCATCTTAAGGCCGTCGCCGTCAGCTCCGTCAAGGACGCTGCAGGTGATGCGGTCAGTACACAGCACCCTGGCTAGAGAAAACGCGAAGAGAAGGAGAAGGGGGAAGAGAAGGCGGTCAGTGGAGTGTGTATGTATCACAATATGACTACTACTACTTTGGCCAGGCCACAAATGTTCCGTTGCATCCGGTCCACGGAATTCGCCGTACGTATAACTCCGTTACGATGCGTGCTTGTGAGTCTCTTTGGCCGAGTGGTTAAGACTGCTAGCCACTTTTCCTGGCTTCTCGGATGGCCCATGGGTTCGAATCAGGTGTTTGAACATATTTTTTAATTATTGACTCCGAGCACGCAACCTCGCCTCTGAAAGCTTCCGTTTGGCTCCGTATTTACTTCCGATATTTCGCGGCTCTTGCTCCTGCTAGAATTTGAACAAACTACACTTACAACAAGTTGGCGGTGAAATTTAAGATCAACCGACACGATATATAGAATTTATTGCCGTCAAATGACGTGTGGTTACTTGAGACGCGCACGACGGCTGGCCCTGACAGTTCCATCACTTTCCTGAGATACAGAGTTATCAGCGATGTTCAACTGAGCTTCGGCCTTGCGCTTTCGCGTCCTGGCTCCAATCGGAGCCTCGTCTTCTGGACCTGCAGTTGCTGACGGCGTGTTGGTCTTGGCTTGCATGTTCAGCAGGGCAAGCGGGATTCTGTCCTTTTGCAACTCGCGTTGCACCTTGAAGACGCGTAGCCTACCACCCTTCCCAGAATTGCCACGCATCTAGAAACTGAGATCACCAAGAATAATAGGCAAGATTCAACTCACCTTCGGTGGGCGACCTGTGACTTTCTTCACAACCAAATTCGTTCCGACGCTCAAGTCGACGCCTTCGTCGTCTATGGTTGGGACCTGCTCTATGTCACCTTCTTCGATCTGGAGCCGCAATCCCGTTAATCAGCAGACCAATGCATGAAGACAACGGCGCACCCCTTGCGCTGCCGCTGCCTGTTGCAAGGACAGAGCATACGCCGTCCAATCTGCATCGTGGATGCGGTTGATGTTATAGATATGGAATTGCTGCGGCCCGATGGTGGGTGTGTCCCCCTCGAGACGGAGATCGCGCCAGCCATCCCCATGCGCATGCTCAGAGGTCGTCAGCTGGCGCAAAAAGAAACAGCCAATCAATTTACCAGTGTCCCAGATGCCCAGTGTGCTGGAGGACATGCCTGAATTGCGGTATAATACGAGGCTGAGCCCACACGGTAGACAAAAACAGGGCGTGAAACCGTCTCGTATCGCACTTGAGGTTGCACAGCAGTCTCATATTTGTTGCCTGCGGGTTGGTGCTGAGAAAATGTCGCACCTGAAATCATACATGCACTGTACATACCAATGGTGTGGTTGGAATCCAAGAGACCAAGCTTGGTCATCTTGACCAAGTCGTCAGCCGCAATACGAACCTCGGCCTTGCGAAACACTGAAATGCAATTGTTGATAAAGTATTTCGAACCCGTAACATGGAATTGGAACGGGTAGTCGCTATTAATCGTGGCTGCAGCGTTTTTGAGGATCAAGGGGCTCCGAAGGCCCAAGAGATATTCATGAAGTACAGTCTTGAAGTGCTGCGGCACCATCAACACGGTGGGTTTGCGACGTGGATGGACTTACCTCCCACTCCTTGTCATCGTAACAGACTTCACATGCTGGCATGACGGGATGGATGAAGAGCTTATGACAGACATCGTTGGCGGTATGGCGTCCAAAACCGTTGAACGTCGTCCGATCCTTCGCCAGTACACCTGCGATAGGACTGGCCGTTCCTTTCTTGAGGACTTCGGCACGCCAGATATCAGCCTGAGCAAAAGCTGCTTGCGCCTCTGTGACCCAGTCAGGACCCAGGTCTGCTGGCCAGATGTCATGCTGCGACAAGCCGTCAGCACAACTCAGCGGCTTGTCAGGTCAACCTACAGCGTTCAGATCCGCCGCTGTCCAGTGCTGCTCGCGGTACGAGACCTTGAACCGAGCAAGGCGGTTGTGGTCTGCAACGAAGAAGACCGTGCCCTCTGACTCGACAGAAAGTAGAATGTTGATATGCCGGACTTCCTTAGAGCGATATGCACGACTACCAGGCACAAAGACGTCCTGTGGGGCAAGATACGAGCGCATCATCTTGGCCTTGCTCTGTTCCTTGCTACGACCAGGTACACAATTCGCAGTGAGGCGAGCGAAGGTCGCGCTGGTGCACTGCGCCAGACAAGCCTCGAGTGAGAAGTTTATGGTTACAAGAACCTACAATGTATGAGAATTCAACCTTGCACCATGCGAAGAGATCAAGCGCACCGATCCAGCTGCAATGAGCAGCTCCTTCCCACGCTGCTTGACAAGCAATTCGCCTGGCGCATGGTCCGCCAAGAGGGGAAGCCATGACGGGTGGTCGCCCGTCCTATCGCAGCGGGCAAGGTCAAAACAATTGACTGCCGCTGTATCGACTTCTGGGAGCCTGGATCCCTCGACAGCACGGACAGTGCATGTATTGAACGGCTTTGTGTCCGTCCCAACCGCCCAAGTTGATGTGTGAAAGCGAACTTTGCCTGACGAAAATAATGAACGGGCAAGGCAAACAAGAATATTTTTTAACACAGACCCTGGACTTTAGCCTTCGACTTTCGCCTCTTGGCACAGTGGTCAGCAATTTTCTTCGCGAATGCAGCTACGATAGGATCCTCGGGCATAGCAGCTAAAATGGTTTTTAGATACAGCAGTACGCGTTTTCAGTGCATCCAGACTAACCTGAGATGCCAGAGACTGCAGGGTGCTCGCAGAGATGTGCAGGGTGGTAGCAGAACGTGACGAAGCGTGCAGCGGAGTTGGAAAGCGTGAAGTTCAATTCCTCTTCCGCTCAACTGCCGCTTGCGCCCTGCACTCCTTGAGCTGCACAAATCAATTGCACTGTACTTCCCTGCTTTTATACGCCCAGTGCTGCATCGTTGTCATCCACCCGACAAGCCTGAGTGCCCCGTGCAAATGTGCATCACCATTTTCGACGAGACCGCCGCTCGAACCTGGCATCCAGCTTGTGCCTGCTCCAGAGCCCATAGTAAACGCACGCCCACCGCCGGAAACACCCAGTGCCTCCCGCAGGCCCTCTGCTTGCGCTCTTGGGGGTGAAATAAATGCGCCCAGCAGCCCGTCCAGCTGTACGGGCTTACTGGGCGTTCGCGCGCGCAGGTGAGCCCGTGGTGCACTCGTGAACACCTGTATCGGCTGATTCGGCTCCCAGCACATCTCCCCGGCCAGGTGCATGCGTGCTTGGACATGAAACGCACACACCCAGCACGTTGATGTCTGTGTGTTTGCACGGCTCTACAGCCCGCGCAACACTCGCGCCCACCAACAGCGTGCTCAGGTAGCCGTACTCTGCCCCGTCATCTGCTCACTCCTGCATACGCCCAGCACCATGTACCGCGGTACTGACTTGCTGGATGTGCGTCTGATGCAGAGCTCGGGGTGCACTCGCGCCCGACGACAGTGGCTGCCACCGCCGCGCTGTCTTCTCGCTCCTGCTCAGAATGGACACGCCCAACAGCCCGTACAGCTGTATTCGGTGTCTGAACGTTTGCTGGTCGTGTTTGGCAGCATGCGGCACGAGCTGTGTGTCTTCCATAGTGAGCGCTTGTGCCAGTCTCACTTGATTTGCTGTCCGCTGACCCATTATGCGACTTGCAGATGCTACACGCCGTTCGTCGCCATTGCAGCGCCTGCCACTGCGTCCATCAAATCCCCATTCAAGCTCGCAGCTCTGCTCGACCTCGCGGTTCACCAGGGACAACAACGCGGGACATGTTCCCATCTTGTGCCGCCCCGCCCTGCGGTCTTTGCGGTTTTGCTCAACAGCATCACACCCTCCATGGGCATCAATTTGTTGAACATGGGTGGCCCGTTGCCCTGGTTGGGCAAAGCTGCCCTGCCGAACACCACGGGCAGCAGGATGGGAGACCCCGCCGTCGTCGTTTGGCAGCGTGCCCAGCGCGACCAACAGCGGGCTGCTCGTCACACCGGACCGGCGGTAGAGCAGGGGGTGCTGCGACTCGCTCTCGAGAAGCCCTGGCCGCGATCCGTCGAGCCACATGCGCACGCGCTCGCGCGGCTCGATGCGCCCATACAGCCACGGCACTCGCATACATCGCTCTCTCTTTTCTCCTAGTCCGAGTTGCTAGCACAAGACGGCGAGGTGCGCTCACACGCGCAGGCATCAGTGCTCATCGCCCACACACGCGACGCACTGCTCAGCGCACGGTGCTGCCGGATGACGACGGCGACCTGGTGGAGCGGCTCGCGCTGCTCGGCGAGCGCGTCGAGCTCGAGAAGCGCTTCCCACGCGGCGCACGGCGAGGCGCGGCGCACGGCGAGGTGCGGCAGCGCGTGTGGGGCCTGCGCTAGGAGAAGGATGCGCTGCCTCATCGTGCAGAGCGAGCTGCGCGAGCGAGTCCGCGTACACCATCCGCAGCGGCTACAGCGCCAGTACACCCAGCCTGTAGTGCTGAACCTGTGTAACTAGTTTTGTGTGTTATGTTAGAACTTGTTCTACGTGTCTGTGGTTGACCTAAAAATTATTGCATATATAGTGCTGTGTACGCATCACAATTGAGTTACAAGTGTCGCCCTTCATCATGTGTGGCCAAAGAAAATAAGTGTAATGCACTACTCGTTTGGCTCGTCCTCTTCGTCGGAGAACATTGCATAAATCATCTGCCCCTCGTCCTCGTTGTCGCCATCTGTGCCTACGCATTGTGAGTAAGACTTAAAGTGCCACAGATTTAACATACCGTTGTGCAACGCGGGATCACGATCACCTATCAGCTCGACTTCTGGGATCTCCTCATCCATGACCAGCTCAAGACCATAGATCTGCGCATGAACAGCGTCCGGGATGATCTCGAGGAGTCGAGCACGCAATGTAACAAAGACCTCCCAGAGTGTTACCACAGAGACTTCAGGACTGTTCAACGAGGTGTATGCGGCCTCGATGTGAGGTGCAAACCACTCTGGAACAAGCTGGAAGACGGGGTGTGTGGCCGGGGCATAGATGGCCTCGACTTCATTCAGTAAGTCTGCCTCGATGGGAATCTTTTTGTAATTAGCATGGACAGCACTCTGTAGCGCATAGGCGTACCTTATAATCCTCAGAGTCGTACTTATCTGCGCGTTCGAAGATGTGATCTGGGACCCCATGAGGGAGAAACTTCTTGCGATCCGCGCGTGGGCACTTTGTGTTGGCACGTAGACGGTAACTATCTAGCTCTGCCTGGATCCAAGGGATCGCAATCCAACGGAACGTCAATCTTGCGGTATCAGTACACGATGTCAATGCATGCGCAGGAGAACCACTCACAAGTCCAGCTGATCGTCACGGTTGAAGATCTCGTCCGCAATGCCGCGCTCCATCTCCGTCTCAAAGCCAGGGCTGAACTGGCGGCGCAGGACACTCCACTTGATCTCGGACTTGATGTTCATGCCCTTCCCACACCATCGATGCTGAATGGTGCGCATTTCGGCGAGCGTAGGGTCCTTCTTCTGACGTAGGATTGTGTGCGCATTACACCGTTAGCCTCGCGCCCGGCATCGCTCTGGGTGATGAGACAGGTAACTAGGATTCCAAGTGAGTGGGAAACACCGAGAAGGGAAACCAAGACTTACAGCCACACTCGCGCACGACACCGAAGTAGTAACTTGCAATCAGTGGCGGTTGACGATTACTCCACCACGCCTTGAGCCAGAGGAGCTTGCCAGAGTAGATCTCGACACCGAGGTGCAGAAGGATACCGAATCTCTTCCACTTGTCATGCTGATCAAATGACCAGACGTCGTTCACGCCCGTCGCCCAAAATGTGCGACGACGGAGGCGGCCAGCTTTCCGCTGCTGGACGGCATCTGGTTCGGTGGCCTTGAAGTATGCCATAAGGAGCGAGCTGACAGGCTTGGTAAATGTGGAAACCTCAATAGCAAGATAAATCGACTCACCGAGGGACGCGCATGCCATCATACTCAGTTCGAAGTGTATGGATCATGTCTTCAACACCAATAGTTGGTAGGCGCAGACGGATCGCTGCTACGGGAGCAGCAATTGTGTCGAATGTATGCTGTTGTTGTCGGGTGCTATGCATGCCGTTTCTCTCGCGAATACGACGCAGCGTCCATATACTACAGTACCCCAATCAGTATGCGCATAAGGGTGATAACAAAACAGCGAGTACCTAAGGCCGTATTGATCCTGGTCAAATACCTCGCGGACATACTCGAGTATCTTCTTGTCGTTCCATCCCCAGTTCCAGTACTTTCGGATGGTGGGCAGGATGACTTCGTCGGGTGCTACACGCGTAATCTAAGTGCGATGTAATGCACACTAAAGGATGGCACGCACGAACTGGCTTGTGTTGATTGACCTTTCGGGATGCCATGGAACAAGTTGCAGTGTACGAAAATTTAGAGCCTTCTGGATGACCGGAGAGTACGAAGATGGTGAGGAGACGCAGCGAAGTGAGTGTCCGGTGCGGAGTGAGTGTCCGGTGCCAAGGCTGATGTGTAAGCATGCTGACACAGTGATGCTATGAAAACAGCACTCGAGTGCCCTGAGTGTCAACTGGACTGGAAAACTTATTCATATTGCCGGTAGTTCACTGTCCCATCTCCTGACCCAATTTTTAAAGGCTGTAATGCACTGGAAGATGGCCCGGGAGCATCACCATGAGTAATATGTTGCGCAGTACGGATGCCGTACCGAGCTTAGCCAGATAAATCAGCGACCGGAGCCACGAAAGAAGGTTACCTACTCCCTGAATCTTGGATGTCAGACATCGTCGCAGAATCCACATTCGAATACAACACAGGCGACCCGGCTTGCGAGTCTGGAAAAATTTGCAAATCCGGCCAAAATGGCGTACTTCCTCGATCTTCGGAGCTATTCTGGGTCGGCAGTCATCGTCAGACCAAGCTGTGCAAGGTGTGCAAAGCCTGCTACGATTATCACCTAGGCCAAGCATCCAGTATGTGCACGCTGTTCTCATAGGCTCTAGAGGAGATACTTAGCAATTTGTAGGAGCTTAGATGCGTACAGTGGCAGAGCTGAGCAATGCCAAGAGCTATGTCGGAGGATGTGTAATCATGACTCCATGTTGTAGGTGCCCGAAGAGCAAACTAGACTCGGTCACTCGAAGCCTGTACCCTGTTGTTGGTCGGCTATCTTATCTGTGAATTGACTCTGTTTGCTTGGTCTAATACACTCAATTCAGTGAAGGCAGCCTGACAGTGCGTAATGATTGCCTGATGCCAAGAGTCGTATCTTTGGATAAATCACAGCGACCGACACATGAGCAAACATTGCTCTTTCCCCAGTCCTCGAATGGCCGAGATCTTCGCAGACTTCACCAATGAACACGACGACGGCGAGCGGGTTTGCGAGTCTGGCAGTTCATGCAAATCAGCGCGGAATGGCTTACTTCCTCCAAATGCCGAGCTCTTCATCGTCGGAAGTCGTCGTCAGACGAAGGCGCGCAAGGTCTGCAAAACCTGCTATGATCACTATCGGGCAGCTGCCGGAACCGTTACCGGTATGGGCACCAGTCTTCACTCCGACTGATACTCAGTACTCATCGATGTTCAGCCACGCAACTTCTCCAGTCAGCACCAACCTCACGCATAGACGAGCGTCATCGACGTGATGTGAGGTCCGACGTGAACCTTGGCTACAGACAGCGTGCGCCGCATTACCATACAGTGCTCGCCACTGCTCAACCTGTTATCAGGTTCTTCAGCTCCGGTTCGAGCGGTCGGGGCTGCAGCACACGGCGCGAACATCAACGTACATGCTGGTTATCAAGCTCAGCACGCATCCTACGGTGCCAAGAAACAGGCGATGGCTCGGCGTGCCTACGAACCACCCAATCCTTTGCTTGTGCCGTTGACGGTATGTCTGAGTTGTAGCTTGCTCGAAACCAGCTCAATTTCGGATGTTAGGTTAGCATGGTATATATTACCGTTTTTCGAGGAAAGCACAAGACGGTGGCCGTTGGTGTACGTGACAATATGGAGGTGCAATTCAGACCACTGACGCTGACGCGCTCTTAGGATCTGACACGCGGTGTTGGTAAAGTGCATCTCTCGATTGGAGCACACGACTTGAAAAGCCACATCCTGCAACAACTCGACGCGCCTTGGTCGGCATGGAGCCGCGAGTATCCCATGCCAAAGGACAAGATTCAGATCTTCGTCACTAAGGGCATGGTTCCCCTCATTGTACCTCCCAACGGCCCAGACGAGGACGTGCTCAAGGACTACGTCGAGAAGGACAAGAAGACGTCGCTACCCCTCATCCTTCCGCTGTTGGTCACGATTCCTGAGGACGTATACGACGACGTGCAGGATCATCGAGATCAGGTAAGGGTGTCGATTGGATTGAAGATATAATACCTAACAGTATCGCGAGCAGATGAAGCAGCAGGAGAACGACAGAGAGACGGCACCAACTGTGCCCCCTTCCCAGGAGCTAGACTGGGACAATGGAACATTCATCCGCGCCCGCAGTCCAGGTCTCTTTATGCGCGAGCCAACTCCAGACAGCCCTCCGTCCAGCCATGTGAGGATGCCTCCGCCCCCAGTTCCTCAACGTCGTGCTTCATCGAACGTGGCACAGCCTAAGCGCCCTCTGCAGGTTTGTGATGCATCGTTGTCTCAAACTTGAGAGCCTAACCTGATTCTCGTCCAGGCTATTCGGTCGCCTGATGATCCCCCGACAAGCCCCCCACTCAAGCGCGTTCCACCAGCTCAGGAGCTGTCCACCTCGCCAGTAATCAATCGTATACGCCGTGCCCTCCAGCATGTCGAGGATATTTCCGTCTCCAGTGCAAGGCACATACGTGAGTAACCTTCTGTTTGCTGTCGTTCTATGTCTAATTGTTACTGAATGTAGTCAATGCCGTTCCGCTGAATGGTAGAATCTTCCCCGAGCGCGTGTTCGAGTCTTGGCATGAGCTCACATTGGCGGAACCACTCAGCATCAAGACTCTCGCAAATCCCATTCCAGCCACGCTTTACCTCAGCAAGCAGAAGATCGGCCAGCCGGGCTCGTTCAAAACCGCATACCAGGGCCAGCTAGCCAGCACTGATCCTATCGGCTTCCCTACCGACTTCCCATTCCGCTCGGGGGAGATCGTCTGTGTCAAGCAGGCAATCAGGAAGTCTGGCACCAAACGCGTACCCCTTCCGGACGTGGATGCACTGCCGATGCTTCTCAAGGAGATGCATACTCTGGAGTGGGCAAAGGCTCTGAACTCGCTCGCATACCAGGCGCTGGATGCTAAGCTTGATGGTCTGCTCAGCTCCACCGAGGACGAATTGGACATCCCGCGACTGTCTTTCGTGTCTTGTGCTCTCTTCGTTGCCGACCCTGCTCCTACTGGCTCCCATCGCATGGACGGTGGTGTCTACCTCATCGAAGAGCTTCTCGACACTGAGGAGTACTACAAGTGGCTCGGCAATGCGAGCGTCCTGCCTTTGGATCACGACAAGAATGAGTTCACCGAGTTCCTGAATTTTCTGCAGCACGTTCAGTGGGTAGAGACCAATCACCGCCTTTTTGTGTCCGATTTTCAAGGTAAGTCGTATCAGCCACAGAACAATGCCAGCGCTCTGACTCCGATTCAGGGGTTAAGCCGAAGCTAACAGATCCCCAAATCCTTACACACAAGTGAGCCACCAATTTAACTGACACTTCCTTGCTATTGACTGGTCACTGCAGGGAGTTTACGAACAAGTTCACAGACGCAAATGTTCTTAGCGGATTTCAATCTCTGTACAATGACCACAAGTGCGCTCAAAACAGGTACTGCCAGTTTTTCGACATGGTCACGCCCAAGAACGTTCCCAATGGTGTGTCATTCTTTACAATATCCTCTTTCAGCAACTCATGAACGTCATGAAGCTCTAACGGTCGTCAGACAAGCACATAAGGAGAAGAAGACGCATCCTGTGTTGACCGAGCCTGAGGCAGCTGGAGGCGACGGTGAACAGATGGTGGAAGGCACAGTGTAGAGGTCTGGCAGGTTTCCGTCTGTGCACACTCAACGGTGCACGTTTGATGACGTTCAACGACTCATTCAACATGAGCGCCCAAAAAGATTATAGAATCATATATATGAGCATTCAATTACAATCAACAGGTCTTGAGGCCCTGCGTGCGCCTTTACACCCAGTGGAGGTGGACATCAACCTATAAACCAGCGATTGTAGTCCACAGGACTCATTGCCTCAGTCCACTGGCAGTGAGTGGTCAGCTGGCTCACGCTCTCCACACCCTCAACACCCTCATCAGAGATATATCTTCTCCATGGCACACTTTGAAATGATTTATTGCTTAGGCTTGCGCTCCAGAAACGGAGACAAACGGAGGCTTTTCAGAAAGTAGTTGCGTGCTCAGATTTCAGGTACTAAAAATTTGAGAAAGAGAGGGACTCAAGCCAAGGACCTCCTGTACTACTAAAATAAACTAAATCTGTGTACTGACCACTGAGCCATAAAAGACTTGCGAACAATGTGCTCATCTGATATACTGTATAACCCGGGTCACCGTACAGTCGGCCGGTGCCGCGGTGACCCCGTGTCAGGGTCCGGACCCCTTCTTCCTTTTCCATTACTCCTTTTCCCTTTCCGTTACCCCCCTGACCTTGTCTTAATACTGTTTAGTCTTTCTTTCTGGCATTCCGGCTCGATTACATAAGCCGGCGTTTGCCGACGCAAACGCCAGCTGGTAGGTAAGCTGGTGTTTGCCTCGGTAAACACCGGTGGCTGCGCACCATCAATCGGACAATTTCCAAGAATGAGGCTGAATGGCGCGTTCGGAACCACGTGGATGGTGACGAAGAACTTGAGTCCTCCGATGATGACTTCTTGGTCGACAATCGCGCCCAYGGTGCCGGCTACGTTGCCATTCGCGTCGCGCATGTTGGTTGACTTTTCCGAGTACACGGGTGAGCCAATCTTCCTCCATACGCGATCACTCATGCAGCAAATAGTCGACCCCGTGTCGATGATTGTCTCAATTGGGACTCCTTCGATGTCGGCGGTGATGACCATCAATGGCAGCGACTCGTGCGCCGCAAAGTCTCCCGAGGGTGTCTGCTGCAGCGATTGTTCCCACGCGACAACTTGGAACACATCGTTGACATCGCCGTCGTCGCCGTCGTCACGGTCAATGATATGTACTTCACTTACAGGGGTACGCCTCGTCGTGGTGTACGTCGTGGTGTACTTCTGTGCCAAGCGGCGGATGTCTCCCGAAGTTGCGAGCAGTTCCGGAATCGTTGCCGTGATTGGAAGTTCGAGTACGCGTGTGAACAGTTGTTCGGCCATCGAATCGTCGGTTGCGGGAGCCTTGTTACGAAATGTTGACGGAGAAAGGCGTACGGTAGCGGGGATGGCATCCATCACGGCAATTGGCTGATAGGCGAAGACTTCGTCATGCGCTGGTACCGAAGCAGCGGGTTCCGGCGTGCAAGGGCGGGCGTTGTCGGGAGGAGCGGTCACGAGTGAAGCGGCAACGACGGGTTGAACACTGGCATGATCGAGCGTGGGGTCAGGGCTACGCAGCCTGGGCGTCGGCGAACGCGAGAAGTCGAGCGGCATGAGCACAGGGGATGCCTCCCGCATCTCCTGGTCCGAATCGTAGTGCAACACGCCGGTACGCAGGTGAGGAGTGTCCGCTCGTGCAGATGGACGACGGGGAAGCGGACGGTTGATCCGAGATGGCGGATCAGAACGCGAGTGCAGTGGCGGTCCGCTGAGATCGTCGCGCCGTAGAGGACGACTGAATCAAACACGTCGGTCGGGTAGATCGTTGCGTAGCTGCTCGATAGCTACTCGAGTACTACCAATGCCTATAAATGATGAGTAGAAATCAAAGAGAGTAGGATCAAGAGGGAACATACGATGCTCAAAGTTGCGCTCGCGGCGGTGATCACGCTGTTTGAAGCGAGTCGTCGGCTGAGTGGACAACTTGATAGCCTTGAGCGTCGAGTCCATCGTGGCCCAGTGCGACCGCTCGGCCGAATGGTTGAAGTCCTTGAGGGTGTCGACGAAGAGCGTAAATGTCTGGACAGACATGGAGTCCGTTGACGTCGGCGCTGACACCCCCTGAAGCGTTCGCAGCTTGCAAAGATTTAGAATCTCGCGATGCTGCTGCTGCATGCTCTTGGCTCGAAGCGGGTCGATGGCGGCGGGGTTGTAGTCGCGGTAGGTATCGTAGAAGCTGGGCGTGTCCTTCATCGGAGGATCGCCAGCGCCAGTGACAGCGCGGTCCATAAGGACAGCCCAGCGTACACACTTGGCAAACGTGCCGTCGTCCAGCATCGGCGGTCGAGTGTGCAGAGAGGTAGAAGTCATGGTGGAGAGGAGGAGCAGATGGGCAAGAGGGAAGTTGGAAGTGAAGTATGAAAGAGAGGGATCCCGCAGGCACGGTTTATATATCGCCGTTAAGCCGCGAGGGTGACTCTTCGAGCGGGAAAGTGGCCCATATGCTGCTTCCCTAATAGGAAAAATGGTGGAAATGGCAGCCATCACCTCGGGATCTTGCGATGAAGCAGATGGTTTCCCGAATTTCCTAGTCGGGTTGATTCCTCGAGCATCGCAGAACTCGTCGAATGCCTGCAATTGAGCAATGGTTTCATAATCTTCCTCTGTGGTAAATCCATCTGACCAGGTCACAAAGAAAACTGGCCGGTTGTTTCGTCATCGATAGCCGCCGCGTCCCAGGCCCCGTCCGCGTCTGCGACCCGGAACAGGCCCGTTGTTGCCAGCTGCAGCACCGCCGTCATCCGGAACAGGGTGCACCTGCTGGTCGCGCATGAATGGACAAAGCAGGGCAGCGGAAGTGACAATGGTAAACTTACAGTGAACGTCTCGTTCTGGTCTCCCGGTGTGAGCGGGCTATCATGAGCATCAGCGCTTGTCTGCAGCTGGTCAAGCGTTAGCAGAAGTGTCAGACAAACAACGTCGAGGCTGTGCATACCTCGACGCCTTGCGCGGACCCTTCTGTCGCCTGTACAGGCGGCGGCGCGCCACTGCCGGATGCGGCATCGAAGGGTTGCGCGACGCCACCCTGGATAGAACGTCTGAGAGAAATATCGAGCGGGAAACGAAGAGAACTCACATTTGTCGCGGTGAGCAGCCGTAGTGCCTCACCCCTTGGAGATTGGACCCTCGGACGCGAGCTGGTATCGAGACACAGGAGTTGTTGGGGCTCGACAGCAGCGCGGCGAGTAAGGCGGGCAGCAGGAAGTGCAGGGGCAGCAGATGGGTCCATGGGCGCAGATGGGTGAGTGTTGGTACGTAGGGCGGCGGGACACAGAGGTAACCCAGAGGTGACTTGGGGTGGCGAAGGACGAAAACGACGAAGTCCTCGGCCTTGCACTTATGGCTGCAGAAAGATGCAGCTTGTGGCAACGTCCATGATCACCAGATGATGCTACAGCGTGCTCAGATGCGACGGCATGGAAATCGGTGACCGAGACGTACCCAGATGCTCGGAGATGCAGCCAGATGGAGGCAGATGCAACCAGATGCGAAACGTGAGTACTGATGGTCAAAATTCCAGGGTGCCCGAGCTGCGGGAAGCAGATGCAGCAAAATCAGGATTTGCAGGACTAATATCAAATATTGGTGCCTGTCGCCGCTGGCCGTAGCGCACGGCGCCGTGGCCAATGTACAAGGCTCTGCAGGCAGGAGCGACAGGAAAGCATTCGCCGGCGCGTCGTGGTCGCCCGTGCCAGTCCGGGCTAAGAAGAGTCGGAAGATTCAGGGTCCCCGGGGAAATCCGCAGTGGCGTGCCAAAATGCTAATCTGTACCTTTGCCATCGGGTACGTAATTATCCCGTGCACTGCAAGCTCAGAGATGATGATTATCTCACCGGATGAGCCACGTGATAGATCATGATCGCAAACCACAGATGCGTTCAGATGCGCGCAGATGCAGGCAGATGCTCCCAAATTGTCTGCATCTGCACGCCTCTGTATCTGCCAAGGCCCTCTAAACTGCAGCACGGCCTGGCCTGCCAGCGCAGTGGGCCCTCGCCTGCAGCGCCGTGATCAGTCGGACTCTTCGTGCATCTCCTTCCTTTACCACCATGGCGGAGGAACCGATTGGCGGCCATGACGATGCCGACCTCGGCGACGACGAATCCGATGGCAACGCCTCCGACAACGCCGTGGCAACGACGACGTTGTCAGAGCAGGCATACGCGGGCTGGGGTGGGGGTGGCCCTCCCCCCGAGGAGGAGGAGGAGGTATGGGACTCGCCCTCGTTGCATACTGGGTCTGGCTGGGTGCTCGCCGATTACACGGCGACAAAATTTATCTTCAGTGCCGCGGTACGTGTATTCGCTGTTGGGCTCTGATTTCAGGGCGATCTGACTGACACATTTGCGGGTTATGCAGTACTTCGGGGCGCGCTACGGCGGCCCGAAGGTGGAGCGCATGAATTGTTCCTGGCACCGCCCAGACGACCATGATGTTCAACCGCTGGGACACAACGCGTGGGGAGATATCGCCCCTCGGGAAGTGCATGTCGGTCTCGCACACCTGCTCGTTGCGGCCGGCGAAACCTCGTCCCTGGTGCAAAAGCTCGCGCACGGAGTGGCCGACAAAATCTGGCTGCTGCATTCACGGTCCCAGCGTCTGGAGAAGGCTGTCGAGAGCGGCTTCGATTTCCTCCCGGACTCGTCACGGACATGGCTCGTCGAGCTGATGCGGATGCACCCGCTGACGGACATGCGTCTCGTGGCCGCGACGTGAGTCCGGCGCTGTCGCCGACGCTTTGACTCATCTGACCCATCCTCCGCAGGGTTGACCCACGTGAGAAGCCGGTGTACGGCAGGACGCTCGACTCCGCGGGCACGCCCCGCTGGCGCGAGATTTTCTTGCCGCGCGCCAACCACCCAGACTACGACTCGGATCCTGGAGGCATCACGGGGTCGTCTCCCGAGGCCAGCGGTGTGATGAGCAGCGGTGGCCTGCAATACAGCCCGCTTTCGCCGTCCGACGAGGAGCGTCAATTGCGTCGTTGGGCGGACCGCCGCACCCGCAGACTGGCGCGTGCCGCGCAGCTTGCCGCCAACAGGGCCAACCAGGCGCAGATCGCGCTAGAAGAGGTACTTGTGCGGCAAACGCGGGCGGAGACACTTCAAGAGATTCTTCTGCGCGGCGTGGCCGCAGAGCGCGGACCTCTTCCCCTGACGGAGGTGCAACAGGGACGGGCTTGGTACGAGCATCGACCTCTGGAAACGGCCACCGGCGACGAGTTCATGCCACCGACGCCGTAACAAACTTTCGCCGGGACTGTGAGCATGTACTGTACTCGTAGTTGGTATGCGCGCGGCAACAATCCGATGGTGATGAGCACGAATCTTGGTCCGAACGCTTTCGAGTGAATCCCCAATCTCCCCAGTCTTACAAGAGAAGCAACAAAGCCAGCGTCGATTAAGCACCTGGAGTAGCTACATGTGCGATGCAGTGATTCCTCTCAGGCACCACACGTGCAATGCCCGTTCGCAAAACTCTCGCTCATCTCCTCAGCACCCAGCTGCGAGAGCCTCACGGCGAGCGCGCGCTCTGCTTGACGATACCGGCGGACGACGGGATCCTCGCGCAGCGCGTGCTGCGCGACGTCGCGCTCGAGTCGCGCGATGGCGCCATCAAGTTGCTGCGGCGAGAGCTGGAGTCGCATCTTGTGGTACTCGTCACGCAGGCGGGTCATGAGGTCGATGCCGGACTCTGTGAATCGTGAGCAAAGGCTAGAGTAAAAATGCGAGCGAGTAGCGGGCCGCACCTCCTGGACGATCAGGGTGCCATTGGTTGCGCTCCACGCTGGCAGCGAGGAAACGATTGTACGGCGACCGACACCGTCCAAATAGTACACCGCGCAGGAACCCATAAGGGCAGATGAAAAGCTGATAGCGCAGACGGGAGTAAGCGCGGCGCAGGACGCTGAGGAAGTTTCCAATCATGCGTGAACGGTAACAAGAGTGCGAGAGGGAGATTGAAATTGTCAATGTGTTCCGGGGGATGGGTGATTCATCAGAGTCCCGCAGGTTCCTTCGCGCTCTGAGATCTGAAGTCCCACAAGACAGAAAGCTTAGTCAGGACGAGCGAAGAGATTACATACGCACAGTGAGCAGATGCAGGCCCGGACAGAATCACCGATGACGGTGGAAAAAGATGGACATCAGATGCTGGGCGCTGCATCTGCGAGCATCTGGGTGTGTGAGCTGGCCGAAGAGATCAACCTGCTTGCATCTGCGCATAATCCTGGAGGTTTTGAGCGGCGTCTAGGTGCGGTACAGTGCTGAGGTTCTCATAGGTTGATTAGGCAGAGGATACAGTGGTATCTACTACTTTACTTTGTAGGGTCAGCCTGACCTGAATGAGAGGCCGATTCCGCGAGCGTGTGATTCAGAGTTTGCTCCGAGGAAAGACTACCGATCGTCCACAAGTGTGCTGCGGTCTGCCCTGCCGTTTGGGTGATGCCATAGGCCGTGGGAAAGTGCACTGCGATCACGATGACAGATTCCCCTAGTATGGGTTTCGCGTTCCGCATTTCCCCGGTTTCTCAGGGTGCACATGCTCAGGGACAGTAGAGAGGAAGGATGCCCTAGACCCTGGTCTGGATATGGTCCGAGATCGCAGCMGGTGACGTGTTCGCGAATGCGCAGGTGCCGATAACGATTTTTGGGTGAATGAGTCAGGATCGTTCTCGGMTGCTGGTGATCCCTTGGAACCGGGGACGGCGGCGTCGAGAATATTCCATCGCAGCCAGGGCGACGGCGCACCCTTGTGGTCGTGGTATCTTTGCCGGAGTAACACGTGGTCAGGTGCTGGGGCACTTTTGGGAGGTGAACTCAGGACATGCTTGCCTGCTCTTGAGACGGATCGTTCGTCCTTCGCGCATACTCTGGGAGTCTCGAAAGGCGAATCCGGGAGTCGTGCTTGAGGTCCGATAGAGGGGATTGTGGTTGCCGAGCCGTTGTCACCAAGTTGTCCATGCTGGGGAGATGTCGGGTCTTGCCGGTGTGCGTTGCGTGTTCCATTTCGGGATGCTGTTGTAGTTGATTTGCGGTCTTGGTCGTTGTCGGGATGTGTTGTAGTACTGTATTTGAGTTTGTATTGTGTCTTGCTAGGTCGCCTATATCTGGAAAGGGACGCAATTTTTCAGGCGTGTCGATTTCTGCCCGATCACCGGCTCCGACGATCTTTGCAGGTGCGAGAACGTAAGTTGATGTTCAATCCTCTTTGTAATGTCCAATGCCTGTTCTCTAGGTTATTATGAAATCCGTAATCGGCGGAAACGGCGGCGATAAATGCAGGAGATGCGATGAATGCGGACTAGCCGCCGCCGCTGTATAGAGCCCCAAAACGTCCATTGTTATTGTTTATTCAATTCTCTGGTAATGTCTAACCTTGTTCATTGCAGACACTTGCGGTGCATCATCCTGATCCTGCTTGGCGGCACCCGCGGCATCAAATGATCTGACACTTGCTGGTGCCAATGCAACACATGCAGACTCGCCGTCGCGATGCTGCATGCAACACCTTTGTGTGTCATCTTCACGCTGTGTTGCCTATACCTGGGTTCATCTCATTCATCTTTCAGGCTTTGTGCTTGTCAGACTTTGCACCACGCGCGCCAGCGGCTGATCGCGAGTCGCCGTTGCTGTCAGCTTGTTGAACCCAACCACCGGCCTGCTTCCAGCAGATAACTCTTATGATGAAGGATCCTGCATACCACTTTCGAGACCCCGTGTTCCAGCCTGGCAGCATTGGCGCCTTCGTGCGGCCCAGGCTTTGGCGCAAGACCCGCAGCCAACGTGAGCTCCTTCTCTCTTCTATGCCTGAACACGTTTTTCACATGCCATATATAGTCGTCATTGACACCGCTCGCTCGGCACCAGGTTCGTGATCATTCTTGAGTTCTTTCAGTTAGGCAAACGCTAACATGTTTTGTGCAGACCCCCGTGTATCCCTGCCAGTCGATGATCGCTCCACGGGCACGGATAGAATCGCGCGCTACGGGACACGTCTCGGCACCGCCAGAGATGTGAGTTCTCGCCGACTTTGTTCACGTCTGGAACAACATCCGCCAGCATTCGGTCAATTCGTGCTCTCCTGCATCGCCACTCCACTGATGCATGGCGGCCGATTGCTCGAGCTGGAATCCTGGGTCCCATGCCCCGCGCTCGTCTTGTCCTTGGCAGAACGACTCCGACATCGTGCGGCATCGCGCTTGATGCTGCAAGCACTCCACGGCCTGCTGCCTCGTCTACTATGTGCTTCAGGTCGCATATTCATGATTCCTGAGCGCTGGACCCATATCTCTCGTCGTCGGCGCGATCGATGCCGGTTTCCTCACCCGAGACCACCACCACCGGCAGCGAATAAACTTCTACCACTGCGCCGCACCATTGCAATTCGAATCGATCCACATTCCGGATGTCGCCTGCAACAACTTCCAGCGCCGCTCTGAGAGCTTCGGTTGGCAATGAGCAGTTGTCAACGGCAGTTACGATTAAGCGCCGGTCTCGACCACCGTTACAAGATTCTAACAAATTGTGAGTGAATCCTGGTTCTGATCCTCTGCAGCACAATAACTTCATATGAAGATAGCGTCCTTAACGCCGTGCTAGATAACGAGGAATATATTTCTTCATTTTTGAGCAGTTTTCAAGTTGTGATGCGTGAGCCATCACATTCCCCAACTCCTCGCCCGTCTGACCATCTTGCAAGGCCGCTGGACACTGCCTTCGCCGACGACGGAATAGTTTGGACGCATTGTTCGTAAGTTTCTGTCTTTTTGCGCCCAGCGTGTCCTGCCACACAACGGGCCTCCATCCAGCCGTTCTCTCACCACAGGGCCTCAGTTTTCAATTGTCTGCGATTTTTTTTTGTCGCACGTCTCACCTGGCCCTCGCTCGCACTTTGCTGTACTCGTCTGCCGCCTGTCAGTAGATAGAATTGAAATATGACAGACCCAGGCCCAGAGGGTGAATCCCTTGTCAGTTTGATTTTCTAGACATATACCTCCATTTTATACAATAGACATGGCTTTGCGGTGTCACTCGCAATAGACAGGTTTGGGTTTCCCCGTGGCGTCCGAGCAGGCGATAATCAGGGGTAAAGACCGTCTAAACTCCCATGACCGTCGTTTTGGAAGGCAATGAAATTACACAGGTTTCCCTTGCATTCTAGCAGGCGCAGGTAACTAATAGATATGCTCGGTACACGCTCCCCAACAGACCCTGATGTGTTTTTGGTTACTATGTTATGGATGGCTGCGATAGCCTGCTCCTGCCTGTTGATAACCGTAATACAGAAGTTATCCCTTCAGACTTTACTGCAGACCACCTTATTGAGTGGCCAGTACATCAAACTCAAGGTCTTCTGGTTGCGATTTACCACTCTGTTTGACTAAATCCCTTCTTGTCAAGCTGAAGAGCGCACGTTGAATGTTGAACACCTGATCTCGAGCTAGACGGCAGCAGCGGCCTTGAGGCGGCGTTATGATCCATCGATGTACGCAGTACTGATTGACGTGTTCCGGCGCATCGGGGGTCAGTCGGAAGATTGCTCCGACCTGATCCGACCATCAGATCCGAGGCAGCTCACTCCGGCTTTCCATAGCGGACGGTGCGCTAGGTGACGGCTAAGTTCGTCCGGCACCGGATGTCGATTCCTCCTAATATTACTGTAATCGGTTAGACTTCGAGAGACTGCGCATCGGTATTCTGCCTCCCACCCAGAAAGAACGGAGCCAGTTGGTGCGTTTTGAGGGTATGGGGAGTCGGTCTGCGGGAGGGACGACTCATGATATGGCCATGGCGGCTCGATCCCGGGCCAACTCCCCCCGCCTTCCGTTCTGCAACTGCACGATCCCCGTCCGCCGCCCATGAAGCTTGAATAACCCGTCGCAGGTTGATAACACCGGAACTGGTGCACTTGCCGAGCAGCGAATTGCTCGTCTGCTGCGCCGCCGCCGCGAGGGCATCGCGGTGCTGATAACGCTGGCAGGGACAGTTTGCTCGCTATCCTCGCCGAGTGACTCCGTATCAGACAGCGGCAACCGCGTCTCGTGCAAGTCAACTTCCCGCTCGACCGCGCGTCGCAGAACAGATCTATACCCGGCTTCAACTACGCGGACGAGCTGTACCGGGAGTCCGAGCAGCCGTGGTTGAGGCACTGCGTGCGACAGGACTGGGTTCGCGCGTAGCCCGGCGCAGGGCATCGTCCGTGCTGGTGTATCGGCTGTCGAGTCTTGTGCATTTTTACTGGGGATTTTGGACGGCTTTCTGACTGAACATGCAGTGGAAACCCCTCTGGGCATCGCCTGCGGCTCATGCCTCTTCCCTGACCTAGACGATGCGCACGCGCTCGTGTCTTCGCCGCCGACCCGCCACTCGCATCCCCGCCATTTAACTCGCCCATCGACGAGCGCGAGGTGTACGACGTGCGGTTTCCTATTCGATCGCTAGATGCACAAACAAAAAATGCGCAATTAACGCCGATATAACGTGTGCCCATTACCTATTGTTATCGTGCGATGCGCAGTTACACAAAAGGCCTTTGTTAACTTCTCGCCAATACGCAGCATTCCACCCGACATCCCTTGTCCTCCACAGAAAACGGCATTCACGGATTCGCCTTGGACCACACCTGCTCCCCGAGCGCCTCATACGAGTCCCTCTGATCCAAATCCAGCACCCACAGCTCATACACCCGCGCATGGTGCCCAACGAACACCTTCGGGCTCTGCAACGGGCGCACGAGCTCCCACGCGCGCGTCGCGCGGGGGGTTGCGGCGCGCTTGAAGCCCCAGATCGCCGAGAGGAGGAGCAGCACTTTGCGCGCCGACGGGAGCGCGCAGAAGAATCGGACGAGCTCGACGGCGCGCGCGGTGGGCGGGCCCTCCTCGTTCTGCTGCGGGTCGCTCCATTCGGCGGATACGAGCGCGAGGGAGCCGAAGGCGTGCGCGGTGTCTTCCTGGGACATGGGAGCGGGATCATCGGGCGGTCCGAAGAGCGCGTGGAAGAAGTTGAAGTCGCGCACGAGCGTGCGCAGATCGATCAGGTTGAGGTGCTCGATCGCGGTGCATCGTGCGAACACGGCTTGGTACATCTCGACGCTCTGCGCGCCCACCGAGAGCCGCCTCAGCGAGCACCACGGCACCGCGTCGACAACGTCCTCCGTCATGGGCACGAACTCCAGCGAATCAAGCCGCCCACACGCCTTGAGCACCTCGCGCTGCGCGTCACGCAGCCTCACCCACTCGTCCGAGCCGGCGACCTGCGCCGCGATGCTGCGATGGCGCGGGAGGACGAGGTGGCGCACATATTGCGCCTTGGAGGGATCGCGCACGAGCGCCGCCCGTACGGAGAAGAGGAAGCGCTCGTCGTCCGCGACGACGGTGTGGTAGAGCGCGGGCGTCGCGACGGCGTTGAGGTAGGAGGACGCGAGCGCGATGCGCGCCAGCTCCTCGCGCGTGCAGCGCCAGCGCGCGTGCGAGAGGATGAGCCCGACGAGCTCGGGCGGAACGGTGTTCAAGCTCGGGGCGCTGTCCATTGAGATGTTGAGGTGGTCAGGAAGAGAGAGGGGCGAGCGGCGTTTGAGCGGTGCCCTTTAAGAACGGCGATGGGCAGCTGTCAGACTCCATGTGGCTGTCCGCGCGGGATTGCATACCTGAACCTTCCGGGAGAAAGACTTGATGCATGACGCCTGCGCGGGATATCCATCTGGGCGCGGTACTGCCGTTCTAAGCGGACGCCGTCAGTCGCATGAAAAACTATGAGGAAAACTGGAACACGCACGCGGTTGGCAGATAGAACCCGCGCAAATTTGATCGGAGCGTAGGACTGGCAGCAGTACAGAGCGTCCAGAGCAGACGCATGCACTCAGGACTCGGCAAACCAAATTATTGATCAGTCGAGCAGACATTACTGGATATCTGGATGAGGAAGGAGTCGTATAATCTGAAATAAGGCGCAAGCGCACCTGCATGTGAAGTGAAAATAATCTGTCGTGATGTTGCGTGCGCGAGAATGGAGCTGGAACACGGCGCGTACGAAGTTGTTACCCATGTTGGTGCAAAATTCGATACAGTGAGCGAAGTAAATCAAAATTGCCACTCGGTAAATCGTTGGAAGGGTCTGTCTGCGCGTTTCCAGCGCTGTCGTGGCGAGTCAGCGGGATGGCGAGAGCCAAGGAGCGTGACGCAGTCCAACTCCGCTCGCGCCCCTTGTCTTCCGTTTCGGCGTCTGGCAACATCCCATCCGTCTTCGGCTGCGCCTGGAACCACGCACGGGCCTCGCACGACCACTTCATGCCCATGGCGACGTGCACCGGATATTACGGTCGATAGCATCGCCAAGGTTCACCTGTTGTGCAACGACACCGACAACTCGCTCGCGCTCGAAGGCCTCGTGCGCATCGTCGAACGCTCGGGCCTGTACCGTATCATTGGAAATGGCACCCTCAGATATCAACACCTGTAATTCGACTGCAGTCTACACGATGGCGGCGACGGCCTGCTTGCCAACCTCGCCGCCGCGGCGCACGAATCGGTATCAGAAGCGGCTATTGCACGGTCTGCAGCGCGTAGCATTCTACACGATCACGCGCTGCAGGGCAAACCACCACCTACTTTCTACGCCGACGACGATCAGGAGCTGCCCTTGGAGATGCAACAGTCGTGGGCCGAACGGCGCCCAGCACACGCGTCTGGACGTTGCTCGCGCGCGTGCTCGCGCCGTCGTGCGGCCAAGCATGGCCTTCTTTGCGCGCTGATGTTTTCTGCTGCGCCGCCCGTGCGGGTGCGCGTTCGATGGTGTCGGCTGCCGTCGCGTTTTTACGTTCTTTCCATCGGATCTAGATTTTGCGGTGATTCTCTGACGTCAAATGCAGACCTTGCGCATCTTGGGGAACGCTCGCGGACCTCGTACGACTCAGACTCGACACCCGGTCAGCACGATTGCATGTGCAATCGAATGTGCGGCCGGGATTTCTTCCCGGGCACCCAACGGTTACGCCGTTTGCGTTCCCTTTGCCCGCCGCCTCACCGCCGTAACGGAGCCCTCTGCTTGGCCTTGCCTATTTTGCGTGCGTTTTTCCCATTTTATCTGTCTTTTCCGACCATCCTCCGACTGAAATCGCATGAATTGCACGCATATGATGAGCAGCATTCGACAGCGACACACCGCTGGTTCTCGACGGCCTTGTACGACCAGGAAATCGACACGGCAGGCTGCTCAACTACACGGCTCCAGTTTGCTCGCACTCTGTTCATCAGTCTCTTCGCCATGAGCACGACGCACTGGCTCGGGTCCCATGATCCATGCGCCGCTAGGCACATGAACGCCCACTGCGGCCCTGTCTGCCGAGGCGCTGACGAGGTGCGAGGACGCAACATTGAACGTTATTCCGTCGCAAGAGCCAAGGGTCACATCTGCTGGACCTGCAAAATCGGGATGGGATACAAGGGCTTTGGCGTCTGAGTCGGCCATGGTGATGGTCGTGATGGTCGTGGGTGAAGGAGAACACGAGGTTGTCGGGTGCGGAATGCCGCTTGCAATCTGAGAGCTTCTTCGAGGACGGAGAACATGCGGCAGCGGCAAGCCTTGAGTCAGGGGCTTCGGTTCTATTACTATCCAGCTCGCATCGAGCGTATTTAACATGCACGCAGTCCGTCTTTTGTGGCACCGACTTGAAGGGTCGGCGTGGGCCGAGCCCTCGGATACCTCTTGTACTGTAACCGCCACCACCGCCATGACTGACGCTAAAGAGCAAAAGGTCCATCCCTCGTTCTCTGACCCTCAAGACGTCACGCTTATATCGTCCGACGGCACCCAATTTCACATCGCCTCAGCGCAGCTTGCTCGCGCGTCTGGCTGGTTTCGCACGATGTTTACGCTCCCGCAGTCGGATGTCTCAGATGGAGAGCAGGCAAAAAATCAAGCGCATATCACTGTCTCAGAGGACGCATTGACGCTCGAAGTCCTGCTGAACATATCCTGCGGCACCGGCCTTTCGCTTGGTCTCTCGCGACTATCGAACCTCAAAGATCTCGAGCTCTGCCTGCGCGCTGCCGAAAAATACGAAATCACGGCTGCAACAGAGGTCCTCCCGCTGCTGCTGTACAGCTCCGCCATACAGAAGGATGCTCTGCATCTTTATGCGCTGGCTGGTCGATACGGTCCAAAGGACGTCGCCGCCACCGCCCTCAAACGCCTTGTGACGACGCGCCTCGACTTCCAGAAGCTTGCGCATATCGACCATCTGCAGCTGGGGCTTCTCGTCGCTGAGCGGCAGGCGCGCATTGAAAAGTTCTGCTCCCTGCTGGCTCAATCGGATGCAACTGCGCCCTTCTTTCGCGAGAACGTAGACAATTGTACTACGCGTGGCGCGGTGCAAGCGCACTACTCACAGAGCTCTCAACCGCGCACGTGGAGCAATCTTCTGTTTGCGCTGCAGACGGCGTTCATCAAGCATCCGTCCGTTGAGAGTCTTGATTCTGACGAGAAGGTGAAAGTCCAGATCGCTGGCTTGACCAAGGTCACGTGCACGTTCTGCGGGCAGCAGCAATACGTATGGAATGATATTCGCCGTCGCCTTTTTGAAGCCATGGATGGCAAGTAATGTACGTACCAATACTTGCCGTCGTCTTTTAGATGAACGGTACAACGAATCTGCTAGCTGTAAAATCAACGAGTCCCAAATTGAGAGGAACCTCGTTCCTCGAGCTCCAAAATACTCATCCATTCTATTCCCCCCAGTTATCACTATCAATGCACGCTCGGGTTGTTCCCAACAATGTGCGAGATGCTCATAGTTGACATTGGACCACGAGCTGCGAGTCTGAACGGTCAAAGAGAAGGAAAGCCGTGCATAAATCCTCGTATACACATACACGCTACGAATCCACCTCAAGCGACGAGCTGGAGCAAGCGAGGATAGATACTGGTCCAGGTATAGATCTTCTGCCCGCATCGCTCACAGTTCCAACCTTCCATCACGCCGAACAACTTGCGGATCTCGGCGTCGTTCATGACGGTGTCCACAGACGGCGTAAATGTGAATGCAAGGGTAAATGCGCCGGAAAACGCTTTCCAGGCCTGCGTGATGCGATCGCCCCGTTTACACCCGGCCTCGCAGAACCCGCTGTTTTCGCGATAGAAGAGTGCGCCAGAGCTGGTCGCCTTGAAGCCCGTGATGAATTTCTTGATGCGATCCTGCCGCGCCGCGAGCAGGCGCGCGAGCATTTGCCCGTTCACCGGCGGCATGTCTTTAAATTCGAGCTCCATGCCAACCAGGCGCTGAAGCAGCTCCTCCGCAATATCGTTCAGCCCGCAGCACGAGGCGATTGCGAATTGGTGCAGCGGCGGCACGCTGAGCGTCGTCAGGTGCCCTCGCACGAATAGGCGCAGAATCTCGCTGACACCGGGCATATCGTATTTCGCGGCAGCCTGCACGACGATGTCGATGGCGGCCAGCGAGGTGAGACGGGCGAACGGCGCGGGTAGACCGAGGGCGAGCTTGAGCAGGATCTCGAGCGTGAGCAAGTCCTCGAGAACAGCAAGCATGTGCGGCCCGTCGGAACTGGGAGACGGCTGCGGCAGTGTGAACATGCCGGCGAAGAACGCGGATGTGCGCGTAAGGTGGCTGGACGCGATGTTGAACTGCACGCCGTCCGAGGATACTAGGCAAACGTCTGCGTTGTCCGTGAAGTCGGGGTGCAGCGCTGTCTCGGGCGGCGGGCTCATCCTACAGGTTGACGCGAAAGGCGATGGATGGTGTCCAGCGAACAAAGGATGTTTGGCCGGACTGTGAACCGCCACAAGGCTTGTATAGCACCCGAAAAATCTGGCGCGAGGCAACGACTCTGGTAGCCGGCGATGGAATTGGACGATGAAGGCCAGCAAAAAGAAAGTAGTCAGTAGAAGGATCATTATTGTATGTACCATGCAAGCATCGATACAAGTCAGACGCAACACAAGCTCCAGCCTGCGGGCCCAAAGAAGAAGAGAGAACAAGCTAGGCGAAAAAGTGAGGTAAGATATAAAGCAAGCAGAAGATAGCTTAAAAATGACGGACAATGGCAAGCGGGTGATGGAATGATGAAGAAGCGATAGCAATAATTGATTGGATGCAAAGGGAGGTGGGTGGGGATGGGGGCATGAATCGTAGATGGTATGTGCACATGTATTCACAAATGTGGAAGAGAACAATAAAACAACAACCTGCTCGGTCGCGTCAGACGAGACGGAAGATGACGAGAAATAGACTGGACACACCGCTACTCCGCCGTGCGCGGCACGAGCTTGGACGCAGCCCGCAAACCTGACGGCGCGGCCAGCATCTCGCCAGATCCTGACCCAAAGCTGCGCGCCGACGCCGGGCTGGACGCGAACACGCTGCTCGAGCGCCCGCTCGCGGTCGAGCGGGCGGGCGAGAGGAAATCCATCGGGCCGCTCATCGACGAGAATAGCGAACGCGGCGAGTCGCCAAACGACACCGTAAGCGGCGAGCCGAAATTGAGGCTGGGCAGCGCAGGCGACGACAGCGGCCCGCCCGGCACCTGCGCAAGGTCGAGCTGCTGCTGCTTGGCCAGCGCGGCGGCAGCAGGCAGCTTGGGCACGGGCGGCGGCGACGGTGGCATGGGGAACGCGCTGAGCGACGGCACGCTCGAGAGCGTGCTCAGCGTCGAGTTGCGGTGCGAGTTGGGCGGCGCGGAGCCGAGCGTCGAGCTGCGCGACGGCGCGGCCGGCAGTGCGTGCGCGTGCGCGGGCGCCGTTGCCAGGCTCGTGGGCAGCGGCGGGAGCGGCATCCCGGGCGATGCGGGCGAGTCGAACGGCGCCGAGTGCACGTCGTGCCAGAGCTCCGTCCACAGCGTCGTCACCGTGCGCGTCTTCGGGCGCGACTTCTTCTCCGGCGCGTCGGTCGTGTCCTGGCTTTCTGTCAGCGGTACGGTCGCGGGCGCTGGGTCGGAATTGGCGTGCTTGGACGGCGGCGGCGGTGGATGCTGCCGTTTGGGTCTGCTGGGCGGCGCGCCGAACTCGAAGTTTGTGTCGATGCTGAGCCCGCGGTTGTGCAGCTCCCAGGACGGCACCTTGCCGCCGCCGCGCACGGGCTGGCGCGTGTCCACGAGCGCCGGGTCGAGCTTGACGTCGCCGCGAAGCATCGCGTTGACGAAGTCGCGCGCGTCCGTGTCGCGCGGGCTGATGATGAATGACCTCGAGCGTGCGGATCGCGGCTGCTCGGGCGCGGCCTCCTCGCCGACGTTGTCGAGCTGGGCGGCAGATGAAGTGGGCGGCATGAACAGCGCGGGCGGGTCGTAGAAGCGCGTGCGCGCGGGAGTCGCAAGACGGTAATGCGAGTCCAGGCTGGACGCGCGCCGGCGCATCTTGGGGCGCGCTGCTGCATCCTTAGGCTTTGCTGCTGCAGATGTATCGGGCGACAGCACAGACTCGAGCGCCGACCGTAGCTGCTCGTCGTCCGATCCAGCGTCGGAGCGCGGCGCCCAGCGGCTGCGCATCGCGGGCCGCACGGGCTCGGGCTTCTGCGCGCTGGGCGACGCGGCGTCGACGAGCGACGGAGGCGGGCCGAGCGGCGAGTCCTCCCACATGCTCAGCGCGCTCGCGCCAGACAGCGGCGTGCCGGCGCTTGTGGGCCCGCCCGCGGTCATCGGGCTCAGCATAGTGTCGTCCTGCCTGGGCAGCGCGTTGAACTTCTGCGCGGGCGACGCGGTCATGCCGACGAACGCGGGCGTCAGCGGCGTGCCGTCGCTGTTGACCGCGGGCGAGAACGGCGTCTTGGTGGCGGGCGTCAGCGGCGTCTTGCCCTTCGCGCGGCCGGCCAGGCGCTCGATGGCCGCGGGCGTGATCTCCAAGATGGGCTCCGGCGGCTGGGGGTCGACGGCACTGCCGGGCGCGCTCTGCGGCACGGGCGGCAGCGGCTTGGGCGGCTCGTTCGCGCGCTTGCGCGATACGCCCTCGCGAGAGCTCGTGCGCGCGATGCTGAAGTTGAACGTCGCGGGGCCGGGCGAGGCGGACGAGCCGTGCACGTTGCCCAGCGCATACACGAACTCGTGCTCGCCCTGCGCCTGCTGCGACTGCGACGCTGAGACTGAACGTTGCCGCGGCACGCCCGTGAGGCTCGTATCCGTCACCGCGCGGTTCGTGCGCGGCTTGGCGGGGAACGTCGACGGCAGGCCCATACCCATCGGCGCGGCTGCGAAGCCGGAGAACACGCCTGATGATGCGGATTTCTGGTGCGTCTTGGGCTGCTTTGGCGCGGGTCGTTGCTCCTGCACGGGCGCGGGGGTTGGTGCTGGTCGCGGTTGCTCGTATTCAGCTGCGGGCGGCGCGGGCGCAGGCGCAGGCAGGGAAGAAGAGGACGTGGACGCGTTGGATGGGATGTATGCGGGCGCCTTGCCCTTGTCCTTGCGCGCGCTAGACGACGTCGTGATCTTTGCGGGCGCGGGGCCAGACCGCGGCTGTGGCGCGCCGTTCTCGCGCAGCGAGTTTCTCCGGGACCGAGATTGCGAGTGCGAGTGCGAGTGGGAGTGGTGCTCGACCTGGTCGCGCGCGGCAAACGGGTCGCGGCGGATGGTGTCGCTGAACGAGGCGCTGAACGGGTCTGCCGACCGCGCGCCGGACGCGTGCGGCGCCGGCACGGCGAGCGAGGCGGCCTGCGCGTGCTGCGGGCGGAACGACGACGCGGTGGCCGTGTGCGGCGGCGCGCGGTACTGTTGGTGGTGGCCGTGGCCGGACGACGATGGCGGCGTATTCGGGCGGATGGCAGTGAAGGAGGTGACGTTGTGCGGCGGCGTGCGCGAGCGGTTGCCGAACGAGAGGGCCATCGCCGGCGCCGACGCCGTCGGGTTGAACGTCTCGACCTGGCGGTGGGCATACGACGGCGCGCGGTCCTTGTCCTTTTCCTTCTCCTTGCTGGACCGGCCCATCGAGCGCAGCTTGCGCAGGCCACTCTCGAGCAGATGCGACGTCTGATGGTGCTGCTGCGTGTGCGCCTGGCCGGCCTCGGGGCGCGGCGACGGCGAGCGGCTGCGCGCGACGTCGAACGCGCGGAGCAGGTGCCCTTCGCGCGCCGGCGCGGGGAACGTGCCCGTCGTACTGTCTGCGGAATTGGCAATCAATTTGCACTGCGTCAGCCACCGGTGCACACGCGGGCACGAACAAAGGCCGGGCAGACTGACCGGCGGTGGACGGACGGTGCGCGTGGCCCGAGCTGGACGCTGCGCTTCCAGGCAGCGGGCTGCGCGCGCGCGAGGCGGGGGCGTGCTTCGTCTGGATCGCGGGCGGCACGCGCGCGCGCGAAATGGAGGAAGAAACGGGGAACGACGGCACGGACTGTGTGCCAAAGTCGTACGAAGGCATAGCGTTGGGGGCAGGTGCGGCCGCGAAGGAAGGAAGGAGGAAGCGGGACCTGTAAGGGCTGGCCTGAACGGCGAAAAGAAATGGGCAAAGGCGAACGCAAGGAGCGGGGGTGACGGGATCAAGGTTGGCTGACGCTGATGGCGATGCACAGCCGCCCATGTTGGCGCCTGCGCTCCCGACGGCGGCCCGGCCCTAACCACATGAGGACTGCGGTGAATTGACATCAAACAGCCGTATGGGGCGAGCTTGCTTTCGTTTTTATGTTGTTGGCTGCAGTACAAGAGCAAGAGGCGGGAAACGGTGCGATTTTTCCGCGGCTGGTCACGTAATAATTGAACAGTCAAATGACAATCCACGCGAAACGAGCTCACATTCATCGTGGGACTATTTGGTCTTGGGCCACAGTTGCAGGTTCACGTTCGAGCTTCCGGTCTTGGTGAGCATGCCAGGGGCACCAAATAAGCACCGTGTGCGGTACCAGGGTCCAGCGACGTCGGGTCGCGGTGGTAACAACAATAGGGGTCTCAGCCGCGGACGTCTCTGGAAGCGAGATCTGGACACTGAGCACTGTTTGCCCATAGTCGCGACCGGCGAGCCCGGGTCCAGGTGATTTTGGCAGGATCCGCAGCAGTAGCGAGACGACGGCGTTTGAGCAGGAACAGGAGGCCCGACAGAGCAGAGCCTGTTTCGACAGTGGAGCTCGCGAGTCCCGGTATCTGCGTTACAACCGCTGATTAGATAGGAATCTGAAATCAGAGTTGGAATAGGCAGATGCGAAAAGGTTACATTACGAACTGTCAGTGCAACCGTCGCCACTAACATTGACTCTTCAGAATACGCAGTACGCAGCAGCCCTCGGGCCTGGCGCAATCAGGAACGAGCTGCCAGTGCTCAGACACGTCCAGCCCAACCAGTGCAAGTACGATGCCGCGGCTGAGGTCGGGGATGCCCGCGCGGGTGTGACGACCAGCTGCAGGTCACGGTGCCTAGCAGCGCTTTCGCGGTAGCCGCGAGAAACCACCGATGCTGGGCCAGTGCAGAGCAGCGGGAATGGTGTATTGCAGCCGGTCCATGGAAGAAACGCGCTCCGGCTGTTTGCGGCTCCGCGGCCTCTCTTTCACCTCAACCGCCACCACACCCGGTCAGAAAATTTATCTGGCTCAATGTCTTCACATTTCTTGGGTAATCTCAGCTGGTTACACGTCTCGAGAAGGACGGAGTCCGTGCGTGCGCAATGATAGAGTACGTTTTGGGTCCTCGACCGTACCTCGACTGCGAGACAGGATATTTCCCACAACTTTTCAGCCATCCATTCCTGCAGTTCATTTTATCCACGCATTTACATTCTCTCTGAGATTGCTTCGTGTCACAGGAGCGGCGAGTCGATACGTTACGGATGCAATGAGTTTGAGCGCTCAGGCGACGGCTGCATTCATTTTGCACCACTCCCGTCTGCCTCGTGTTCTCCTTGACGCAGTACCATCAGCACCTGCACCATGTCCGACACTAGCTCAATCGTCGAGTATCCTGTTTCATCACATGATCACTCCGACTTCCTCGGCCCAGGCGACGTGACGCTCGTCGCTAACGACGACACTGCGTTCCATATTTCGTCCTCGCAGCTGGCCGATGCATCGGGCTGGTTCCGCACGCTCTTCTCTGTACCACAAGGCAACGCAAAGGAGCACACCGAAAAACATCGCATCGTTCTTCCCGAGGACGAATTGACCGTCGAGATCCTGCTCAAAATCTGCTTTGGCCGCCCTCCCGGGCTCTCGCGGCTCGACTCTCTCGACTCTCTCGAGCTCTGCCTGCTCGCCGCGGAGAAATACGAGATGCCAGGCGCGACGGAGGTGCTTCTGCTCGTTTTGCATGCGCCCCGGATGCAGCTCGACGCTTTGCGTTCCTACGCTCTCGCGGGCCGTTACGGCGAGGAAGACGTCGCGGCGAGCGCGCTCCGGCGCCTTATCCGCATGCGCCTCGACTTCGAACATATCTCTCAGTCTCTCGACGGGCCATTAATGGGCCGCCTCATCGCTCGCCGGCAGGAACGCATCGAGACGTTCTGCGCGCTCTTTCTTGCAACGGATGGAGCTGCATGTCTCAAAAAGTGTGTACGCCCTATCGGGCTCTCTCGATGTCAATCGACCCCGATCCGGTCGTCTGGCAGCTCATAGTCCAGATCTGGGAAGCAAAGCCCCGACCGATTCACCTTTGGCATGATCGGCCGGATCGGGCCAGACAGCCCGATCTACTCAGATTTGGCTCGGTCAACGTCGACCTGGCTGGAGGCCAACGTATAAGAAAATACTCTCATCACTTGCCCGCTCTCAGGCTCTTAATCTTTACTATCTACTATTTTGTATCACAATCTGTTACTAATACGAACTATTACTATTCTATCACTTTATTATCTGGAATACTACAGTCGTGGA
>NCVV01000001.1:952592-964551 GCA_002092955.1 Auricularia auricula-judae
GTAAGTCACGATTGGGAGCCTCGACTGCCGCGGAAAAGTGGCATCCTAGTCGGCGAGTCTACAAAGTCGTTGAGAACGCTAGCTGATGCTTATGGCGCTGCGCGCAGTTTCAGGTGTCGACGCGCGTCGGTCAGCGATTCCGATGCGTGATGATTAGTAGGTGCGGCCTCCCCATCACTCTTCGGAYATCGACATCCTCTTCCTCGACCTCGTAGTGACGTCTCCCGTTGTCGGCGCGCTTGGGGAATCGAAAAGTCAATCCGTTGTCGACCGCAGGTAGTTAAGAGAGGTATGTGCTGAATGGACTGTATACACTACGCTCGATCACAACGACGGTATCTAGGGCTGTCTATGTGGCTGAAATACAGAAACATGATCACTTGCTGTTTACTCACCGCAGACATGATCTTGCCCAAACGAGCCAGATCTTGCCAGACCTGACCCTTGCTGGTGCAAGATCTGGCCAGATCTGGTTATCTGGCTTTGTCTGGCCCGATCGGCCTCTCGCACTTTTTGAGACAGCGCCATTCTACCGCGAGAACTCACGTTACTGCACCCACCCGAACGAATACGGCTCCCAGTCCCATAGCAGAGACAGCCCGGATGTATGGACTTCTTTGGCGTTGGCCCTGCAGACTGCATTCGTCAAACAGCCAGCAGTCGAGGCTCTCGAATCCGACGCGAAGGTGAAAGCAAAGATCGAGGCTCTCAAGTTTCATACGTGCGGGAAAAGCGGCTGCCAACAGCGACAGTACGAATGGAGGGACATACGTACGCGGCTGCAGGACACAATGGATGGGGAATGAAAGCGTTCGCGTGTCACGATCATGTCTAGTAGGGCTTCAAGTCCCCCAGGAGTTCTCTTTCTCCTCTCGGCCGCGCATAGACCGAGTTCCGTGCAGGTGGAAGCAGCCGCAGTTAGTTTGTAGTCTATTCGAACCATGTCCGCACTCGCACTTGCAGCGGCGATATTAAACTTCAGCAAGCGGTCCTGGACGATCAGACAAAAGCAGCATACCGCCGGCGACTGGGCGCAGCAAAAGCCGCCGTCACACGTGGATCTTGCGACGCGAGAAATGCTGCTCGTGAGATGCGTGAAGCATGTCCCGCTCCGGGCGCGGGCGCCGTGATCGTCACTGTAAAACCAGAAGCGCTCCAGCTCGTGACGCGGCAAGCTCATTATTGTGATCGGTTTCGAGACCCAGCAGAGGACGGCGCTATGACGGCGATGGTGTCACCCGGCGGCAGTAGACGGAAGACATGCGCCGTGCGAGCCTGGAAGGAGGTGAAGGCAGCAGTTTGTTACGATGGAATACCGAAATACGGTGCAAATTCCTTCGCTGAAGTAGAGCTGGCAAGCCCACAGAAAGAGACATAAGAAACGCACCGGAGCCGGAACTTCGGTAATCAGCTGTCCTACGCACACCTACACGGCCGCAATGCACAGGAGCACCAAATCCACGGCTTGAGGCGATCGCTGTTCGTAGTCTGACGCAGAGGAAAGCAGCCAGCGGCGCCGTCGTGTCGACAGCTCCTGCTGCTCGTCACCGACGAAGCCGGAAGAGGATCAGGCGCCTGTGAGTGGTCGTGCGTCGTGAGTTGGAGCCAGAGTACGAGCAGGGCGACGTCGTGTAGTGGAGCTGGCTGCGGTGCCGAGTCTGGGTCATACGGCATCGTCGGCCAGTGACGAGAGGCGCCTCGCTGTCACCGCTCGCCCGATGCGAAATTCCTGCGAGTTCATTTAACGAATTGTCGGATAAGCCAGATCAAATGGGAAGAACACACGAGGCGTCGGCGAGACCGAGCAGAGGACTCTATTGGGGTGGTGAGGCGGCGGGCATACAGACCGCAAACGGCGTGTAGGATTTGTTGCGCGCCGGCGAAGAACGAGTCGAGCCGGCGTCGCTTGTTTCCGGGAGGACGTGAAGGCATCACGTGCAACGGCATGGGTAAAGACCACGCCCAGTCCCTTACTAACGCGCAGTCGTTAAGTCTATCGAATGAGAAATGAAAAAAGGATGCAGACGCACCAGACGTTGCGTCTTATGCCGTCAGATACGTGCCCACACGGCCCCTGCGCACGTCTGCGCTCCGCAACCAGTACACGGCTTCAGAAGGCCGCGTTCCGTAGTCGTATCCAGATGGAAGCAGCGAGCGGCCCCCTCGTTTCTGCAGCTCGTCGCCGACGCGACGATGGCAGGCAGAGGATTGGTCCGCGGTAAGCCCAGTGGCGAGTTGTAGTCGAAGTCGACGAGGCGCATCGTGCGCGCGCGGCTACAGGCTTGATGAGTCGAGCACGCGGACGCTGTTGCGCGGAGCCGTGCAATAGAGCTGGCCGGGTGTCGAGTCTGAGTCGTACGAGGTACTCGAGCGTGCCCCGAGATGCGGCTGCAGTTTCTGTCAGCGAATAATCGACAATGTAGAGGGATGGAAAGAACGTACAAACGCGACGGCACCAAGCGCGCCAAAAAGGCGTAGGCCACACGAGGGTGCTCTGCTCGACCGGCGGGCTACTTCTAGACGCGTGCGCTGGGCGCCGTGCATGAGTGTCGTTCCCGGCCGATGACTGCTCCAGACTTCTCGCTACACTGGCACTTGGTCGTCGCTTGTGGAGAAAGCTGGCGAATGTTAGCGCTGCAGCGCGTGGTCGTGTCCAGCCTGGTGCGTGCTGCAGACTGCGCGATGGCCACGCCTGATACGGATTCGTGCGCGCTGGCGGCGCGGTTGACCAGCAGGCCGTTGCCGCCATCGTGTAGCGTCGACAAAATGACTCAAGTCAACTTGCAGGTGTTGAGCTCTGCTGAAGCGATGACGGCACAGGCGCGAATGTTCGACGATGCGCTCGAGGTCATCGAGCGCGAGCGCGAGCGAGTTGTCGGTGCAGCTGCTCAGCAAGTGAGCCAGGTCGGGCGTTATCGATCGTAAGAGCCGGCGCGCGTCGCCATAGAGCTGAGCGCGCGCGGTACCAGGCGCATCTGAAGACGGATGGGATGTTGCGGAACGGACGACAAGCGGCACGAGCGGAGTTAGACCGCGTCACGCTCCTTGGCTCTCGCCATCCCTCTGACCCGCCACCGACCCGCTTGAAAAGCGCACATGAACGCGTGAAAATCTTCGATGCATTGCGATCTTAATGCACTTTGCTCACCGGCCCGTATCGAATTCTGCTCCAACATGTGTTCCAACTTCGCACGATTGTTTCCACGTTGCATGCAGGTGCGCTTGCGCCTTATTTTAAATCATACGACCACTTACTCATCCAGGTATTCAGTACAGTCTGCTCGAGTGATCGAGAATTTGGTTTGCCGAGCCTTGGGTGCATGCGTCTGCTCTGGACGCTCTGTACTGCTGCCAGTCCTACGCTCCGAACAAACGTGCGCGGGTTCTGCCAACGGTGTGCGTGTTCCAGTTTTGCTCATAGTTTTTCATGCGACTGACGGCGTCCGCTCAAAACGGCAGCACCCGCCCGGGTGGATATCCCGCCCAGGCGGCATGCATCAAGTCTTTCTCAGGTCTGAAATTCCGATCGGACAGCCACACGGGGTGACAGCTGCCCATCGCCACTCAGATGCCATTCTTGAAGGATACCGTGACGGTACCGTTCAAACGCCGCTCGCCCCTCTCTCTTCCTGTCCACCCCAACATCTCAGGCAGCGCGAGCATGGACAGCGTCCCGGGCTTGAACACCGTTCCGCCCGAGCTCGTCGGGCTCATCCTCTCGCACGCGCGCTGGCGCTGCACGCGCGAGGAGCTGGCGCGCATCGCGCTCGCGTCGTCCTACCTCAACGCCGTCGCGACGCCCGCGCTCTACCACACCGTCGTCGCGGACGACGAGCGCTTCCTGTTCGCTATCCGCTCGGCCCTCGCGCGCGATCCCGCCAAGGCGCAGTATGTGCGCCACCTCGTCCTCCCGCGCCATCGCAGCATCGCGGCGCAGGTCTCCGGCTCGGAGGAGTGGCAGAGGCTGCGCGATGTACAGCGCGAGGTGCTCAGGGCTTGTGGGCGGCTGGTGTCGCTCGAGTTTGTGCCCATAACGGAGGACGTTGTCGACGCGGTGCCGTGGGGCTCGCTGAAGCGCGTTTCGGTCGGGGCACAGAGCGTTGAGATGTACGAAGCCGTGTTCGCACGATGCACCGCGATAGAGCACCTCAATCTGCTCGACCTGCGCACGCTCGTGCGCGACTTCAACTTCTTCCACGCGCTCTTCGGACCGCCCGATGATCCCGCTCCCATGTCCCAGCAAGACACCGCGGCACGAGCGCCTGCGCCGCGCTGCCACGCCTTCGACGCCCTCACGCTCGTATCAGTCGAATGGAGCGACCCGCAGCAGCACGAGGAAGGTCCAACCACCGAGCGCGCCATCGAGCTCGTCCAGTTCTTCTGCGCGCTCCCGTCGACGCGCAAAGTGCTCATTCTCCTCACGGCGCACTGGGGTTTCACACGCGCAGCAAGCCCTCGCGAGACGCGCACGTGGGAGCTCGTGCGCCCGCTGAAGAGCGCGAAGGTGTTCGTTGCGCTGCATGCGCGCGTGTATGAGCTGTGGGTGCTGGATTTGGATCAGAGGGACCCGTATGAAGTGCTCGGGGAGCAGGTGTGGTCCGAGTCGGATTCTTAACGGCGTATAGGAGGGATGTCCAGAACACTGCTGCAGTTTTTAGAGCAGATAGGCCAGGGATACGATGAGATGGAAGCTTGTAGTCATATGCCGCATCTAGAATACACGGATGAAAGAGCCCACGCGTGTTAGGCCTAGCAGATGGCGCGCGCACAGGCCGTAAACGGATTCCAAGGTGCTGCTTCTGCCAATGACGAACGGAGTGTCAGAAAGCAAGTGACGAGTAAAAAAGTAAGAAGAACGAGCGCGCCAGACTCGACAGACAGCGCCATCGAAGGCCCACCGACTCGGCGGCGCTGCTTACACTAGCCGCGCGCAAAGAAGACTGCGCTGGGTCGCACAAAGGTCCGCTGAGGGGGTCCGCACGCGAACCTGGTCCCGACGCGCGCCGCGCAGCGCGGAGACCAGCACGCGACGACAGATACACGGCTGCTGCAGCCCGACGCCCACCCGGTCGAACGGGGGAGGCGCCGATGACGTGTGCGCGGCCACGAGACGATACCCAAAAGGTCTCCACTGCAAGTTGGATAAGCAAACTGACAAAAGCTCAAATAAAAAGAGTAAAAACGCACCGGACTCGACGGCTAGCCGCCCACTTGCACGGCCGGCGCAGCTTGCGCCCGCCCGCGCGCGAAGAAGGCTGCTCTGAGCCAGATGACTATACCTTGCGCGGGCCCGCGCGAGAACCAGGTCACGTCGCGCGCGCTGGGCGCGGCGGACGCGCGCACGAGCACGCGGCACCCGACCCACGGCTGCGCGGACGCGCGCGCCAGCTCGTCCTCGTCGTTGAAGCCGGGCAGAGGGCCGCGCTGTGGCGCGCGCTCGTGCGCCGAGTCACGCGTGCCGCAGCAGAAGCGAAAGCCACTGCTGCTGCAGGATACGGAGGCGTGAGCGGTGGCGGCGACGTTGGCGTGCAAATTGTCAGCCGGCGCGCCGTTGTGCAGCGCCGCGGTGTCAGCCCCGGCGCCCGCTCGTCGTCTAAGCCCGGAACCGGGATGGGCCACGGCGCGCGTTCGTCGGTCCAGTTTTGCGTGCCGCAGAAGACGCGGTAGCTGCTGCCGCTGTTCGATACGGAGTCGGCGAGGTTGGCGAGCAAATTGTCAGCCGCCGCGGCGGCGTTGTGCAGCGTCGAGGTGCCCACGGCCGTCGATGTGCTGGTGGTGTCGATTATGAGCGTGCCGCGGCGGCGCAGGTGTGAGGCCTCGCCGATGCAGAACGAGCGACACGTCGCTGGCTTTGCCGCTATCGCTGCGCAGCAGGTGCGCCGGTTCCAGGGTTATCGACCAGCGACGCGTCGTCGTGGGGTTACGGTCGTCCAGCGAGGTGTGCAGTCGAAGACGAACGATTTACAGGATATCGATCGCGCAGAATGGAAGGCAAGCTGCACGGGCGGAGTTGTCCACCGCAGTTGGATCGCGCCGCGCTCCTTGCCAATTCGTCCCTGCCGCTGACGCCTTGTTCCCCCGAAACGCGCTGATTGGCTCTGCGCTTTGGCGAATGAACGCCCAGACTGTCAAAACGGTTAGTTTACTGCTGTAAATCGAGAGTCGTCATCGGAACGCACTGCGGCGCAGAACAAAAGCCCAGACCATGCGGCCGTCATCTGGTGTTTTCAAAACATATAAATAAACCAGCGCAGCAAGGTGGTTTCTGAAAATGCCCACCATATCCCCTCTCTCATCATCTGCTACCTTCTGCAGCCTGCATGGTGTCCAGTCCGCCTGGCTATCGTCCTCTCTATCGTTCTCATGCTTCAGCTCCATTATGCGTCCAGAACCGCATCTTGTTCTGCCGGACCTCATCCACTCCCGTTCGCTCGTGAAGGAGTAAATGACAGTCGAGGATAAGACGCTCACTGGCACAGTGCACCGATAATCTGCACAGTCATTTGCGCTCGGAGGGTCCTCGCGATTGGCGCCAAAACTTTCTCTCGCGCGAACGGAATACCGGCGTCGAGGCTGGCTGCGCAGTGGACTTTCGTCACGCCTGGACGGATGCAGAGGATGGCTTGGCGATGGATACTTGGTTTACGGGGTCGAATGAGGACTTTCGAGCTGGCGCGAGATGAGCAGCGTGCAGGCCGTGCGTTAGATGAGCAGGACCGACCGGTAAGAGCACTCCCCGTTGCGCGCGCGCTTCGATTTGGACGCGAAGGCCGCGCGCGCTACAGCTGTAACATGCTTGAAGTGACGGCGCTGTACCTATTCCGATGGCTCCTGTACAGCCAGCGCCTAGCCGCGGGCCGGCGTTCGGTATCGAAACGCGAGTGGCGCCGTCGTTCAGGGAACTACAAATGAACGATCAGATGCCCAGCTCGCGTCAGGCGCTGTAGACAGGCGGCGCACCTTCAGCGTATGCGCATGGTGCACATCACGTCGCTGCAGGCAGGATAGCCAAGGCGCGGTATCCGTGCAATGAACGGCGCGTCGGTCGCATCTACGGGCGAGCAGGGCGTCAGCGCAAGGAGGAGAGCCTTCAGAATCACAGTACACACATTTTCGGTCAGTTAAAAACCGTCAAGAGCAGCGCGCGGACCGTCAGCGCGCTCAACGCGAGACAGCATAGCTCAAGCTGCTCGAAAGCCGTCAGCTGCGGTTCCGCGCCAAAAACGGGCGCAAACGTACGGGCGGACATAATGGAGCTCCGAGTAGGTCCACAAGGTGCTCGAAGAGCGCGCGCGCGAGACGGGCGGCGGATGGTGCGCGCGTGTGTCGTGGTCGAAAGCAGAAACGCGGCGTCGGAGCGGTCCGATCCCGGTTGCGGTCGCCCGCCTCGTTCAGATGGTATTTTGCTACTCTTTCTGAGTAATGCGAGTCCTTCCATCCCCCAGGTGGAAAGTTGAGAGTTCGTGTCGTCAATTCGCAATCTGGATGGCATGGACGCGCGGTACGCGGCGACCGCAACCTCTCTTTGCCCCCGATCGATAACGGACATCAGACGCAGACCAGGGATTCGGGCGTGAGCTCTAGGCACGGCGCGCGCGTTGGAACGCAAAGCCGGATGACTGCGCGGCGCACCGCCGATACTCCTTTGCAGTGTCAGTGTCGTAGTGGAAGACGAACGGTCGTGCGCGCGCGCGCTTCGCAGAAAACGCGTACCGCCGGATCTTGCCATGAACACTGCATCTTCGAGGTTGTAGTCCGCGGCCAGGTCGCGTGTGGTGCCCAGAGACGTCGAAGGGCTGGCCGCGTCAAGCCTGACTGCGTTGCATTGTCAGCCGATTGTCGAAAGAGCAAGGACAAACGGGCGCACATGATTTGGCCTCGATGCCAGCGCCGCTTGCACCTGCCGCGCGTAGAAGATCGCGCAGTACCGCGAGGCGGTGCCTTGTGCGTTCTGCACGAGCGCGGCGGTGGTGTGCTTCAGCGCGCCGTGTACGGTCCGCCATGGTGACCGGCGCGTCTCGAGCGCAGACGGACGTGACTGAGCGCACCGCCGCACGCGAGCGCGGTCCTGCGGGCGCGCCGCGATGGCGCGCAGAGCGCTTCGCTGTGACAGGCGCTGTCAGTCAGTGAGCAGACCGTCAAGAAATGCGGAAAAAACGGGCCGGACTCGCACGGCGTCTGCTGCGCCCGCCGCGCGCGCGGAAGAACGCTCCGACTCGTTTTGCCGCATGTGGGCGACGGCGCGGGCTGCAGGCAGCACCCATCGCGCGGATCGTCGAGCCCGTCGGCCGCCGATGAAGCGATGAGGCCATGGCTGGCGGCCGTTTATGAATAACCGAGTGACGCCAGAAGACGTCGGCGGAGCGGGCATTGCTCGAGGCGACCGCGCGAAAGACTGGGAGGGCGTCCACGGCTGCGTACGAACCTTTGCAACCAATCATATGCCTGCAGCGTAGAGCATGAGCGTTGGTCACGGCTGGCGCGCGGGGCTCTTGGGATGCGCACCTGTTCCTTGGCCATGAGCGCGTGTCCGCATCGATGTTGGTGTCCGCGTCGGCGTCGCTGGAGCGGGCCGCGTCGGATCCACGGCCTATCCAGCACCACCGGAGGCCACCAGGGCCAGTGAGCAGTGTCTGCGTGCCATGACAGCCAGGGGGGCCGCTTGTCGAGCAGCAGAAGCTCGTGGGCGGCATCGGCGAGGTTCTTGGCGAGGTTGACAGATGGAGTGTCCACCGGCGCTGAAGCGCGTTGTAGCGAGCGCGGAGGCTCCATTGCGACGCGGGCCCGAGGCGTTGTTGGCGCGGGCGGGTTCCTTGAGTACGACCGCGGGTTGATCTGCCTGTCGCCGCTGAATAGATGCGCGAATTCTGGCGCAAGCGGCACGCGCTGGGTCGTCGTGGAGATGACTTCGTCGAATCGGGCGTACAGACGGTGCGCGCGCGGCGCGCTGACGGCAGACGGTTGGAAACGGAAGGCAAGGAGCGCACGAGCGGAGTTGATACACGCGACGCTCCTTGGCTCTTGCCATGCCCAACGACTGGCCGCAGCTGCAGTTCACGCTTACGACGCTCCGCACGGCGCTGCAATTGATCAATTTATCTTCTGTTTGGTGCCTGGCCAGCTATTTCGACCTCGATATGAACTTTACGCCGTCCTGCGCGACCCTCGCCCGTTTTGTACCGCAAGTACACAGCCAGATGGTGCAGCCGGTACACCTTACGCTTGAAATGTACTTCTTACGCTCCCGCCAGAATTTTACTGCGGCTTGCGCGCGTCGAAGCCAGTTAAAATGCTAGGTAATCGCGGCTTCAGGAGCGGCAGGGGCCCCAGCACTGCGCTGCGCGCGCACGTGTGGAACGCTCGCGGGTGTAGCCAGCTGGGCCGGCGCCGCGCCAGACGTGACTGATCACGACGGGTAACGCGCGTTCGCTCGGCGTCCGATGTTCATAAGATACGGAGCGCCACACCGAGTCCGGAGGTGCGCGCTGCACTGCGAGATGACCGTGTTCGGTCGTCTGTTGGTAGTCGATGCCAAACCTGTTAATGACAGGCTCCTCCACGACGCGCGCAACAGCGGAGAGGTGGCAGGAGGATGGTGTTCAGCGGCGGACGCGCGCCGCAAGAAGAGTAGCGGATGGCAGTCTTGTCGCCGTCGCGCCCGCAAGCAGTTGATGGGCGAGGAGCGCGGTGTTCGCGATGCGCGTTTCCGTCTCGCGGTCCCGATGGTGGCTGCAGGCCCGCCTTCATTAAACTGCGCGCGTCGACTGCGCATTCTGTGTCGGTAATTATGCGGCTGCTGGCGCTGCAGTGTGGTCAAATGAGCTGTTCACGCTTGCGCGCGCTGCGCGGTGTCATTATGCTTATTTTTGTGACTTCGGATGCAGTCTGCCCACAGTTGCGTGTGTCGCATCTTGTTGGTGTTGTCCAGTGTGAGAATGCGGGGCATTGTGGGTCCGTGCCAGCACAAAGAATGCACCCGCCGGTATATGTTCCGGTCCGGCTGAAGCCAACGCACCGGGCCGAGTTGGTTGCCGACACACGTTGCCCTCGTACCACCACCATCAACACCGCCGCTGCACTCCCAGGCGCTCCCAGACAAGATAACATGATGCATATGCAGTGAGTTTGCCATTGCTGCACTGTGAGCATAGCGGACAGCTCAGAAAGTATCATGTAATCTGTAGAGCAAGCCATCCACTGACCTTGGACCATCGGTGCACATTGAGCTGTTGGGCAGCCGTCCCTCGTATTCCGGGATTTGCTTCACATGCCACAACTACTGCTGCCCCACTGCTGCCTTGCTCTGTGGCTCCGTGGTGTCTCCGTTCCATTGTTCAGGTATCGGCCATTGTAGGTGCACTGCATCTACATAAGGTCAGTAGTAACTCGTTCAGCCCCATGCAACTAATTGACTTGATGCATCATAGGCCTCCTGCATCGCAAACGACCCAAACCATGACGCCCAGCATTGAGACCTTGGCATGGCGCCCGTCGCTGATGCCTCAAGCTCGCGCGCCAAGAAACACCTGTCCGCCACGGCCCCGACTCCGGAGATGCTCGCCGCTGCCCGCGAGAAGCAGCGCGCCAGCCAAGAAAAAGTGCGTCAGATGAGTCTCCGGTACGTCGAGGTCGGTAGTGACGACGAACAGGCGGACGCAACACCGCCCGAGCCTCCCGCCGTGTGCTCGTCACCGCGCAAGCGCAAGGCCGCCGCCACCGAGCTGGAATCGGCACCAGAACCCACGCGCAAGTCCGCGCGTCACGCCGCGACGTCAACGGCAACTGTCGACGAAGAGGAGGAAGAAGAGACGCCTGCAGACGACGTTGAGGACCTCGATGGCGATACACCGACCGTGCAGGAGAACGAGAGTGCCGTTGATGACGATGTATCGGCGATTCAGCTTGACGACGAGGCGATGCTGCCCGAAGGCGACGATCAGGCGGCCTCAGGCGACGACGCGCCGCCCAGCGACCATACCCCAACGACGCCGTCTACCCGCAACCGCAAAAAACGCCGTGGCGCATCCCCGACCAAGCGCAAGAGTCGCGCGAAGGCGCAGGCGTCTGCGCGGCCTACTGTGCCGGGCAAACGCAAGCGCCCGGACGAGGAAGTGCACGACGACGAGGAGGAGGAGGAAGAGGAGGAGGAGGGGCCCCCGCGCAAGACCGTGCGCTTTGACAACGAGCAGGCCAAGGACACGGGGAGCAGCGCGGCCGCCTCCCGCAAGCATTTCGTCATTGCTTCTCGCAAGAAGCTCACTGCCGCCATCGTCAAGTCGCTGACGGCCGATACGACGAAGCTGCACCAGCAGGATGGTCGCGGTGTGATAGAGAAGCACACGGAGCGGGGCTTGCCCTAAGGGTTAGGTTAGGTTAGGTTAGGTTAGGTTAGGTTAGGTTAGGTTAGGTTAATGCTCATAGATGCCTAGAATCTGGCTAGGCTATTCGACGAAATAATTCGAAGTGATATATTGCCAGATAGCCCTTTTCAATGCGGTCACGATGGTATAGCAAGACTGGGATTTTGATAAGCGCCGGGATGGGAAATTGCGAAATAGAGTTCCCGATGGACCCGGCATGATCCGGCTTCGTAGAAATATGCTAAATTGGGGGAATATTGGTGGAAAGGTATCCCCAAGGTATCATGGGTGGGGGACCACTGGATGCCGGGATATTGATTGTACCTTCCTTATTGGGATGGTATGCATCACTGTTATGTCATTACATGTTCACAATGTGAATTTGGAGAACTATAGGAGCAGCAGCAGACTGAATAAAATATTTTAATCAGGTTGAGAAGATATGAGAAACAGGAATTCGAACTATGGTGAATGTTGATGACAATAGATTAACATAGTTCATGCAGACACACATGACCGCTGTTGGCTCATCATGCCACTGGCCAGACTGACTCAAGTGTCATCCAGAGGACATGTTCTGCTTGCTGGGGTCTTTGCTT
>NCVV01000010.1:0-71021 GCA_002092955.1 Auricularia auricula-judae
TTTTTGTGTAGACGCGACTTGTGTCGCCTTACAGGTGAATACAGACCGATACGCTACTTGCGCATACGGCTGAGACGCGACTTGTGTCGCCTTACAGGCCGACTTTTGTCACCCAATGCTTTCCCGTCTTTGTCACCGAATAGCATCGTCTTATGAGGCGACTACACCCGACGATGGGCAGTTTCCCGACTTCCCATCACCGCGTTGTCGTCCCTTGTTACCTCTGCTCATGACCGGTGGTTTCGCTCACGCTCGCTATCGCGAGCTGCTCTACCAACATGGCCATGGATACCCGTTCTGGATCCCCGAGCCCAGCGATGCTTTGCAAGAGGAGTTGAAGGCTGAGGGCATGCGTATTGGTGATGTCGGCATTCTCACGGAAGATGGCGGCTTCCAATACTTGTGGAATGCACACCTACCTGCCAGCCACCCCCATAATGCGGGAGTTCCTCCAGATTTCGTACCCCTGCCGCTGCCCAATGAATCGCATGTACGCAAGATCAATAGCTTTTATCCCCCGAACACCGTTATCAGTAGCAAGTCCATCAAGAAGCGCACCGCCGAAGTTGGGGCGGAACTTCAGCCTACGTACGTCTGCGACAGTTTGCGACCCATTATCACAGAGTAGTGGAATTTGCCTAATCAACTCCCAGCATCGTGGGTGGTATTGTTGGCGGAGGCGCGAGCTTCGATTTCAGCGCGGAAGGCAACACAGGCGCTATTCTCACGCTCCCCAAAGGCGGCTCGCGGGTTGACGCGCTCCAACGCATCCTTTACTGTCAGTACGCGGTCAAGCACGCCGAGTCCTGGTATCGGTACATCAATCAGGACCTTCTGCTTGGTATACAGAGCGGCGCGTTGTATCTCGTAACCGGCACAGACAAGTGCTCGTCGTGGGGTGTCGCATCCTTTTCCAAGCCCAGCGGGTCTCATAGCCTCAAACTAAAATTCATAGTGTCCGGCGCTACCAGCTCTGACGTATCCGTCCAAAACAGTTGGTTGGTGGACTTCGGGGTCGAGCACCGGACAAATGTGGTCGACCCGGCAGAAAAGAGCCAGTGTGTCTTTGCACGGGGTTTTGTGATAACTGTGCGTGACAACTGGCTGGCCCGAATGCTCGGTATATCTGTCAAAACTACGGAGCTCTACGGCACACGTGATCTCCCGTCTCTCGTCAAATCGAGCCGCCCTTATACTGCGAAGCCGGGCTACAACCTTCAGATACAGGAAGTTCCTCAAAGTGGTCAGCAGGTACGTATCATAATCTGTCCCATCGCTCGCGCTAACTATAGCTGCAGAAAAGCCCTGCTGCCATCATAGGCGAGGCGCTATTGGACGAGGTCTCTATTACCGCCACCCACATCTCTCTCCAACTGATTCACTACGTTCAGAATGAGAATGCTTCATTCGCCATCGTTCATGACGACGACTGGATCGTTCCATTGCAGCGTGGCGAACTGCCCTGGCAAGATAACGACTTCGAAGGCTCATTCCTGGGAAGTTTGCTCTCTCACGCCGCATCTCTGCCCAGCCGCGTTGTCAATGGTGCGTGACCCTGCTGGCTGCTCTACCGTCTGCTTGATGAGCTTACAGGTGTCTGTGTTCTCGCTGATGTGGAAGACACCTCCCCGCTTGTCGAGGAGTACAGCAGCATGTACCTGACTCTCCTTGAAACCAAAAGCAGGCTGACTGTCACCCTCTCAACGCCGTACCGCACTTCCCCAGCTTTGCAATGCTCCGTGGCCGTTCTCCCGAAAGCGGGCGTCGTTGACCTCGTGAAGAAAGTTGCAAGGGAGGTGACCCAGCAGAGCAGCGCCATTTGGGCGAACGAAGATGTCGAGGTGCGGAGCCCGCACTGGAGCCGCCTACCGTCTGACCCCTCACCGCGTACAGGTATACTTTTGGAATTTCCGCTGCTTGTATAGGCAGGGAACTGCGTTGGCTTCTGCGGAACTTCACACGTCGGTTCAGGATATCAAACGAAGCGTTTCCGTCAGCAAGCCGTGCGGGGACAACCCGCATACTATGGTCAAGTCCTGCTTCTCTAAAGTCGTCATGGCACAAATCGGCGAGTTAAACGAAGCCCTCCGTCTGAAAAGCAAGGACAAAATCAAGGTGTGCCGCATCCAGTGCGAACGTAACCTTGTATTCATTCCTGATCACAACTGTGCAGAGGCTGGGTCCGATATGCAAAAGCAATCAAGAGCGAGCGGCATGGATGCTCAAGCGCCTTCAAGCGTGGCTGCGGCGCCAGTTTGTTCTGCGAGAGCTTGTGCTGCCTAACGAGTTGGATGACGCGTGTGGGCGGACCATGACGCAACTGAGCCAATGGATCGCCGCATTGGATGGGATAGTCCTGGCCTATGAGGGCTGGCTTTCCAATAGCGGTCCTAATCACGATATCACAGTAAGTCCAATGCTTTTCTACTTGCCGTCGTGATAAACGAAGCTGGCCAGAAATTGCAATTGCCAACGAAGGTACGCTGCATGCTACAGTCGTTGTAATTTAGCGGAATTGTCTCATTTCTTGCAGATGTGGAGATTGGGAGAGAATCAATGTGGGTCATACTTTCTTGATAATTTCGTGCTACTCTGAACAAGATGAAATTTACAGACCGAGATCTCTCCTCGTCAATCACTGACATAAAGGAGAGGCCGAAAACGGCCACTGAGAACGAGTGGGCAACTGTATGGATGGGCAAACTAGCCCATAAAAGCCTCAAGAAGCCTTGCGAAGTCAGTGGTGAGAATGGAATCACGCAAAGGAGGCTCACCCGCTACAGGTCGTTGCAATTAAAGCCTTCAAATGGGAGAAGAGTTCAGGCAAGGACTTGATCCATCGTGTACGCTTGGTCAAATCGCTGCCGATATGCTGAATTATTGATTCTACTATGCAGTGTTTCCGTGAGGATCTCGAGGTTCGGAACTCCCTCACACATCCCAACATTCTTCCTGTGTACGGTGTAACCACAACTCTGGGCGATCTCCCCGCGCTGGTCTCCCCCTGGTGTACGACCGTCAAGGAATACATTCGGTCCCGGCGCGCTGACAGGCTGCCTGTGATCAGTATTACACTGGATTTGGTCAGCAGCCGTGTTTTATAGGTTGTCCATGCTGATTCGGCGTTTAATGTGACAGTTTGAGCAACTGCTTAGTGCGCTTAAACACAGTGCGTCTCCTGGTAGACCAGAAATGGGTGGCCTCGCTCACATAATGCAGTCCATGAACAAAGCAGTGGGGGGTGTCATGGGAACTTGAAAGGGGTATAGTTGTTACCCCCTCCTCATCTGTCCTCTTCACTGAGACATTCTCGAAGACAAACTTGCTGGTCGCACAAGATGGACGGCTGCAGCTCTCCGACTTCGGGATCCGGTTTCGACGAGATGAAAGGATACAGCTCGGGACGTATCCTTACCTGGAGCGCGCATCAGTGCCGTACCTTAGTCCCGAGCTCATAACCACGACTCGGATGCGACCTACGCGACAGAGTGACATGTGGGCTGCAAGCTGCGCCTTCGTCGAGGCAAGTGTACTGAACTGAGGTTGTGTCCGAGTCAATGACCGGGATAGTAGATGCTCACTGGCCAAGCCCCATACCACGGACTACGGGGCACCGAGAGAATCGTCCGTGAGATCAGGTCTGGCAAAGCTCCGATCAAGCATAAGCCCAGCGAGGTCACGGAAGGGCTGTGGAAACTCATCTGCAAGAACTTCGACCAGGACCCGAAGAAGCGTCTATCAGCATCCTCAATGCTTACTCGGTTGTGGATCCTGCGCTATCAGGAGAAATTAGTGGGGGAGTCTATTGGCCTGTGAGAGGTCAACCAGCGCCTTGATGGTAGCGTGCCAGAAGGCTTTCAAAATTCCTGCGCGTCTTTCGTACGCATCAATGCGTCCTGACCCTGCTCTATCCTTTGACAGATATATATCAATATACAGTGTCCGTCTCTGGGCAGAAATAAGTTCAGAAAATTAGATAGTCACAAACGAAATACTGAGGCTACAGTCCGAAGCTTTGTCCCGTAACAAATTGACAGCCTCTTTGAATATCCCGGACCCATTTCGTGGAATGCTTGACGTCCTCTCCTTCGTCTCTTTCCCTCGCACCATGGCCCTAGTCCCTCGCCCTGATCATCAGAATCGGATACGTTCACCGATTGCCAGGGCATCACAGGTTGCCACAGATTCAGTGGCAAGACGCATTACCTAAAAGCCTAGCCTGAGTAACTCGGTGAACAAGACAATACCGATAATTGACTGCATCATTGCAGGAGGTTCGCATGATGGCACCGCACCGCCGTTTTATACATGAGGTGCACGTTCCAAGAATGCCACCCTGCGGCGCATTGCTTCACTCGAACTTGCAGTCAATACTACATGTATTGTATTACCTCCTCTGAGGCCTCCCACCCGCCACCGCCGAGGGATATTTCTGAAGCTGGCACGATCGTACCCGAGCCTCCTATCCGCCTCTCTCCTCCTCCTCCTTCGTCCCCTCACCCACTCCCCATCCACCCACGATGCCGGCCCACACGCGCCTCTGGCGCTCGCAAGAGGGCATCGCGACGCTCTCGTACCCGCCCGAGCCGACGCTCCGCGCGGCCGCGGGCGTCATGGCGGGCGACGACGAGCTGAACGCGCCGCAGAACCCCGTGTCGAGCGAGCCGGTGTTCGACCAGCTCTTCATGTTCGTCGCCAGTGCGTCCCTTCTTCTTTTCCTGCAGCGAGTGTGTTGACGCGCGTGCAGTCGCCGTGATCGGCGTGTGCGTCCTCGTCCTGGCCGTCGTCGTCGCGCGGAAGCTCGTCATCGCGGCGAAGAAGGAGACGCGGCGCCTGACAATGGCGATCAAACGCGACGCCGAGAAGGACGCGGCGAATATCGACGGGACACTCGTACATGCTGTCGTCGTGGCCCTGCCGTCGCCGGAGGAGGACGGTAGCGACTCGGAGAAGTTCAGGCCGCTGTGCTCGGAAAAGACGCTGGCTATGCTCGCCTGTGGCACTGATCTGAAGGCGAGGAAGGATGGGGAGGAGGCCATGCACACGAAACCATTGTAACCGTGCGTACCAGCGCGTCAGACTCTTCATTCGGGGTGACTGACGGGATCTCTTTCTGTAGATACTTCGGATATGTTGACTGACGCTTGAACTGATTTTATACGCCTAGAGATCATGCATGGACTGTATTCAAGTTGTACTTCTAGATTTGTAAACCTTTGCACACCATTGTTGTACAACCGATGTCCGGTCTCCTTTTCGGATTCCGGATGATTTCGACGTGCAAAAAGTGGCGCCCCACTCAAGTAAAAATGGAGATCCAATGACTCGGATATGGCAAGATTCTGTTCATGAACGCTGCAGGGAACGTTGAATGGCGAAGTTCGTTCTAGAACAACACGCATTTCGAAGTCCGCCGTCCGCAACTGTCACCATGCCCAAGCACTACTGCGATTACTGCGACGTTTTCCTTACCCACGACTCGACGTCTGGTATGTCAGCTAGCTCCATACGCTATCCCGCGCTCATAATCTCTAATAAATAGTGCGGAAGGCCCACAACAGCGGCCGCAACCATCTGTCCAACGTCCGCGATTACTATGCATGTGCGCTGCTCTGATACTGCTTCCATTGCATGCCTACTGATCAATTCTGTTCCCTGTAGCTCTCGGCCACGACAAAGCACAGAACATCATTGACCAAATCACGTCCGCGTACGAGGGAGGCGGCCGCCCGCCGCCACCCGGCGCGTTTGGCGGCTTCGGCGGCCAGTTTGGTGGCCCTCCGCCGCCGCCGTTCGCTGGAGGGTTCGGAGGCCCGCCACCTCCGTTTGGTGCGTTATGCTGAATTTTTTTGGCGTTTATATTGCGTTTTTGCTGAATATTTCTTGCACGCTTCAGCGCGAATGCCGTTCCCGCCCGGTCCACCAGGCGGATTCCCGCCGCCACCGCCAGGCATGATGGGCGGCCCGCCGATGCCCCCGCCAGGCGGCATGCCGCCGCCGGGGCCCGGTCTTCCGCCGCCGTTGGGCACACGGCCTCCTGGGCCCCCGCCGCCCGGCCAGTTTGGCAGTGCGTTCTTCGCGTCTCAGACATTCGAGAAATCTAATGGAACTGACGCCGGGCAGACTTCCCGCCCCCGCCAAATGGCATGAACGGACCCCCGCCGCCCAACTTCAACGGTCCGCCGCCGCCCATGAACAACGGTCCGCCGCCCGCGCAAGGAGGCGGCGGCGGCGTGCCTCCCGGCGGCATCCACCCCGACCGCCTCAGGATGATGGGCGGCCGCTGAAAGAAAGTACTTACTATGCTTGGATGTCTGTGCTGGCCCTGGCTTCTTGTTCACCTTCAACCTATCATTTTCAGCTCTTTATGGGTATGCCGGCGGAACATTGCTTACTGTTTCTTCTAGTCAACACTCCGGCGGCCTTCGGCGCCGCAAGACACCCTCACAGTAGGTCTTCGTGCGTTCGTCTGCCTCGCGTGGTAGGCTGTCTTGCATCCCGATAAGTAGTGTCGTTTGAAGGAAGGTAATCGCAGTTGGTTGGGCCATTGGAACCGTTGAGATGCCTCAAGCTGAACAACTTGAAATTGGAATCCTGCACTCTCCGATATGTATATCTTATTGTGTTACATTTGGGTCTGAGTCCTGCGTGTGAACTGCGCATGAAAATGTAAATCTCGGAACAGATCCTTGACGTGATAAGGTTGCAAATCGGTCGGAGGTGCGAAGTCCGTGTTCACTCGCCTCGGCCCGGCGACAATCACGACGCGTCGACGTGCGCCATCCACGTTTCGCACTCAGCGCGCGCTCTTCTCTTCCTCCATCCAACTCATGCCAAAGCCTAACAGGCTCGTCGCTGCGCTCGGCGGCGTGGGCCGCTTCGTGTGCTCTCCCAAGTTCGTGCCGGTGCTCAAGGGCACGCTCGCCTATACACTTGCGCTCTCTGTGATCATGCTGCGCCGCTTTGACGACCTCTCGCCGTTCCCCATGGCCCTCTCGAGCATGATCATTATCACCATTGCCGGTGCGCCCGTTATCTTTGACCGGAGGGGCGCGGCGGCTCACGCGTTATGCACGTCAAGGCAACACTGGAGGGCCTATTGGTATGCCCCATTCCACGGTGTCTGGCTGAAATCACTGATGATGAGTACGACAGGCGCGACGCTGCAGGCTACGTTCCTCGCTGCAGCCGGTATCGCCATCGGTGGCTTAGGCTTCGTATGCCATCTCCCTCCTCCCGCACTGTGTCTCTCACTCAGCCTCTATGGTTTACAGTTCATCCTCGCCCAACTGCACAACTCGCACGTCGCGCAGGGCTTCGTGTTCTTCTTCTTCGTCTACGGTGCGCGGGCGCCTATTTGCCACCCCGGGATATTATGCAAGACACGACCGCTGACTATGCCGGCTTACTCTTTAGGTGCCGCGCTGATCAAGGCGCAGGGCGTCAAGTGGTTCGGATTCTCGTTGCTGGCGGTCCTCATGGCGTTCAGCGGCGTAAGGACGCTTAGTTTCTGTGCATCCACGGCAGCTCAGTGGCTTTGTTGCAGATATACACCTCGTGCGCCCCTGGCCGTCATTTCTCACCTCGAAAGGGTGCTGACTGTAATGATGATGCAGGGTCTTGCTCGACGCTTACAGCGCAGCATACCTGCAAGCCTACCTCGAGGCCTATGCGTACGTTGCGTCAACTCTGCCGGTCTAGATGACGGCGAAATGACGAGAATTGCAGGTGGGGTATCGCCATCGCGCTGGGCGTCAACGTGCTCGTGTGGCCGCGCTCGTCCGAGAAGGAGCTACGGCAGATGCTCGTGCTCTCGCTCGACCACGTCGGCACGTTCGCGCACCTGCTCAGCAAGACGTACACGATGACCATCACCGAGGAGGAGAAGAAGGTCCGCGACCACCTCGCGCAGTCGCTCCGAGTGCGTCCAGCCGTTTCGTTCCTGTGCTGTTGAGATTATTGATTATGTGGCACAGGCCGATTTTGGATTTTTGTCCCAGGTGCGGCGCAATGTCAAACCTTTGCTCAAGTCTTCTCCGTGGCTAAGGTACTTTACTGTTGTCAGAAACTTTCCGACACGGCCTGCGAGATCAATTTTTCGAAATATTCCATGCAGGATTACGCACGTGCGTACCATTCCCGACTGCTCACTCACGATTTATAAAGCCCCATTGGATGATCAGATTTTATTGCCCGGACGCGCGTCCTGCAGGTGGTGAGTAACCCTTTCTCTGACTGTCGTATTCACCACTTAACCTTTCAGTCTACATAGTCCGCGATATCAGCCTATTCGAGCTTGGTCGCCGTGGAGGATAAGGATGTGGATCTCTTCAAGACTCACTTCTTGTCGAGCACGAAGGAGTCCTTCCTAGTCTTCCGCCGATGTGTGTGGCAAACGGCCTGGACGCTATTCAACACGCTGATAACCCCCTCTCAGCCGTTGACATTACGCTCCGAGAAATCAAGGCCGCGCTGCAATGCCAACCTCTCAGCGAAATTAACATTCAACCTGGATATACGGACTACATGGACATCGAGGGACAGCGCTCCAGTAATAGTAGGGAGACGTTAGATGAGCCTGACACTGCGCCTCCTGAGGGCTTGAACACGCAAATATCTGCGGTCGAGAGGGATGTAGACCTGCAGCTTCAACTTGTGGCGCGCCGCCTGCAGACGGAGGTCGAAGGCGTCGACGACGATTCGACCGCGCGCGACGGCGCCGTGCGGTCGAGCGCGCCGTCCAGCAGGCCTACAACCGGCCAACAGCCCAGTGCGTCCATACACCCCCACGGCGCGGCATCGTTGACATAGTGTCTGGCTGGTAGCAGATGCGGCGCTGTCGGAGAAGCTGTCGCCTGCCAAGGAGACGAGCAACACGCCGCACAAGTGCGGCGTGGAGCGCATCGCGCACACTTTCGACAAGTTCGCGCTGGTGCAGCAGCATATCCTGTCCGAGATCCTCGCGACGGGCGTGCTGCACGGGCACGACCAGAAGCTGCGCATGCACCTCCCGCAGCCGTCCATGCACACTACCTGGGCCGGCGCGCCGAGCGGCGCTAGTACCCCGCTGAATGCGCAGAGGGAGCGCCTGCATGTCGACGAGGAGGCGTTCGGGCGGGACGAGACGGAGCGCACGCCCGAGGAGCTCGCGGAGGACGCCGAAACTGCGTCGAATCACCACTCTTTGCTCAGGGTGTACTCGTTCATCTTTGCTATGCGGTACGTCTTGTTCCTCTGGGCTCCATTGTGATATCTGACGATACGCTTTGCAGGATTTATGTGCAACAGCTCGAACGGTATCATCGGGACGCGGTCCGGTTCCAGCCAGGGACGGGCAAGCATCCGCCACGCAGGATCCAGATCCACTTCTTCCAGTCGCTTCAGCATCCGCGACAGAAGGCCTGGGCTAACATGAACTCCACGCCGCCCGTCGCCAAATTCGCGGGATCTGATATCGAGGACAGCGCAGAGCCCGGCGACGACGGCGAGCTCAGCTTCCGAGAGGCTATGGCGCTACTGGACAATCGCACGTACACCCGCAAACCAAAGACTGCGTGGCAGCGCTTCAAGGCTTTTGAGGACTCTCTGCGCTCGCCTACTAGCATTTTCGCTCTTAAGACTGCTGCGGGCGCTATGGTCTTTACGATGTTGTTGTTTGCCCCGACGACGAGGCAGTTCTTCATCAATTACGCCTTGACTGGCGGTGTCCTCACACTCATTGTCAGCATATCGCCGACGTTAGGTTTGTCTCTGTCACACTGCCATTGAGGATCGAGATTCACAGACGTTTGTATCCAGGACAATCTCTTACCACGTTCGTTCTGCAAATCGTACGTCCATCTTTACATTCTCATGAGTAGATGGACGCCTTACTTCGTGCAGTTGGGTTCTGGGCTTGGATCTCTGTGGGCTGTGGCTCTGCTGGAGGTACGCCACAGTGCTCTTCACCATTTAGCTATAATTCACCCTGTGCCAGATGTTCCGCGGAGTCGGTGGTTACACATTCAACCCATACGGCGTCATAGCTTTACTTTCCCTCAGCTCTCTTCCGTTATTCTATTTCATATATTACAACCCCAAATTCTTCGTCCTCGCGCTTTTGGCACTCAATAGCGCCGGAGTGCTCGTTGTCGGCGAGTGGATCAACGTCGAATACTATCATCGGCCGTTTGACACTCCAATTTTCCGCGCTGGTGAGCATTTCTTCACAATTGGTTTCGTGCTCTCGTCTCAACTCCTTCTTAGGCAAAGCATTCACCGCGCTGGGCATCGCGCTCGGTATCGCCGTGATATTCCAGGTGTTCATCTTACGCAACCCGGCGAGGCGGACGTTGCGCAAGAATTTGGCAGCGTTGACCTTCTCCATGCTCAGCTATTACAGTGAGTCTTCGGATTGGCAGGGACCATAATTATCCCAAGCTCATTGGTGCTCTGCGTAGCTCTGTTCCAGGCATATGTTAAGGCCGTGGTGCCGGCCAGCCTGGACGACCATCGACCGCCCAAAGCAGCGATCCTTCGCGTACAGAAGGAGCTCATACACCGTGAGCAGAAGATGCAGCAGCAGATCATCGAGCTCGGACCACTTCTCATGTACGGCCCGGCTCGTCATACCTGTGTGTTCGTCGACTGACCATCATCCCCCGGGCCAAAGGTTCGCACGGGCCGAGGTCGACTTTGCCACGCCGTTCCGCGCAGACCTCGCAGTGAGGATCATCCGCTCTCATCAGGTCATTCTCGGTACGAACTGGAATGGAAGCTCGCCCGTCACAAGTTTAATTTTTTGTCGCCAGATCGTCTGAGGGAGGCGCGCAACTCGGTGGGCAGCGAGACTGTCCCGGCGATCATCACGCGCGAATTCAGCTCGCGCCTCCTCCCTTATCGTAAACGGAGCGTGCGACTCGCCAAGGCGTCGCTGTTCACGTGTGCGTCGTCGCTGGCGAGCAAGTCGCCACTGCCCAGGGAGACGCCCGCGCGTATGTTTTTGCGGGGTATGTTCCATATCGATTTCGTGTTTGACTGTGGACTTGATTCGCTCGTTGCCTTTGAACAGACAATTTGAGCGATTTCCTTCACGATGCGATGGTGATCAGCTCCCACATCTCGCGCACTGAACAAGGGAAAGAGACTATTCTCAATGGCGAATTGACGTAAGTCCATAATTTGGTAGTGATCTGCGTTTGCCCTGCTGATGACCTTCAGACGATATTGGGCCTATGTGATGAGTGTTACGAGCACAAGTGAACAGTTAATTGTGAACCCGTGTGTTTTCTATGGAGAATTGAGTGCTGATTGAATCATTCAGGCTTTGGAGGACACTTGCCACGAAATGTTCGGCGACCTAGACTCGATGCTCACTTAGACCATCCTAATCCCTACAAGTACAACTGTATCCTACGCAGTAGAATTTCCATCGGTGTGTAATCTGACGGCGTGAACCAGCAGGCTACTCGGTCTCGGGCGAGATGACATTTGTTTCCTTGCCGTCGACCAGAACTTCCTTCATGGTGATCGCGCTCAGGCTTCGAATATCCTCCCAGGACTCACCGGAAAAGAATGCGCTGTGGGGTGTGATGACCAACCTCCCGGTAAGCCATTCTTCCTTGTTGCGATACGCCTGGATGAGCGGATGGACAACAGCATCTGCTTGTCTAATAGCACTGGTGTCCTCCTCCGGCAGGACGTCGAGTCCGGCGCCGGCGAGGTGGTTATCGCGCAGGACGGCCTCAAGACCGTCCAAGTCGATAATAGCGCCACGGCCAGTGTTTACGATAACGCCACCAGGAGGCATAAGACGCAGCAGGCGCTCGTTGACGAGATTGCGTGTCTGCTTGGTGAGCGGCGTGTGGATGGACAGCGTGTGGCTCTGGCGGAAGAGCGACTCGACGCTGGGCGCGCGGGCCACGCCCAGGGCGCGGTCGACGCCGTTCTTGAGATAGGGGTCGTAGAAGAGGACGCGCCATCCGAAGGCACGTGCGCGCAGCGCGACGGCGGTGCCGATGCGGCCGAGGCCGAGGATGCCGTACGTCCGCGGCGCGGGTGGCGGCGGCGGGTCCGCGAGAATGAGCTCGGCGGGCGGCGGCGGGCCCTGCGGGCGCTGGAGCAGCGGCGTGTGGAGGAACTGCCAGGGAGCGGGCGGGCTGCGGCGCTGCAGGTCGTGGTGCAGCAGGATGCCGCGTCTGAGCGCGAGCGCGAGTGCGACCGCGTGATCGGCGACTTCGGTCGTGCCATAATCTCGCGATCTCTGTCAGCGTTCGCGTTTACTGGCGATGGGGCGCCCGCTGCTCACCGGGGATGTTGCAGACTTTGACGCCGCGTGCCGCGAGCTCGTCGCGGGCGAGACGGTCATATCCAACGCCCATCCGCACTACGACCTTTAATTTCGGGAAGAGCGCGATGTCCTCTGGCTTGAGAAAGCGACGGAAGATGAAGAGGCCCTCGGTGCGCTGCCTGATATCCTCTGGGACCGTCGAAGTCGGCGCATCCAACCCGATGCGCGCAGAAACGTACGTGTATGCGGTGTTGGCAAAGACCGTGTCTTCGAGAACGCTCTCCGTGTATATTCCCTCAAGCTCGAGCACAACTGGTGAGAGAGACATGGTGGAAAGACGACAAGAGGTACGCAGCGGCTTTCCGGGCCGGAGAAGGTTAATTGGACCTTGAAATGACTGCCGTCGCTGGATTGCCCTTTCCCCCTCTGCGCCTTCTTTCTAGTATTTTATTCTATCCTATCCTCGTGCATATATGTACCTCCGCCACCCTCTACATCACAATCTCTCTGTGACGAGTTGCGCCCGCCTCGCTCGCGATTTGCACGCGCCACATGAGTAGAAAACGCGACTCGCACCTGGTACTCCAAACTTTTAGGAGCGCCGTGGCTTTCCCGATATTCCGTGCTTCGACCCTCGCGTCGTGCGCTACCGTCTCGGTTGTGTGGGGTCCGCCACCGACTACGTCCAGCCTGCTCGTTGCGTGTTGCCTCCAATCCCGCGCAACAGCAAATGTATTCTGCGCTCTACCCGTTTCGACCTGCTTCGGTTACAGTCGCACTTTATGAGATAAGTATCTCTTCGCGAACACATGTCAGGGATTCTCAGTTTACGAGTTACATGGCCACGACGACAGGGAGAGAAAGATAATGTCAGCATAGATGACGAAAATCATGATTCCATGAGACTTGCGACGAACAGCTCCGCGGCGATTCTATGTAGTGTTCGTAAGCCTCAGTTCGTTCAGGATGAGGGACTCACAGTTGGCTTCTGCGACAACGTCGACGATCACAGGGTTTCCTGGGGAGTCATCCGCCTTCGAAGCCTCCCAGCTCGAAAGCATTGCCACAAAGGCTTCGTGTCCCTTCTTCTGTGCGATATCCCGCGGTGTATCGCCGTTGTTGTTGCGTACTGTGGGAGACGCCTGGCGCTCAATAAGCAACCGACCAACTTCCAGACGCCCTTTGTAAGCTGCCATATGCAACGCAGTATCACCATCGGAATCCAAGTGCTGGATGTCACAGCCCTTGTCCAACAGAAGGGAGGAGACCTCGGAGTGCCCTCCGTCTGCAGCAAAGAGCAGAGCTGTCCATCCATCCTCATCAACTAAGGTGAGAGAGGCCCCGTGGTGAATGAGCAACTCGACAGCTTCTGTTTGACCATTCCAAGCTGCGTGATGGAGCGGTGTGTGCAGAAGTTTGTTCGGCGCGTCCACATAGGCGCCGCGTTGGATGAGAAGTCGTGCAACTTCGAGATGTCCCGAATTTGCGGCCAGGTGCAACGGAGTGCGTCCCTCGAAATCCGAGTGCAGGATGTCACTGCCCTTGTCCAGCAGAAGAGAACAGACATCGGAGTGTCCTCCATCCGCAGCAAAGAGTAGAGCTGTCCATTCAATGTAATCGACTAGGGCGAGAGACGCCCCGTGGTGAATGAGCAACTTGACAGCTTCCGTACGGCCTTTCCAAGCTGCGTGATGGAGCGGTGTGTGCAGAAGTTTGTTCGGCGCGTCCACATAGGCGCCGCGTTGGATGAGAAGTCGTGCAACTTCGAGATGTCCCGAATTTGCGGCCAGGTGCAACGGAGTGCGTCCCTCGAAATCCGAGTGCAGGATGTCACTGCCCTTGTCCAGCAGAAGAGAACAGACATCGGAGTGTCCTCCATCCGCAGCAAAGAGTAGAGCTGTCCATTCAATGTAATCGACTAGGGCGAGAGACGCCCCGTGGTGAATGAGCAACTTGACAGCTTCCGTACGGCCTTTCCAAGCTGCGTGATGGAGCGGTGTGTGCAGAAGTTTGTTCGGGGCGTCCACATGGGCGCCGCCTTGGATGAGAAGACGTGCAACTCCGAGATGTCCCGAAGTCGCGGCCAGGTGCAACGCAGTGTTGCCGTCGGAATCCGAGTGCAGGATGTCACAGCCCTCGTCGAGCAGGAGAGAACATACATCGGAGTGTCCTCTACGTGCAGCAAAGAGCGGAGCCGTCCACCCATCTTCATCAATTAAGGTGAGAGAGGCCCCATGGTGAATGAGCAATTTGACAACTTCCGTGTGGCCATTCCAAGCTGCAAGATGGAGCGGTGTTTGCAGAAGTCTGTTTGGGGCATCCACAGTGGCGCCGCGTTGGATGAGAAGCTGTGCAACTCCGAGGTGTCCCGAACTTGCGGCCAGATGCAACGCAGTGCGTCCATCGAAATTTGAGTGCAGGATGTCACAGCCCTTGTCCAACAGAAGAGAACAGACGTCGAAGTGCCCACGGTCTGTAGCGTAGTGCAGTGGGGTATTCCCGTCTTCATCAGTCGACCTGACAGCCTGGGGATGTTGCGCTAGAAGCAGCTCCACGACATTCATGTGACCATTGACTGCCGCAAGATGAAGTGGGGTAGGTCTGGTATTATCAGGGTTTCCGCGGCTGTTGGTCACGTCTACGCCATGTGTGAGAAACCATGATACCAGGGGTAGCTGCCCCCACACGCAGGCTGCCTCAAAATCACTGTAGTAGCCCTCAGCTCTGAATGCGAACTGGTTTTTGAGCGTGGCTGGAGCAGGTGTGAGGTACTCCACCAGGACATCTTTGCCATTGCTGTCGATGAGCTCATTGACGTGGCACACCCAGAACAATTTGGCGTAGGCAGTGAGATCGAGGGGCAGGTTGTTCTCCAAGACGGTCAGGCAAACGCGAAGCCAGGTCATGTGAGCTGTCCCAGTATCGAACGCATAGAAGCGAACGAGGGAAGGACTTGATCGACATGCTGCCGACTGAAGGAACTCGACGATGGAAAGATGGATAAACCGGACGATCTTTTGGCCGCTGTCGTCTTTCGTGATACGTAGCAGGGCTGGTAGGCGATACAGAACGAAAGCCTCGTCCCCGGGAATATCGTCCGAGATGTGAGGGAGAAGCAGTCGCTGATGCGGCGGGTCCGTTCGAGGCACGTCGTCAAGACAAGGAAACTCGAAGGCAACAAGCAGCTCGGCCACTTGAAGAGGAGATAGACTTCCATCTGATACGGCCAGACATTGAAGAACGTGGGACACCGAATTGATCACGGTCGCTGAGGTGGAGAAGGCTTCAATGATCGCGCGATATGTATGATCGAGTGTTTCAGGGATTTCATCCAGCATCTTCTCGACATTGTGCGGGACAGCCTGACGCAGACGGTTAAGATGGAGGGAAGCCCAGAGGAACCTGAAGTACGTAAGTTAGCGGTCACGGTGGTCAACTTTGACGCAACTCACATTCCCTCCGCCTTTTCGCCGAGTACGCGAGCAACATCGTCCTTCCGTTCGATAGACCAATCGAATTCGGCGAGTCGTACATTAATATATTGCGCAAGCAGTTCGCGGTGATGAGCACTGTCGTTGAGATGTAGGCGATGCGCGGCATGTTCCTCCATGTACTTGACTAAGTCAGGGTTTCCCCGGCGGCTGGTAACGATTATACGAGCGCCGGTGCCTCTCAGAGCATTCAGCAGAGATTTCACTGCTGTCCATCGTTCGACCAGTTTGGGACACTCGTCCAGTGCGTCGATGGCAAGGATCCTCGGCGCAGCAACGAGCATCGCTATCGCTGCCTCACGAAGGACCTCTTCAGACGCTGTTTGCTCGTAGCCTTTTTTGTGAGCGCTGAGGAGAGCAGATGGGTATCCACCCAAGCGGAGAGCCAACTGGAAGACCACCGCGGCCAGGAAGTCTCGAAGCGTGGGCTGTCCATTGCGCATGTCAAAATGGAAGAACACGCGCTCTTTCGACGGCAGATGCTTAACGACCGCCGAGCTGCGCTTGTGTTGGGACCAATCCTCACATGGGATGGCAAGTGTGACTCACAGAAGGACGCTCTTTCCGCTGCCGGCTACGAATGCATGAGCAGGGGTCAACATGACTATGATAGTGGCCAGGAAACGTACGATCAGCTGAAATCCAGTATATGCCCCTCTCCGATGCCTTCTCAGCGTTCTTCCACTCTGAAAATTTATCGTCGAAGAACCAGTCCGGTGAGACCGTGATTACAGCTGCAAGCTCGCGCTGCCTGTCCTCGACGTTTTGTCCGACGGCCAGCCACTTTTCGAACTTATCGCGGTCTATATGTTTGTCAGGACATCTGTGCCAACAGCAGCAAGACAAAGGGATACCCGAAGCCTGCTGGAGCTCCTGCACGACCTTCGGCACAATCCCGCGAACGACCGCATTGGTATCATAGATAAACGCTTGCTATGGGGCGTACTGAACATAGCGGCGTACACAAAAGCAGATAACGTACGCTTATTGCCTTTTCGGCGGTTTCTAATTTATTTTTCTCGACGGCAATGATACCATTGGCAGTGGCCACCGCGATAAAGCGTTTGAGCCACGGTGTTGCTCGGAGAAGGTATAGCTGTATTAGCGCGCGCAGCAGCACTCTTCGGCAACCAATATCAGCGACGCCGCCTCCGCTTTAGATAATGGACATACCGCATGAAATCTTGGGCTTGTTTTTCCAGTGCATCGCCAGCGCCCATACGGGGACGCCAATGCTTCAGCAGCACGTCCCAATATGACTGGATTGTCGTCTGCAGTTCCTTTACGTTGTCATTCGACGCATGGTAATTCTGCCAATGTCCGTACGTATTGCGCCGAGTCCATTACATCTCGAGCGACCACGCGTACCTCAACATGATTACAGACCTGCAATAAGGTTTGCCCGACTGCCTTGACTGGTGCTTCTGTAGTGCCGTCCGCCGCGTTGACTAGTCCAGCAAGCAGCAGCTTGATTCCGTCCCGTGCTGTATCCCACGACGAGATCCGTTGCCTGATCGTGCACTGTCAGCGGCAGCACGACCACGCCCGCAGACTGAAACAACCCACCCAAGCTCCGAGGTGTCTTCCTCCAAGCCTGGCGGCCGAGGAAACTTGATCTTGCCGTCGCCCTCGACAAGCAAGCTATGCCTATCCTTGATCTGATAATGTCGACGAGGTTTGACGGTGCAGTTGGATGCAGACGAAATGCTCGCTCACCTGGAGAATGGATTCAAACGCATTGATCGCGTCTTTGCAATCGCCTCGCATCTTGCTCAGCTGGTATCTCTTGGTGAACCACCACCCATTCTTCTCCGTATCTTCCACATCAGCCGCGCATCGTGTAAGCACCCTGTAGATAGCAAGGTAAGCGAGGGCTTCTCGCAGTAGCCTGCGACCGTAACGCTCACTTTGTCGCGATGTCGACGACTGGCTGCGCGAAGAGCGGAAGCTCGACGATGGCCTTGCGCGTGCAGCTGCAGCACACCGCCCGTTGTAGGCCATCCGCTGCCTGGAACAACTGGTCATATTCCTCTGTGTGGCGTTTCATGTTCTAAACGTTCCGTCAGTCGCTGAAACCCGAGAATGGCAAGACTAACTTTAGCAACTGCTTCAAACTGCTTTACTGCGTCCTGAAGCTTGACTACGTCCTCGGGCAGCGTTGCAGCCTGCGGACCCGAGGCAGCGTTCGACATGGTGGGTTGGGAAAGAGCGAAGTACAAATCCCGATGACCGGACGGCTGCGGTGCAGTAGCGGGAAACGCGGGAAACGCACGCAGATAGACGCCTTGCAGTTCTTCAAGTCTTCTTTACGCAGCCTTTGAACCGGCCAACGGACGGACGCGCGCGCTACCTTTTGCAGTAGTATCCACGAGCTAGAGCAGCGCTGTGCCCGCCCATTGTACACAAGCTTCGCGACGAGTTTCGCGATGAATGTGCAGAGTGCCGCCACCGAGCCACCGGTAGCTCTCGGAAGCTGAAGGGTCAGTCTGGGAGCGTCAGAGGTCCACGAGCGTCTGGAGTTGATTGGCAGCTAATCCAATGACCGCGCAAGCAGTTGAAACCCGGCAAGAGTACGAAATCATGCACTGTAGTAGCCAGCATGAAGTACAGTCATTCAGAGTCCTCCGAGGCTCATTATTAGACCGCCAGTTGATTTGACGACATTCAGAGAATTGCAACTGGTTCAAGAGCCTGTCAATGCGAGTCCGGAGTCACAAGTTCGTGATCATGGGCGAAAAGAGGAACACGAGCAGGCGCGCCGGGATTCACCTAGTCTAGTTTCACTTCCGAATTCCCAAAGGGAGCTCCCCTTCGCTGATTTCCGGAGAAACCTCCGGGCACCGACAATTGGGCGCTGGTCCACTGTAGCGCTGCCTGGAAGGGCTTTCGTGACTGTGAACCTCAGTTGAGTATTTGATATTTACTTTATGCTATTTCATAGCCTTTGGTGAAAGAGAGATACCGATAAGCGTTCCCTACTGGCCCGCCAGTCAAATGGCTGGCTCCCGCATTGGACGCTTTTGCGAGGTCAAAAGTGCATACCCGAGTTCAAGCTTTTTTTATTGGCTATCTTGAACGCTTACAGTGCTAATCACGGGGAATTTGAGAAGGTTTATATGAAACCAGGTCAGTGCTCGAGCCATGGGAAGCGTCGATTCCGGAGGCATCATCGGCTATTCGCCGGAAAGGACCTCCCTTTGGGAGAGCGGAAGTGGAAGCAGACTTCAATCAACGGAACGATTATCTTCCGAAGACAAGTCTGCAAGGGAGACTAGGATTCACCGTCTCGCCCCGGAGAGTCTGAATCTGATATTTTCACGCGAATAACGGCGCGTTCAGCGCGCACGGCACTGAAGGTTACCTTTATGCTAGCGCCAAATACGCTCATGTGTAGCGGAAATGGGCCCGTAAATGTCGAAGACGAGCCCGCGGAATGCGCGACGACGGATCCCTACTATTCGCCGCATCCCAGCCCACGGCATCGCGCTCTCCGACGTGCTCCCCGCGTGCATTATACTGAACGGAAGCCTGTTCCTATGGGATGTGAAACGCGCGAAGCATATGGCATCCCGAACTGTTCACGCCGAAGTCATTGTGCCCAGGCTGAGCGTCTCCGGTGTCTGCGTTGCGTATTGCTCACGCCTCATCGTTAGTATCTTCTTGCTTGTATCGTTACAATTGAGCGCGGCACCGCTTGATTCGAATCGCACGGGCCGAGTCTTTACTGTACCAGAAACTGCATGACGACCTGAGGCCTGAGGTCCCGCTGTCCGTCAACAACAAACTCGATCCCCAAGCTGGGGTTGCTGCGACTATCTATTCGGGATCTGCAGCTGCTGCTCATCCATGGGCTATAGATGAAATATGCCCTGCGAAATCCCGGGGAAAATCCTGGCATTGAGCGTGCGAAGAATTCGGCATACGATTTATTGACTGCTGACGCCCTCTATCTCGTTCTCCAACCAGCTCACGACCTCCCGCTGCCTCTCGTCAAAGCCGTAACTTATCGTACCGCCTGCCCTCCAACAGCGGGAGGTCCAAGCCCTCGACGCGTGCGTCGAGGATGATGCCGTGCTTGGCGTTGATGCGCACGCTGACGGCGCACCACGCAAAGTCGCGCGCCATTGCGCGCGTGAACTCGGGGCGTCTGGCCGTAGAGCCAGTCCCACGACTGCGCGGCCGCGATGCGTGAGTGAACCAGCGCGCGGATGGACAGGGAGAATACCGCACGACGCACCTTGAGCTTGATCGTGATTTCTTTGATTTGTGGCGGAGGGGTCCACCAGTTCTGGCTGAACGCGCGCCGAGAGTCAGACACGCGTAAGGAAAGCATGCGCGAACACGAACCTTTGCGTCGAGCCCGAACTTGTTGTTGAAGCTCTGTGTCATGGCGCGTACGAAGTTCTCATGCGTCGCGTCGGGTGTTCACAAGTGCAGCTTGGTCACGGGCGCGCGCACTGATTCGAGGCGTTTCGTGACAAGGCCTAGGTACCGATGCAAACCACCGTCAGTATAAAATAAAATATTCACACAGCGCAAGAAGGAGAGCGTACCTTGTCGTTATGCAGAACCTCGCCGAGCTCGCCCAACGCGCTCGCCGGGACTCCCGTGGTGGTACGCGCGCTGCCCCGTGATGTTGTACGCCGAGCCGGAGACCATGAGCTCGCGTCCGTCGCTGTCGACAATGACGAGGTCGTTGCGCGCGTTCAAGTGCGCATTCGGCACGCGGAGCAGGTCGCGCACAGCGCGCTCGACGACGCGGCCTGTACGCGCGCGGTCGAACGCTGTGCGTGGCAGGTGGATGCTGTAAGTCGAATTGCCCCGCGTCCTGGGAGAGAGTGTAAACGCGCGCCTGCGCGTTGCAGACTATACTGTACAAGCAGACTCACATGGTAGACAGTGCTGCCGCCGCTGCGCCGCCGCGCGAGCCATATACCGCGTGCGCGTTGTGCTGCGAGGTTGACCTCCTTCCATGGGTTCTGCGCAACGCTGCATCAGGTCACGCGAAATGTGCTGGGCGGGGACGTACGGACTTGGTTCCTGCCTGTAATAACGCTGGGCGTGTTGCGGTACAAGAACAGCGTCGGCTGGTCGGATTATGCGTTATTCAAGAGCCTATACGCAAGAAAATGGCGCAGCGGGAGGTTCATTGGATACCAAACGTGAATGTAGAGGAGAAAAGTCGCAAATAATAGTAAGTATTAGTAGGCTGCAGGCTACAGAGCGAACGCACCAATCTTCCGTTGCAAGATTTGCATACGGTACCGTGCTCTCAGACACAATAATTTGAGATGGGCGCAAAATGGAAGCGCTATATATCCGCGTGCTCAATGGCCGCCGGACGCATGTCGTCGAGGTCAGGGTCAAGATCTGAGAGCCTAACCGCAAGTTGCCGCTATGCTTTTCTTTCCCGTCTCTGCACCTGTACACTCGGTTTGTAGCCAGCCTGTCGTGCGTTCAGACCTCTGCTTCAATTCAGACCGCGCCGCGTAAGATCTCGCAAATAATTACACGCGTGCATCTTGACTGTCAACCTTGGCGAGACGGATGGCAGCGTCGTGAACCCCGCGCAGCGCAGCGCTCTGGAGGGGATTAGGCCTACTGTCGGCCTGATGTCGCGGGCGGGCGTCATCCCCGACTCGCTGCCCCAGGATATCACCAGAGTCGCGACGTACTCCCTCAATGGCATTTTCGAGGGTCTTGCGCATGAAATAAGTATGTCCAGAGGCGATATGCGGCGTTCCTGGCTGACAAGGACGCGCTCAAGGGTGTACGATTTGACAACGCAGACTGAGCTTCTGGCAGTTGTTGAGCTGATTCGAGACGCCGGCGCGACGGTGGTCAACGGCACCGACTTGTGCAACTGGCAGACGATTGTGCGCCCGGACGGCTAGAACTGGTTCGCACACTTCACTACACCTCTGCCGTCATCGACCGAACGACCGCAGGGACTACGCCTCCGCATGCGGCTTCCCCGACGAATCGAAGTACACATACATCATAGCGGACTCCTACAACCTCGCGGCGTACTTCGCCGAGGTCGACAAGACGCCCTGTCGTGGACATCGCACGGTCTGACATCGACAACGCCCGCACGGAGGGCGGCGTGCCTGGCGTGCAACTCGCATTCACCTCGGGCCAGAACGGGTTCCTCGCCTCGCTCGCCACGCGGGGCGTCCGTGACGCGACGTACTGGCAAGCGCTCGCGTTCTGCCAGCGCGCAATGCGCGAGAACGGCCTTGCTGCTGCCCTGAGAACCCAATGCGTCCCAGGCGATGTGTTGCTCGCGCCGTCGAACGCCGCGCAGGCGGGGTACCCCGTGGTGCCGATCCCCGCGGTGTGCATAAGGAGAGCGGCATGCCCTTCGGGATCGTGCTGATGGGCACGGCATGGAGCGAGGGCGTGCTGGTACGGCTCGCGAGCGCGGTGGAGGACGCGATGAGCGCGGCTGGGCGACGGCGAGCGCGGCCGCGGTGGCAGCGATCCCGCGCGCCCACGGTGACCCACGCCCCGCAGTGGGCGCCGATAGCCCAGATGCACCTGATGGTCGACGGCGCGGCGCTGCTCATGACGTCGGCCGTGCACGGCGTCGTCGCGCGCAGCCACGCGCTGACGGGCAAGAAGCTCACGGGCTTCGTCGACTCGCGCAGCGCGCTCGCCCCGCGGCCCACGGGCGACCACCCGATGCCCAGCAGGCCAGCAACGTTAACCCTGCGTGAACCCGCCCCACAAATGCGGCGTGGATCTCCTCGGTGGCATCGCGCACATATTCGGCCAGCGCGCGCTGGTGCAGCAGCATTCCTGTGCGACATCCTCGCGAGTCACGACGGGCGTGCTGCACGGGCACGTCCATAAGCTCGCGCAGTTGTCCACGACCTGTGCCGGCGCGCCGAGTAGCGCGAGCACGCCGCTGAACGTGCGTCTGGGGCGCCTGCACGGGGCGAGGTTTCTGGGAGGGACGAGACGGACCGCATGCCCGAGGAACTCGCGGAGGATGTCCAATTGCTACTCGTTCAATTTCGCTATGAGGTGCGGAATGCTCTTTTGCTCTGAACCGTGTCATCGAACCCATGTGCTCTGCAGAATTTACGTGCAATAGCTCGGACTGTATCCTCGAAACGCGGTTTGGTCCCAGCCTGGGATGGATGGCAAGCATCCACCGCCCAGGTTCTACACCTACGTCTTCTAGTCGCGTCAACACCTACGACAGAGCGCTGGGGCTGAGCTGAACGCCACGCCGCCCGTCGCTGAATTTGCGGGATCCGACGTCGAGGACGACGCGGACGAAAGCGACGACGGCGACCCCAGCTTTCCACAGACTATCGCGCTGCCGTAGAATCGGACGTACACCTGCAAGCTGCAGACTGTGTGGCAGCGCTTCGAGGCTTGTGAGCACTCGCTGCGCTCTCCGAGCAGCATCTTCGCTCTCAAGACAGCTGGTGATCTTTACTATGTTGTTGTTCGCCTACTCCATTCGTTCTTCGCATCGTACTGTACGTCCATCTCCGCATTCCCACGCGTAGGGAAGGCCTTACCTTTGTCGCGATACGCCTAGATTAATGGATGGACAACTGCGTCTGCTTTCCTCGTGGCCCTCGTCTCCTCCTCCGGCCGGCCGTCGATTCCAGCGCCGGCGAGGTGGTCATTGCGCAGGACGGCATCAAGACTGTCGAGGTCGATAATCGCACCGCGGCCGGTGTTGACGATGCCGGCATGAGACGCAACGAGCGCTCATAGACGAGATGCCGTGTCTGCTTGGTGGGCGGCATGTGGATGGACACCATGTGGCTCTGGTAGAAGAGCGGCTCGACACTAGGCGCGCGGGCGACGCCCAGGGCGCGCTCGACGCCGTCCTTAAGATGGGGATCGTCGACGAGGACGCGCCAGCCGAAGGCAGGTCCGCGCATCGCGACAGTGGTGCCGATGCGGCCGAGCGCCCACGGCCGCGTTGGTGGGTCCGCGAGAATGAGTTCGGCGAACCGAGGCGCGGGGGATCAGCGGCGTGTGGAGGAAATGGCAGGGCGCGGGCGGGCTGCGGCGCTGCGGGTCGCGGTACAGCAGGATGCCGCGTCTGAGCGCGAGCGCGAGCGCTACCGCGTGATCGGCGACTTGGTATTGCCATAATCTCGCGATCTCTGTCAGCGTCCGCGTTCGTTGGAGATGCGGCGCCCGTTGCTCATCGGGGATGTTGCAGACTTTGACGCCCCGCGCCGCGAGCTCGTCGCGGGCGAGACGGTCATACCGAACGCCCATCCGCACTACGACCTTTAATTTCGGGAAGAGCGCGATGTCCTCTGGCTTGAGAAAGCGACGAAAGATGAAGAGGCCCTCAGTACGCTTCCTGATATCCTCCGGGGCCGTCGAAGTCGGCGCATCCAGCCCAATGCGCGCAGAAACGTACGTGTATGCGGTGTTGGCAAAGACCGTGTCTTCGAGAACGCTCTCCGTGTACATTCCCTCAAGCTCGAGCACAACTGGTGAGACAGACATGGTGGAAGGACGACGAGAGGTATGTTGCGGCTTTTCGGGCCATAGAAGGCTAATAGGAGGTTGACTGCCGTCGCTGGATTGCCGTCACGGTTTTCCCCTCTGCACCTTCGTTTTCGTATCCTATACTGTCGTATCCTCGTGCATATATCTACCTCCGCCCTCTACATCGCGATCTTTCTGTAACGAGAAGTCTTGCGCCCGCCTCGCCGCGATCTATACGCGCGACATGAGTCGAAAACGCGACTCGCATCTGCTACTCCAAACTTTTATGAGCGCTGTGGCTCTCCCAATATTCCATGCATCGCGCCTCGCGACCGTGCGCTACTGTCTCGGCTGTGTGGGGTTCGCCACTGACTACGTCCAGCCTGCTCGTTGCGTGTTGACTTGATAGGATGCTTCCAATCCCGACAACAGCAAATGTATTCTGCGCTCTGCCTGTTGCGACCTGCGTCGGTTACGGTCGCACATTGAAAGACCAGTATCTCTTCGTGACCACATGTCAGGAATTCTCAGTTTACGAGTTACGAACTACGACGACGGGAAGAGTTTCGACAATGAGAGCATCTGCATAGACAACGAAGAGCATAGAACTTGCGATGAACACCACGCGTCAATCCTGTGTAGTGCTCGTAAGCCTCAGTTCGTTCAGGATGAGGGACTCACAGTTGGCTTCTGCGACAACGTCGACGATCGCAGGGTTTCCTGAGGAGTCACCCGCCGTCGCCGTCGAAGTCTCCCACTCCGAAAGCATGGTCACAAACGCGTCGTGTCCCTCCTTCTGTGCTCTATCCCGCGGTGCCAAACCGTTGTTGTTGCGTGCTGTGAGAGATGCCCCCCGGTCAAGAAGTAACCGGGCTATGTCAAGATGTCCCAAACGCGCGGCCAGATGCAATGCAGTCCTTCCCTTGAAATCCGAGTGCTGAATGTCACAGCCCTCGTCGAGCAGGAGAGAACATACATCGGAGTGCCGTCCATCTGCAGCAAAGAGCAGAGCCGTCCATCCAATGTCATCGGCTAGGTTGAGAGAGGCCCCGTGATGAATGAGCAACTTGACAGCTTCCGTGTGGCCTTTCCTAGCTGCGAGATGGAGCGGCGTGAGAAAAAATCCGTTCGGGGCGTCCACAGTGGCGCCGCGTTGGATGAGAAGCTGTGCAACTCCGACGTGCCCCAAATCTGCGGCCAGGTGCAACGCAGTATCGCCGTCGGAATTCGAGTGCAGGATGTCACAGCCCTCGTCCAACAGAAGGGAGCAGACATCGGAGTGCCCTCCGTCCGCAGCAAAGAGCAGAGCTGTCCGTCCATCCTCATCAACTAAGGTGAGAGAGGCCCCGTGGTTAATGAGCAGCTTGACAGCTTCTGTACGGCCTTTCAAAGCTGCGTAATGGAGCGGTGTGTGCAGAAGTTTGTTCGGGGCGTCCACATGGGCGCCGCGTTGGATGAGAAGATGTGCAACTCCGAGATGTCCAGAATGCGCGGCCAGATGCAACGCAGTCCGTCCCTGGAAATACGGGTGCTGAATGTCACAGCCCTCGTCAATCAGGAGAGAACATACATTGGAGTGCCCTCCGTCCGCAGCAAAGAACAGAGCTGTCCATCCATCCTCATCAACTAAGGTGAGAGAGGCCCCGTGGTGAATGAGCAACTTGACAGCTTCCGTGTGGCCTTTCCTAGCTGCGAGATGGAGCGGCGTGAGCAGAAATCCGTTCGGGGCGTCCACAGTGGCGCCGCGTTGGATGAGAAGCTGTGCAACTCCGACGTGCCCCAAATCTGCGGCCAGGTGCAACGCAGTATCGCCATCGGAATTCGAGTGCAGGATGTCACAGCCCTCGTCCGACAGAAGGGAGCAGACATCGAAGTGCCCTCCGTCCGCAGCAAAGAACAGAGCTGTCCATCCGACCTCATCGACTAAGGTGAGAGAGGCCCCATGGTGAATGAGCAACTCGACAGTTTCTGTGCGGCCTTTCCAAGCTGCGTAATGGAGCGGTGTGTGCAGAAGTTTGTTCGGGGCGTCCACATGGGCGCCGCGTTGGATGAGAAGATGTGCAACTCCGAGATGTCCAGAATGCACGGCCAGATGCAACGCAGTCCGTCCCTCGAAATCCGAGTGCTGAATGTCACAGCCCTCGTCAAGCAGGAGAGAACAGACATCGGAGTGCCCTCCATCTGCAGCAAAGAGCAGAGCGGTCCATCCAATGTTATCGGCTAGGGTGAGAGAGGCCCCTTGGTGAATGAGCAATTTGACAGCTTCCGTGTGGCCATTCCAAGCTGCAAGATGGAGCGATGTGCGCAGAAGTTTGTTCAGGGCGTCCACATGGGCGCCGCGTTGGATGAGAAGCTGTGCAACTCCGAGGTGTCCCAAATTCGCGGCCACATGCAACGCAGTGTTGCCGCCAGAGCTCGCGTGGATATCGCAGCCCTTGTCCAACAGGAGAGAACAGACATCGGAGTGCCCATTATATGCAGCGTAGTGCATCGTGGTAGCCCCGAATTCATCGATTGACCCAACAGCCTGAGGATGGTGAGCTAGGAGCAGCTCCACGACATCCATGTGACCATTTGCTGCCGCAAGATGAAGTGGGGTACGTCCGGTATTGTCAGGGTTTCCGCGACTGTTTGGCACGTCTACGCCATGTGTCAGAAACCATGATACAAGGGGCAGCTTCCCCCACACGCAAGCTGCCTCAAAATCGGTGTAGTAGCCCTCAGCTCTGAATGCGAACTGTTTTTTGAGCGTGGCTGGAGCAGGTGTGAGGTACTCCGCCAGGACATCTTTGCCATTGCTGTGGATGAGCTCATTGACGTGGCACACCCAGAACAATTTCGCGTAGGCAGTGAGATCGAGGGGCAGGTTGTTCTCCAAGACGGTCAGGCAAACACGAAGCCAGGTCATGTGAGCTGTCCCAGTATCGAACGCATAGAAGCGAACGAGGGAAGGACTTGATCGACATGCTGCCGACTGAAGGAACTCGACGATGGAAAGATGGATAAACCGGACGATCTTTTGGCCGCTGTCGTCTTTTGTGATACGTAGCAGGGCTGGTAGGCGAGATAGAACGAAAGCCTCGTGCCCGGGAATATCGTCCAAGACATGAGGGAGAAGCAGACGCTGATGCGGTGGGTCTGTGCGAGGCACGTCGTCAAGACAAGGAAACTCGAAGACCACAAGCAGCTCGGCTACTTGACGAGGAGATAAGCTGTTCTCAGATACGGCCAGACATTGGAGAACGTGGGACACCAAATTGATCATGGCCGCCGAGGTAGAGAAGCTCTCAATGATCGTGCGGTATGTATGATCGAGCGTTTCCGGGATTTCATCCAGCATCTTCTCGATGCAGCATGGAACAGCCTGACGCAGACGGTCGAGATGAAGGGAAGCCCAGAGGAACCTAAAACAGGTAAGGTCAGCGTCACGGTGATCAATGGCGCAACTCACATGCCCTCCGCCTTCGCCTTGAGGATGCGAGCAACAGCGTCCTTCCGTTCCATAGGCCAATCAAATTCCGCGAGTCGTACATTAATATACTGCTCAAGCAGTTCGCGGTGATGGGCGCTGTCGTTCAGATGTAGGCGATGTGCGGCATGCTCCTCCATGTATTGGACCAAGTCATGGTTTCCTCGGCGGCTGGCAACGATTATACGAGCGCCGGTACCTCTCAGAGCATTCAGAAGAGATTGCACTGCTTTCCATCGTTCAACAATTTTGGGGCACTCGTCTAGTGCGTCGACGGCAAGAATTCTCGGCGCAGCAGCGAGCATCGCTGTCGCTGCGTCACGAAGGACCTCTTCAGATGCCGTTTGCTCGTAGCCTTGCTTGCAAGCGCTGATAAGCGCAGGGGGGTATCCACCCAAGCGGAGACCCAGCTGAAAGACCACTGCAGCCAGGAAGTCTCTAAGAGTGGGTTGTCCATTTCGCATATCAAAATGGAAATAGACGCGCTCTTTCGGCGGCAGACGTTGAACGACCGCCGAGCTGCGCCTGTGATGAGGCCAATAGCTAAATGATGTGTCAAACCTACTCACAGAAGGACGCTCTTTCCGCTGCCAGCTAAGAAAATTTGAACACGAGTCGACAGCACCGAGATAATAGCCAGGAAACGTACGATCGGCTGAAATCCAGTACAAGCCCAGGTTTGATCCTTTCTCAGCGTTCTTCCACTCGGTGAATTTATCATCGAAGAACCAGTCAGGTGAGACCGTGACTACCGCTTGCAGCTCGCGCTGCCTGTCCTCGATGTTTCGCCCGACAGCCAGCCACTTTTCAAACTTAGCGCTGTCTATACGTTTGTGAATCCATCCGTATCGACAGGAGAAAGAAAACGGCGTACCCATAACCTGCTGGCTTAAGACAGTAACCTTCTGCACGACCCTGTCGTCCCCGCGCTTGATTTCTGGTACGATCTCGTGAACAGCAGCATTGGTAGAAAGGAGCAACGCTTGCTAAGGGGGACTACTGAACACAGCAGCGTGACCACAAGAAGAATACATACGTTGAATGTATCTCTGGCTTCCTCCAGTGCGTGTTTCTCCTTGGAAATAATGCCATTTGCAGTGGCCACTGCGACGAAGCGTTTGAGCCAGGATGTTGCTCGGAGAAGATACAATCGTATGATCGTGCGCTGCAGCAGTCTTCGGCAACCAGAGATCAGTGACCCTCCTTTGTTGTCAAATACGAGACCGACCGCAAAAACGCCTTAGTTTGTGCGTCCAGGGCATCACATGCGCCGACATGGGGACGATAATACTTCAGGAGAACGTCCCAATATGACTGAATCGTTGTCTGCAGTGCCTCTACGCTGTCTTTCGACGCATGGTAGTCCTGCACAAATGCATTGACCCGAATCGTTTGTCATTCGAGCAATTTGCGTACCTCAAAATGCTTCAAAACTTGCAGCAAGGTTTGCCCGGTTGCCTTGACTGGTGCAATCACAGTACCGTCCGTTGCGTTGACGGTTCCTGATAGCAGCAGCTTGATGCCGTCCCATGTCGTATCCCATAACGAAATACCTTCGCTGACCCATGCACCTTTAGCAGCGACACGCCGGTATCTGCAGATCAAGACGGCATACCCTATCTCCGATTTATCTTCCTTCCAGGCTAACGGTCGAGGGAACTTGACATCGCCGTCGCCCTCAACAAGCAAGCTACGCCCATCCTTGATCTGGTAATGTCGACGAGGTTTGGCAGCGTGGCCTGGACGCAGACGAAATGCTCGCTCACCTGGAGAATGGATTCAAACGCCTCGATGGCGTCTTTGCAGTCGCCTCGCATCTTGCTCAGCTGGTATCTCTTGGTCAACCACGGTCCTTTCTTCTCCGTATCTTCCATATCAGCAGCGCATTGCATAAGCACTCTGTAGATCGCAAGGTAAGTGAGGGCTTGGCCTGCGACCGTAACGCTCACTTTGTCGCGATGTCGACGACTGGTTGCGCGAAGAGCGGAAGTTCGACGATGGCCTTGCGGGTGCAGCTGGAGCACACCGCCCGTTGAAGACCATCCGCTGCTTGGAACAACTGGTCATATTCCTTTCTGTGGCGTTTCATGCTCTAAACGATCAGTCAGTGCACGTTGAGACGGAACATAGGCGCGTACGCTCGCAACTGCCTGGAACCGCTTCACTGCGTCCTGCAGCTTGACGACATCCTCTGGAATAATCGCAGCTTTGCTCGACATGGTGGTTTGTGCGAGAACGAAGTGCCAATCCCGAAGCCAAGTCGACTGCGATACAGCAGGCCCTTGGACACGCCGAAGCTGCACGTCGATAGGCGCCGCAAGTCACAGGGCGCCCTGGAATCGGCCAAAGGCTGAGACCAAGGGGCATCCCGGATCGCGCGCCGTGATTCCACGTCCCCCACCTGGGTCGTGGGAAAAATCAAATGTTTGGTGACTTCGGCTTGGCGGCATCGATACAAACTGGATGCATGGGTCACTATCCGGGATGCCCCTTGGCTGAGACACGTTCACTGCTTTTCTCGACAAGCCAGAGGAGTACTGTGCCATCCCGTCTACACAAGCCTCGCAACGAGCAATTCTACCTGAATTTGTGCAATGCGCACCGACACGTTAGGGTCAGCCTGGGAACCCACGTGCGTCTGCCCTTGAACAATGAAAGCTACTTAAGCCCGTGGTCGTGTGAGCAGTCGAGACCATGCAAGTGTAAAAAAATCATGTAGACAGCATTCAGGATGTCCAACTGAAGGCAGCACCGTGCGCGCGGTGCGGCGAGGTTCACTTCCTTCCATGGGTCCTGCGAGACCATGTATCAGGCCATGCGAAACGCGCTGGATGCGGGACGCACGTACTTGGTTCCTGCCTACAATTACGCTGGGCGCGTTGTGATACAAGAACAACGTCAGCTGGTCGGGCTGGGCGTTCTTCAACAGCCTATACGAAGGTAAATGGCGCAGCGGGAGGTTCATTCAATACCAAACGCGAATGTAGAGGAGCAAAGGCGCAAATGGTAAGTATTGGCAGGCTGCAGACAGAACTCGAGGGACGCACCAGTCCTCCGTTGCGAGATTCAAATATGGCACCGGGCTCTTTGACATGATTTTTGGAGGCGGACGTAGGAGAATAGCGCTATGTGTCGCTGTGCTCAATGCGCGTCGCACGCATGTCATCGAGCTCAGGGTCAAGACCTGAGAGCCTGTGAACCGCGAGTTGCCGCTATGCTTGCTTCTCTTTCCTGTCCTGGCACCTGCAGACTCGAATAAAAAAAAGTAGTAGCTTGCGGCCAGCCTCTCGTGCGTTGCAGACATATGCTTGAACCCACACCGCACGCGCGAGATGTCGCCAATAATTACAAGCGCTCAGACTCTGTCCGGCAGCGCTCGATTTTTGAATCGACGCCCCGACGCCCGGTCCTGGTTTGCAGCTCATGGGTATTTGGCACTTCATCGATTATCTCCCTGCCCTGTGCTCTGCTCGTGTGGCTGAAACCCTATCCCGGTTCAATTCTGCTGCGCCTGCTGCCCTGCAAGTGGAAACCAATCCGCTGGACTTTGTCTAAGGCCAGATTCTGCACAGCCCATTGCCTTTCTGGTTTGCCGTACAAAACTCATCCTCAGATGAACATGCCGACATTTTCCGTATGCCCTGTTTCCTGATTTTCAGCTTGGAGAAGCGACCGTCGACGAACTGGAAAATGTGCTCTCGAAAATAAAGGTCTCCTGACATCGCCCTGTGCTGCCTGCTGAGCATACAGCAGACCGACTCAGATCTTCGGTATGTCTTGCGTTCCTGACGAGGTTTCCATATTGATTTGTCACATCTCCACAGCGCACTCATCCACTGTTAGCCCTAGATGTTATGGACACACCACGACCGCGGAATCCCGCTGCGCGAGCGAGCCGGCGGACGAATATGCGGGGATAGTACAGAACGCAGCACACACCTCAACTTCGGCCATGCTTTAGTCGATATGAGAATGGGCGGAGGGGTCCATGGCTCCGGCTGCGCGCACACCGCAAGTCAGATAAGAGACGGGAGGCGGAAGGAAAGCACAAGAACCTCAGCGGCTAGCCCAAGCTCCTCGTTGAAGCCCTGCATCATGGCCTGCACGGATTTGTCGCGCGTCGCGTGTGTGGTCTACAGCTGCAGCTCGTCACGGGCGCGCGCGGGATCCACCGCCTTTTGCGACAAGACCTGGCTACTGATGCAGACCGCCGTCAGAGTAAAACAAACAAAATAGTCACCTAGTTCACGAAGGAGAGAGAGAACGTGCCTTGCCATTATGCAGAACCTCGCCGAGCTCGTCCAGGGCGCTCCCCAGGACGATGTGTAGTACGCGCGCCCTCAATCCGCAAGTTGGGTGATCCAGCTCCTTTTTTTAGGCGGAAATAATGCGGATGGGGTTGGCAGATGAAGAGGTGGGTGAGATAAGGGTGGTCTCCTTTGCAGACTTTGATGGAAGATACATAGTCGATCCATGAGCTAACGGTAACACTCGACGAAGCCCGAAGGGATGCCACCGGGGTTATATGAATGGCACTGCAATAGCGATGGCAGAGCAATGGCCTCGAATACCCAGACATACATCTCGAGCGAGGGCGGGTTAAAAAGAAAGTGACTTTGGCGAGTTTAGGCAGCACAACCGTCGCAATGAGCACCGCGCCTGGTCGCGAGATTTGGGTGGCGCTAAACAGTGCAGTTCGAGGTGGAGAGGCAGGAGTGCACGCCTTTCATCGCTTGGCGCAGTTAGCAACGGGATGGCAGTTTCGCGCGTCTCGCCAGTGGGCTGCAAGAGTTGCATTTCCGGCAAGCACACAAATAACCGACTGAATAGCGCCTCTCAATAGAGTTCGAGCTCCAATCAGCCATAGACAATGCGACGAGCTTGACAAGAGATCCAGGACCCGGATGGTAAGAGACTGGCAAGAGCAAAGAACGCGACCGCGACAAACTCCGACGTTGACGCTCCTTGCTGCCACCCACCAACCCGCCATCCATGGCCGCGCCGACCTCGGGAGTGCAGGAGCCCTTCGACCTCATCCGGCTCTCGCTCAACGAGCGCGTCTTCGTCAAGCTGCGCGGCGACCGCGAGCTCACTGGCGTCCTGCACGTGCGTGCTTTAATTTCTCAGTCACCTAACCGCATAGCAAACTGACGCTTCCTGCTTCCATGATCCCGCCTAACGCAACGCCGCATTCCATTAAAACGCGATAATTCGGACTCTGGCTGTTGGTTCGACGTGGCCAGGCATACGACGGGCATATGAACATGATCATGTCCGACGTCGAGGAGACTGTTATGCTCGTCGACGTGCCCGCAGACGGCGCACTCATACCCGGTTCAGGCTCCATCAAAGTGCGCCTCCGATTACATTGCCCATGCACGCTGACGACCGCCAGGTGGCCAAGCGGCGGTTAGAAATGCTCTTCGTGCGCGGCGACGGCGTCATACTGGTCTGCAAATACTTTCATGCATATCCGTTCGCTCCGCTGACATACGGCATTCCAAAGGTATCGCCACCGTCTCGAGCATGAGCGAGCTTGTCGGTCGTCCCCGTCTTTCGTCGTTGTCACTTACACCGATCTTGTCGTTGCCGTCTTATAATTGCAAACGTGTATCCTACATCTCTCCAGACCTCGCTGTTTACCACGACCGCGCCTGAACCAGCAAGATGACTCGCTTCGCGGATTAATATGGGTCACGCTCCAAGGGATTTTCTAAAGTATGTATAATCGTAAGGACCTCAAGGGCCCAGACGATCAGTCATATTGGAATTTTATCAAGGTCTTCGGTGCAATACACCGTTCAGACCATGTTGCATAGCGTCCAGCGGGATGTACAAGCATGGTCGACGGTTCGAATGATGACGCCAGCGTCTTGTGCGTTGTGCGTGTTCAACTGTTGTAATGTGCCTAATGTTCTATCAGTACGTCTCCGTACGTAGCTCATACCCAAGTGACCAATTCTCAGAATAATCGCACGGCATTGAAGCGAATGCGTCCTTAAATGGTTCCCTGAATGGCACAATAAGCAAGGCAGTCGCACGACGAGACGCGAAACACGTACTTTGACAGCGGACCATTCTGCGACGAGTTTCTGGGTGCCATCTTCGAGCTTGCGGCGGCACTCCGCGCACAACTCGCGGGACAGAAGAGGCTTGAGGGCGGCTTCGAGCTCCTGCGGGGACGTGTCGGGCGTGGCGTCGAGCACGAGGGTGGCAACGGCGAGCGCCCATTCGTTCGCGTCGCACCCGTGGGCAGCGGGCGGCGTGAGAGCGATGAGGAGGCTTCTGAGGGCCCCAGCACGCCGGATGTGCAGGCAGAAGAGCCGGCGGAGGTACACGGCACCCATCGCGCGCGCCTCGTCGTCCGTCAGCTTCATCAGCGGATACGAGAGCATGTGTGTGCTCGCGGAGACCGCGAGCGGGTCGACGTCGTAGTGTGCCGCGATGATGTAGACCTGCAGCGGGTGCGCGACGGCGTGTGCCAGGATGGCTCTGAACAGCGGGAGGCCGGGCGCGAGCACGAAGCCCGGCGGGACGGCGTAGCAGACGAGCAGCGCCTCGACGGCAAGCGCCAGCTGGTCCAGGCTCGGATTGCGCCCTGCCATGTCGAGGCCGTGGAGAGCGTGCAGGATGAGGTCAAGCACAGTGCTGTCTTGCTGTACTCGCATCACAGGCACATCCAGGCCGAGTTCTTCGCACGGCGAGGCGGGGAGCAAGCCGGAGAACGCGTTTCTCGACGCACGGAGCAGCCTTTTCGAGTGCGCGTAGAAAAGCGTGTCGTCGGACGAAAGAACGGCGAGGTCGGGCGCGCAGGACGGGTCCAGCTCGGCGTCTAGCTTGAACACGGGCGAAATGGTCATTGTCACGGCGCCGAACGGGTTGCGAGCCTCGTCGTTTGGCGTCTAGGCTGGGTATCAGATGCGTGAGTACTGGCGCTTGTCGGCCGGCGCACCTCCCGCGGCGTGAGCAACCCGGTTTTTGACGGCGACATGCAAGGACGGTGAGCTATGGGCAAGGTGTCCCTCTATCATAATGACTGGGCTGAAAAAAGCTCTACCGTTCGGTGTTGCATGACGCAGGCCATTACTCGGGCCTGGGTGGCGGCGCTAAGCGGCCGCTTGCAATTGCCTCCGCACAGGATCGATCTCACATTGAATATTTGCACCTTTCCACTTATGCAACCTGGTGAGCTAACATTGCAAAATTATTGTAAATAGGTGTAGTTCAATGTTGACAAGGGAATATTCGCCATATAGGTATCTGGAGAGCGGATGGCACTCATAAAGTCCTCTCCTGTCACGTATTCAGCGCCGAGCGCTGGTCCGCCTGTGGACTTTCCGTCGGTACATTAATAACATTGCACAGGTCTCTATGCTGTGAAAGAAGCCCGCGTCAATTGCATGCATTACAGACGTCACATATGACGATGCGTCTGTCGTAATATTTCGAGATTGGCAAACAGTTCTGCCTGTGGTTCGTTCAGCTCACTGCATTGGACTCGGCGGCTGCGCATCGTATCTGCGCGTTGTATGGTAATTTATATAAACCACAAGTCGAGCAACTTTCTTCATGATAACTTGCAGCGGGTCCCAGTTTATGGAATTTATAATCAATTGATCCCGATTATTTCGACAGTCACGTGATAAGAGTCACGTGTTCAATGACAACAAACTGATCCTCCGGTTATTTTATACGCAGGACCCCGACGTCGTGCTCAGATCGTTCGCTGGCCGTGAATCAGCAAACATTCTGTGGCCGACATAGAGACGCACCTTGATGGCCGACCATTCGAGGAGCACAGCCTGAATCCTCGCCTTGACTGCGTGGCTGCACTCGACGCATCGGAGCTGGTCGAGAACCGGGTTGAAAGTGGCCTCGATCTGCGAGTTGGGCGTATCGGCCCTGAAAGACGTGAGCCATCGCCGCTCACCGACGTACTACATGCATACCTAGCAGTTGTGACGAGCTGCGCGCCATTCAGCACCCACGGCAGCAAGACGTTGCGCTCGCGCTCAGCTGCGCCGCATGCCGCCGTCGGCGCGTGCGCAGCCGGCGGGACGGCAACGATGCGCTTGAGCGCGTCGACGCGGCCGAGGTGCAGGAAGAACAGCCGGCGGAGGTACCGCGGGCCGATGTAGCGCGCCCACGCGTCGTCGATGGTGCTCAGGTCGAGGGAGAGCAGGAACGAGCTGGCGGCGACGGCGAGCGGCTCGAGCGCGTGGTGCGCCGCAAGCCCGAAGACGTCCTTGGCGCCGCCGGGCCGGTGCACATGCGCCAACAGCGCAGCGTACAGTGGCTCGCTTGCCGAAAGCGGCGGGAGCGCGTAGCGCGTCGAGTCGATGGCGTCCACAGCACGCGCGAGCGTCGGCCAGTCGTAGGCCTCCGGCAGAGAGATATTGTAGATTTTGCAGAGCATTATGGTGAGAGTCGCGGCGTCTTCCTTGAGGTGGACGGTTGACGGGCTGGGCCGCACGATGTGCCCGGCCAGGTTGTTGGCGGAGGCCTGGCGGATGACGGTCCTGTGCACGTAGAAGAGAACGTCATCCGCAGAAACAAGCGTGTAGTCCGGGGCCGCGTAGCTCGCAGAACTGAAGCGAGCGTTTGCGCTGAATGTTGAGGACGCGCGGAGAGTCTCGGGGGACTGAGGAAGACGTTTGTTAGCCACTCGCCGCCAATCCCGCGGAAAACTACCGAATACCGCAGAAGTCATATCGGCTCGCAAATAAACCCAGTCGGTCAGGAGCAAGCGACTGAGAAAAAAACTGAGCATCCTCCTGAGTTATGTAGGAGCTGAGTCGGAGCGGAAGGTCTCCGACGGACGGGTCGAACTTTCGCGGGGCCTGTTTCAAGGGCTTCCACCGTCTCGCTCGCCCAGATCTGAGAGGTCCGGTCCGAAAAAAGTATAGCAAATTATTACGAATGGTGCTCTGGAGCAACGGTTCGGATCCTTCGACTATATTGCCACGGGAGTCGGTGCTTGCCGACGTGGCATTGAGGAGGCTTCCGAGGGCTGCGCCTGGCTCGCTCGACAGCGATAAGCGCTAGCACAACGTTTATGAGGTCCGTTCCGAAGAGCACAGTGAATGAAAGGAAAAATGGGCCAGTGGAGAGCGGGTCGGATCCCTCGGTAATGCTGCAATTCGCAGCATCCGGGCGTTGGGCCAACCAAACTTCCGAGCCATGGACGCAAGCCACCGCCGTTCAGCACCATGGTGGAGTGCCGAAAGATGGGGGCCGTGGTAAACAACAGGATCTCGTCACGAGCTTCAAGTTCCCTGGTTCAATGGTGAGCCTAATCGTCGGGTGTATCACCGCAGCTCTTACAAGATATGGTATATAAAACAGCTTTGCTGGAGATGCTCTCTGGAATCCTCATCATGCGTTCCATGACATTTGGGCTTGCGGGTATACTCCTGCCGAGTCGGCAACCTTTGAGCCCAGCGATGATGATGACGATGATGCCGATGCTGTTGTGAGCACAAGGAACCAGCCAGAGGTGCACGCCCTTTTCATTTGAACACAAAGACACACATCGGGACGGATCCTTGTATAAAGGGAAGAGTATATAGTGTGGAGCGATATCCGGGGGGCCAGACTCGGCGCCGAAAAACGTCGTGGCGGAAGGACCGCAATGTACAATTTTCCTGGCGATGCGAATGGATCGTATGGTCTCAGAGATAGAGGTATAGTCGCATGGTGCTGGTTGGGAAAGCGTTATCAAATGGTCTTCTGAGGATGTCAGGGTCAGCATGATCGCGCGGACAGACGCGAATCACACACTTTGACGGCAGACCATTCAGTGACGAGCTTCTCTGTACACTCGCTGAGCATCCGGCGGCATTCATTGCACCGCACATGGGTCAGGAGAGGCCGGAGAGCTGCCTCGAGCGCGTCCGAGGACGTGTCGGCCCTGGCTTCAACCACAATGGACGCAACGGCAAGCGCCCATGCACGCTGCACTTTGGGCTGCTGGCCAATCTCGTCGCACTGTGCGGAGGGCGCATGATCGCCGGGCGGCGCGAGAAGGAGGCCGCGGAGCGTCTCGACGCGGCCGAGCTGCAGGCAAAACAGCCGGCGCAGGTATACGGCGCCCATCGCGCGCGCGTCGTCGTCCGTAAGCTGAGCAAGTGGGAAGGAGAGCATGTGCGTGCTCGCGGCGACAGCAAGTGGCTCGAGCTCGTAGTGCGCCGCGAGAATGTAGACCGGCAGCGGACGCATCACGGCGTGCGCGAGGATGGTCTCGAATAGCGGGTGGCCGGGCCAGAGCACGAAGTACGATGGGACGGAGTAGCGAACGAGCAGCGACTCGACGGCGAACGATAGCTGGGCGAGCGACGGGTTGCACGCTGCCATGTCACGGCCGTAGACAGCGTGCAGTATGAGGTTGAGCACAGTACTGTCGCTCTCCACTCTGATCACAGGAATCTCCCCGCCGACTTCATTGCGCGGACTGGCTAGTAGCAGGCCAGAGAATGCGTTTCTCGAGACATGAAGCAGTATTTTCGAGTGAACGTAGAAGAGCATGCGGTCGGACGAGAGAATCACGCGATCGGGCGCGCAGGACTGGTCGATTAGAGCATCTGGATTGAAAACGGATGAAATGGACATGTCCTGGGCACCAAAGGAGCTCGACGGCTCATCGTTCGGTGTCTATGCCGGCAGTCAGTTCATTGTGTGAGTACTGTGCCTTGTCGGCGTACCTGTCGCAGCCTGAGCAATGCGCGTGGTGGCGTCGACATGCGAAGGCAATGTGGCAAGTAACCAAACAGGCCATTGTCCACCTGAGCGAGGTTTCAACCTGTGTTACAGTGCATGACGAAGCCGGTGACCACACTGCTAGTCCGAGTCGGCGCTAACCGCGCCTCTGAATCCGTCGGGGCACCAAGGGACTACAGCGTAAAGTAACGGTTGGGCAGTCTCGGACAGTCGCACATAGGTATATGTTGCCATATACGCTTTTACTAGGCGGGACGCATAGAAAGTGTGGGGGGAAATCAAGGAAAGCCGCACTAAGCCCAGTCTTTGAGGCGACCTTGAGCCTGCTTCTTTAACGAGCGCATGCAGACACCTAGAGACTACATCAAAACACGCAATCCAAGCATCGAATGTTACTCTGGTACGAACCTATCAATCCAGCAGTGCTATATGGGTAGTATGGCCGCATCCTTTGACTACCGGTCGAGTCGTTTGCGTTTGGGACCATCCCTGTACTCTTTGCTCACGGAAATCCAGGCGCAGCCAAGTACAAATGGATGGTATCTGTGTGAGGCACCGTGGGGAACGTGACGTGAATCTCCTCATTTCAAGCTGATCGCACACCTTGAATTTCATGGTCCTTAAAATTCCAGCCTGTTCTGAAAACTTTGAAAGATCTCCGTTTGCTTCACTGTCATACAAATACGAAAGGTATCACCGCCGACCCGAGCTGGTCGCTGTCGCTCGTTGTTGTCGCTTGTCACGATCTTGTCCTCGCCGTCTTACAACCGCGTATCCTACAATCTTCCCAAGGCCACTGATAACCAACACAGCACCAGCTCGTCCGACTTCACGATAGGCTGCAGGATCAGAGTTCGTGAGCATAAGCCAGTGCCATATTAGCCTGCACATACCAGAGGTATACATTTGCCACAGCAGGGCAACATAGATGTACAACAACGATCCGGTTCAGCTGTCCCATTGAACCTGAGCACCTGGAGGCCATGTCCCGTCGCGCTGCCATCCAATATGAAGCAGTTTGACCTGGACTCGAGTTAAAAAATGATAAAAGGCCGCTCAAGAATTATACTTACAACGTCCGCCATAGGCATGGGATACTTGAGCTTCGAGCCGCCGAGAAGACTAGTATGTGTCCCTCTGAGCGCGCGCCAGACATCATCGCTGACGGATTCGCCCTGCTGCACGCCGCCAAGCAGCTCCTTCCCCGCCCACCCGCCGGCAGCAGGCGTCTGGCTACGCCGGCTGGACGCGGGCGGGACGGCCAGCCAAGCCGCGCGACGCGCCTCGAAGTGTGCAGGCCCGGGCGGCGGCAGCGGTACGGTTTCCCAGTGCGCGTGCGTCGCGGTCGCAGTGGGCAGCGCCAGCGGGCGCGCGAGGGGCGAGGGAAGCGGCGAGATGGGCGACAGCGACGAGGCGCTCGACGGCGCGCGCGACGGCCCCGCGGGCGAGAGTGTCATGGCTGGCGACCACGACGGTGGCGGCCTAGATGCGGAGATTGCCAGAAGGGCCGATCCCGGCGGGTGCATTCCCAAAGCAGCCGGCCGGTGGCAGCGGCTACACTGCCGGACGCCTGGACGTGTGAGGCTTGACCCAATGATTCTAGCTTAGAATCAATCAGCCAAGTCAGTCCCGGGATGAACTTGGCATGTGATGCACCTTTTCGCTGACACATAGATCCGGATTGAACACGGGATAGACTGCGTGCATCTTGGCGATAGACGTATGATAATCAAGTGCTATATACCTCGACTGACCGTGAAATATAATCCGCTTAAGTGCGGCGTGTACTAATTGTTAATCTACACTACTCGATCCCTGTGCAAAATCCCGTCGTGATCCGGCATCCATTGCTATTTCCGTGTCGCCATTGAGCTTGGTGTCTGCAGAAAATGTCCTACCTGCGCCGTGCTCGCCGTACGCAGACAGCTGCCGACTTCGAAAATCGGAACGGTTCGGACATGTTTGTTCATGCCGGCGCGTTTACTGACGCTGTAAACAGATTGGCGCCAGGACGGTCAAAAATGGCTCTGTACGCTTTGCGCGGGTGCAGTGCCAACCAGCTTGTCCAACGCACTGCAACACGAGAAGCGTGATAAGCACCAGGCGGCGCGCACTCGCGCACGTGCAGCCGCTTCCAGCAGTGCCGCATCTGCAGCTGGCAGCAGTAATACCGCTTCTGCACCTCCTTCGGATGGCAGTTCTGTGCCTTCAGTCGATGCGCCACATTCTGTAGCATCCAGCTGGACCGAAAGGATGCCCTTTCCACTAGACGAGGCGCGCGACCTGCTGGACACAATTTTGAATGGATACGAGGCGCAACAGTTGCAGCGATCCAGGGACGCCGCTGCTTCTGCATCAGCCGGCACCGGTATCGACGACGAGAACTTCCTGCTGCCCCCCGAGAATGCGATAGAATTCGAACATCGCCCAGCTGCAGAGAGAGAAGCGGCTGACCGGCTTGCTAAGGACTTGCTTCGCCGTGATCATCGTGACAACCCAGCTGTCGACTTCAGCTCAGATGAGGAAGGCTGCGAGCGTCCTCCATCTCAGGTTGATTCAGAGGATTCCGAACATTCAGATAATGAACATGTTGGTGTCTCACTTTTGGCTTCACAAATTGAGGCTCATCCACGGCAGGGACCTGCGGCCGCTGCAAGTCGCGGCAGTGCGGCGCCGCGACAGAATCTGAAACGGCGCGCAGACGCACCTGAGGCCGATATGAAGAACATATGGTTTCCCTGGGCTTCCAAACAGGTATTCATCTTTGAATCACACTGTAAATGGTGTTCAGCGCTGAAGAATGTTAGGAATGCTCACTCGGTGCACTCCTGCATCTACGCCGCGCTGCGTTCTCCCGAGACCAGATTGAGCTTCTCACCTGGCTTGCATCTTATAACGGTGCCGATGCTATGCCGTCTGAACGCCAGATGCGGGATTTGGACAAGCTGCTGCAAGATCTCTGCGGCATCAGGACGACAGATTATATCGGTGCTATGGGCAACCGCTTTTCCGTCAACTCGCTTGCCGATATGGTAGCACAGGTGTGTAGCATTTAATGTATATTCTGATTCAATTCTCATAATTTAGGAATGGGCCAATCCCCTCGTTCGACCGCATTTGCGGGACCTGCCTGAGGACTCCGGCCAGACGGTAGAAGAGGCGTGGCAAACGGAACACTGGATGTCGGATTTACCAGCACATTTGGCGACTCCAATGGTGCGAATCGGCAACCTTGACTACTTTATTTTCGAGGCAGCCCTCCTGAGCTCCGGACGCTTCGGCCGGGTCTGCATGCCCTTCCGCTGGTTTGTCCGCGGCGGCATCTTGTATGCCAAAGCCTGGCGAATGATAGCAGTGTCAAGGCAGGCTGCAGATGGCTCCAGCGTGCACGGGTGGTATGTGCACGAGTATGATGTTGTCGAAGTTCCCGCGTCCGAGTTCCTGCTTCCGTCTCCTCTCTTTGGCGATCAGCATGGAATGTACGGCCTCCCAGCGCCTGCGTCGCTGCTCGGTGAGAGAGTTCTCTCGATATTGTTGTTTCAACTAAAATTTTCAGGCTCTTACTTGTCTGAGGCCGACTGCGAGGCACGCAAAGTGACGCCATGGAGTCGCACCAATCCCGTCGTTGGGAACCGCTGGCGTGCCCTCGCAGGCGGTGCTCGCGTCAGGGCTGTTCCCTGCTGGATGTACGCGGACGACACGTCGGGAAACCAGTCGAAGAAATGGAACAAGCACAACAGCTTCCTTTTTACTCTTGCGGGATTACCGCGTGCGCACGCCCAGAAAGAGTACAATATCCACTTTCTCACCACCTCGAACGTTGCGGCAACCACGGAGATGATGGATGCTGTTGTGTCCCAGTTTGAGTATGTCATTTCTCATGCTCTGACTCGAGTGCTCAATCATTTGTTGGCAGAGAGTGCCAGGAATCGGGCATCTGGGCATATGACAGTGTTGAGCACGAAATGGTCCTTCTCATTCCATCGGTATTTGCTATGCTCGGCGACAATCCAATGCAGAGTGAATTCTGCTGCCATATCGGTCTCCGCGGGCGATTCTTCTGCAGGAGTTGCTGGGTGCAGGGGAAGCGGCGAAAGACGGAAGAAGGCAATGCTGAACCTCCTGACGACGATAGCGAATGCAGCGACGAGAGTTCAGCAGCTGAGAGTGTGGCGTCGGGTGCGTCGGGTGCGTCGGGTGCGTCGGGTGCGTCGGGTGCGTCGGGCGCGTCACAAACAAAGCGACCTCGGCGCAAGAAGATCGTGGAGACCATGTCGGAAATGGTCGATCGTGTTCGGAGATTTACGAAGGCAAGCCTCTGGCTCTCTGAAAATACGTTATTGACATTTTAACAACAGATCGGAAAGCTACGGACCAAGCAGGAGACGATGACAAACCTTTCGAAGGTCCAAGCCGCCGCTTTTCAGTCTGCAAATGCACAGACCGACTTCAAGAAGTCAAAGACGATGTTTGGCATCAAGGACACGTTTTTCGAGGTCTTTGCGGAGCGACTCTTCAATGCTGTCAAGGGGAAGCGTGGGGCCGAGCAGCGCCGCCAGGCGGCTGCTGATTGTAAGGCCAAATTGCCACCAAATCTGACGAGCCCAATTTGGCGTTTGGACGGTGAGTGCATGTTCAATCCCATGCCTCAGTCTGTTTCTCAAATTTTCACATTTTTAGAACTTGACCCGCACCGCGACACACCGGTCGAAATTCTCCATGTGGTACTACTCGGCATCATCAAGTACTTTTGGCGAGACGTTGTGAACAACCAGTGCAAGTCCGATAAAGCTCGCGCGGAACTGATTGCGCGCCTCGATTCCCTCGATGTATCGGGGATGGGCATCTCACCCTTGCGAGGAGAGACGCTGGTGGACTACGCTGGCTCCCTCGTAGGGCGTGACTTTCGCTTCCTCGTGCAGGTGGCGCCGTTCGTGCTCCAAGGCCTTGTCTCCACAAGTTGTTATCAGACTTGGACGTACCTCTCCAACATGGTACCTTTGATATGGCAACCAAAAATTGAGAATCTCGATGATCACATTGTGCGTACATCGTACTACATCCAGGTTTATGGAAACTCACCATCTCTATAGGAGCGCCTTGAGGTCGCTATCCGGGACTTCCTTGCTGCCACAGCGAAGTGGACACCGTCGTGGTTCAACAAGCCCAAGTTTCACCTCCTACTCCACCTTCCAGCTCACATTCGTCGCTTTGGCCCAGCAATCTTGTTTGCAACCGAAGGTTTCGAGGCATTCAACGCGGTCATTCGCATCAAGAGCATTCACTCCAATCGACAGGCTCCGTCCCGTGACATTGCCACTGCGCTGGCTCAAGGGGATCGTGTGCGACATGTTCTCAGTGGTGGCTACTTCTTTCGCCGCCTGATAACTCACTCTCAAAGTGGGAAAGCTCGTCAACGTACAGCAATTGATCTTCGTCTGCCAAGGGAACAGCGGCCGCGCACATACGATGCGGTCCGGCCTCACCTTGAACAGGGTCAGCGTCCACCAAGAGCAGGTGCTGCCGCATTGTCGCTCGCGACGATGAACCCGATCATTCAGCGGTATCTCGGTCTACCATCGGAGCTGGTCACTCACGCAGGTCTCGTCAGTGAGTATTCTCACCAAGGCTCGGACTATAATCTCACCATATATTTCGAAGCGCACGCAAAAGGCGATCCACAAACATACTCCACGACTCGACATGCAGCAGAACTCACCTCAATTTCCAGCATCTCACCAGCAACGCTCGTGCGACAATGTGTCAAGGTCCGTCTTCCAAACGAAGACGATGCATGCGTCAATCAGTGGGTCATCATTCGAGATGGTCCCTCTACATATTCCCTCGGTCGAGTAAAGGAAATCCTGGACGTACCGGCGAACAACATGACCCCATCCCAACAGCTGATCCTGGTCAACACTCACATTGCACCTGTTTTTCAGTTAGCTCCTCCGTACAATATGCCGAAAGTTCCGCCATTACGGGCATGGAGAACAGTCACTGTTCAGGTGCGCAAGTGTGAGCTGCTGATCTGTGTCGCGGCTGACTCGACCTCAGGACGTACCTTGTACGGTCAATGTACAGCACAACTGTGCAAACCACGGTTGCGCTGCTACGGATACTCGAGTCGTACATCAGGAGCGCTTGGCCACCGATAGGATGGTGTCCGCAATCGCCCATACGACCGACGAGGACTGGATCGTGAATGTTGGGCAAATGCGCGATGCACTGCACGTTCGCAAGTTTGCCCTCGCACCACCCGCCCTGGAACTTGATGTCGCAATTCACGAAGGCGTTGCAGAAGTGATCAAGGATCGCAAGAAGCGCAAGAAGCGGGCAGCTCCAATCGCGCCGGTTCCTGCTTCACTTGCACCTCGTTCAGTGCCTGCAGTGGATCCAAATCCAGATCGGTCCACGAGCACCATAGTCGGCGAAGGCTCATCTAGCCGCAGGAATGCACAGTTGCTGGCACAGGTCCCTCGCGGTGTCATATTCCCACCATTCCGTGTCGTCCCGTCGAACGCGCCAGTTGCCCCAGACGGATGATTATTCAGGGGCATGATGTAGATGGCACATAAATATACCGAAAAGCGATTTCTGTGCTTACATGTAACTCGCGGAGGCAGGGGGGTGTATGGCAGGATGGGATGGTCGTCGGTGCTGCGACAGCGGAACCGTGCTGCCGGTGAATTTGATCCCGCGATGCTCTCTTTCCCGAACCACCAGCAGCCCAATTCGCCCACCCAGTCCACCATGAATTATCAGCTTTGCCTGCAGATGCAGGGAATCCACCCACAACTGTGCTCCACACTGCTATGATCAGGACTGCTCCTGCCTGCATCTCATCCAGGAGTGTCTGATCTCAGCGCATTCTGTGGGAAATCAAGGGCAACGGACGTGGTATTCAGCGGGGGGGAACGAGTCAATCCGCTAGAGAGCATACACGACGATGGCCTGCACTATATAGACGAGGGCATGACGACAGAAACCGGGGAAAGGGAGCACTAAAGTAAGGGGTATGCGATTAGCAAGCACAATGTGAGATTCCAGGAACGGATAATCACAACATCCTCCCCTGAAGCGAAACATTGTGCGGCATGAGAAGACAATCAGAATGCCAGAATGTCCTCATCGACGGAGCGAGTGATGGCGGTGTGGGCATGGGCAGGTGAAGCAGGGGTAGCGGAAGCGGCGTTGCCAGCGGCTGGGTACGGGCTGGGCTGCGGGCAGTCGCGTTGATAATGACCCTTGTTGCCGCAGCGGAAGCACGTGATCTTCTCGATCGGCGTGCGAGTGCGAGCAGCGAGGCCGAGCGCAGGAGAAGACGCGGACGGGATAGCATCCTGCATGCGGCGAGAGTCGATCTGCGATTCAGCACCCAACATGCGCTCAATGACATAGCTGACGGTGAGAAGCTTGGTGTCGGTGCTGTCCAAAGATGTGACGAGTGCGTCGTATTCGACGGGAAGGCCCTGAGTGAGCATGAGGATGATGTCTTCGTCGGTGACGGTGGAGCCGATGGCGGCGAGCTCGAATGCGACGGCGCGGACTTGCGAGATCCAAGACTGAATCGAATCGGTGGGCGACTTGCTCATAAAAATAAACTTGCGGCGCATGCGAAGGCGGGACGAGAAGCCATGGGCGCGGTGGACCTCAGCGAGGTTAATCCACATCTCGACGGGGTCGTTGACGGTGCGGCAGTGCGGCAGCTGCGACGGCTCGACGGAGAGAACGATTTCGGAGCAGGCCTCCTCCTGGCGGCGGACGAAGGCTTTGACGACCTTGCTGTGCTGAGAACCTTGCGGCATGGTAGTGAGACCGGAGACGACGTCCCAGAGGTTACGTTTCTTCAAAAGGGCGACCATATAGACGGACCATGTCGAGTAATTGTTGTCGTTGAGACGGTCGAACTTCATCGACGGGCGATCGGACATGGCGACAGCAACGGAGATGGCAACGGCGGAGACAACGGCGGGGGCAATGACGATGACGGTGACGACAAACGGAGACGACGGCGGGACGATACGCGGGCGACGGGGACGATACGGCGGCGGCGGGGACGACGGAACGACGGGGGCAACGTGCAGCACCAACTGGACACGTGCGACAACGGTGACGGCGGCGACGGTTACGGAGACGACGTGCAGCAACGGCTGAACACGCGTACGACGAGCGAGGGCGACGGGACGACGGGTAGCGACGGTGGTGACGGTAGCGGCGGCAAGAAGAGGTTGACGGGGTGACAGCGGATTGTGTGGGAAATCAAGGGCAACGGACGTGGTATTCAGCGGGGGGGAASGAGTCAATCCGCTAGAGAGCATACACGACGATGGCCTGCACTATATAGACGAGGGCATGACGACAGAAACCGGGGAAAGGGAGCACTAAAGTAAGGGGTATGCGATTAGCAAGCACAATGTGAGATTCCAGGAACGGATAATCACAACACATTCTGCCACAGGGAACCTCTCAGACGGTCAATGACGATGCCCTGCTTGCTCCTCGAAATGGACCGCTTGTTCTCTATTTTTCCACAGCTATTTTCACTTTCTTATTCACCGGACTATCTGCCGCTATTTTCCTGAGGACTGGCCAGCATTTTATCGCCTCCAAACTAATGCACGCAATCTATGCAACCTCGGAAGACCTGCTATGTCATTTTACAGCAGCCTCGCACGGCATGCAATGGATACCGGTGCCTCGATCGTCGCGCGACGCGCTTTTGCTCCCCGCGGATCCGCAACACGACTCCGCCGGGAGCGTCTGCACCAGCGGCTCTCGCCGTCAGGCTGAGCCTGTCTGGGTACCAAATTCGCGTCTGTTTGCGCGCTGTTTGCTCCCCAAACGCCTCACGTGCAGACTTGATCATCGGCTGGTTGCGAACAAGGTATAAAAGAGCAGCAGCATGTACCGACCACAGTCCGCTCAAGCCAGCATCACCATGAACACCATTTTTCCTGCCGCTATGTCCTCTCCCCAGACCTCGTTATATCACGGCACCCCGGGATCTGGGAACGTCGCGCCAGGACTATCCCGCAGCGGTCATGCCGGGCATTACGACCCTGTTCGCGACGGGCAGACAAGTCCTGCCACAGGCATGTCGCCAGCAGGCAGGGTCACTCCCTCCGTCCAGCAATACGGCAGTCAGCCTGATCATTCAGGCGCCGGTCAATTTGGACTGCCGCAAACTCCTGCTCGCCTCGCAGTTCCGTCCGTTCAGCCGCAGCAGCCCACTCGTCCTCTGAGCGGCAATTCCGACGACCCCACGATTGCTGAAACGCGCCAAAAGCTCGCGCAGTTCGTCGACATTCTATGCAACAGTTACAGGCTCTCGGCGACGCACCGCCGCGAGATGCACCAGTACGCCCAGGTCTGTGTTCGTGTGATCCATCTTCCAATCTTGTCTCATGCTTTTCGAGGTGCCTGTTGGCGTGTTGACGCGCGTGGATATCATCCATCGCTGCATGAGCCAGGCCCTGGTGTATCACCAGCTCAAGCAGTTCGAGTCGACTGCGTTCAAATTCAAGGAGTTGACCACAGTTTTGCAAGACCTCGAGACGCGACTCGAGGAGAGCTTCAAGCTCACACAAGAGCAGCTGGTATGTGGTGCATACGATCTGTCCTTCCATAGTCACCATTTGCCAGAAAAATGTTCGCCTCGTCGCGCTGTCTCTCATCGCAGACCCGACACGGTCCGAGTTTATCAACTTGCACGAAGATGTCTTGGTACGCTGTCCCTAATGGCTATTTCCACATGCACGCTCACAGCATTTCGTAGAATCGCTGTATCGAGAAGGCGAAAGCCTTCAACCTTACCAACGCCTTCCAAAACCCAGCTCGCAAGTCCGTCATTGTCTCTGTGACGAAGCGGATATGCTCCAGCGTGCGCAATGGTCTTCGGACGGACGTGAGCACTCTCTGCTTTATGTGCGGATAATGACTCATGCGGCAATAGCTACGCGACAGCGTCGGGCTTGGGGACAGCAAAGACGCCGCGTTGGCGCTTATCCCGTTCTCAAACCGCGTTGCCAGCAAGTACAAGCCCGTAGGAGCCGCGTCCGACATAGCAGTGGATACGCGCTCGGTCCTGACGCTTAAGCTCGCCGTATTGCGCGCGTTCGCCATCGCCAATCCAGAGCTCATTGCGGTGGAAGAGGACGAGGACGACGCCTCGACGCAGCAACCCCAGGGCCAGAAGCGCAAGAAGGGTGGAAAGGGCCGCGTCAAGAAGGGCGAGGACTTCTGGAGCAAGGTGGAGAAACACCTCGCAGAGCTTCGCCAGCGCTTCAAGACAAACGATATGCAGGACACCGCCTGGGACGCGTGAGTCTCTCTTGCATATCTGTTTATTTTTTTCTCACAGTTGGATAGCTTTATCAAAAAGACCACCACCGCGGACATGAAACTATTCAAGAGCAGTGCAAACGCGTCCCTCTATGATCAAGAGCTCGACGAGCCAGTCGACGAGACGCAAGAGCCAGAGCCGCAGAATCCTGCAGGAATTACTCCTCTCAACGACATCATGCAATTTCTTTAGTATACTCGAACCTTATCCCTGAATCATATTCTGTTTCATTCTAGTATTGTTGAGAGGCAAGATTGTATTGTTGGAATTTTGGATGGAACAGCAAGTCCGCTCGGTTGAGTTTGCCAATGTTTGTCCGCTCTTCAACTCGACGCTCACTGCTGCAAGCGTTGCACTGGATGCGAGCGCGCGAGCAGCCCATTAGGCGCACGCTGCGTTCCACCATGCAAGGCTCCCCCCCGGCCGTCTTGACACCAACCTTAACGCTCGAATGGCGCCGCTCGCACCAACATGATCCTGACGGCGCCCGCGAATGCAGCAGCTGGTAAATACCACAGGGTCCATGGGCAGACAGTCTAACCTGGTTTTCAGGCTCCTCTCTGCACGCTATGGTCCCCTGGGCATTCCAGGCATCCTTTCCGCTAGTGAGTAATGGCATAACAGCAAAAGAACTTGGTGCGGGTACCTTCAGGAATATCCAACGCACCGTGTGACCAGCTCATGGTAGCTATCAGTAGCATCCTCTGGTTATCGTTTGCTGACTGCCCGCCCACAGCGACCATGCATACGGCACATGAGTCGGGACATATCGCCTTACGGCCCGCACTGGCGTTATCAACGACGCCAGTGTGAGCCTTCGTATGCACGTCCAGTCTCGTCTTCACGGGGACAGTGCTCTAGCGCCGTGGCACGCTACGGCAGCGCTGGCACCATCCCGGCGTCGTTCACGTGCCCGCAAGTTCTGCAGCGCGCCCTTCGTCCCGGACATGACATGGACAATCAGCAAGTCGGACTGTTCTACTAGCAGAACGATCGCACACCATCTATTTCGGTGAGCCCAAATTCTTCTTCATTTTCATCGTTCCCGCCACTGACGGGTGTCCAGGTTGCGGCGTCGCGCTAGCGTTTAGTGCGCATCATTCACCCCACCGACATCTTCCTCATCGTGGTCCTCCACCTCCGGGCCGTCGCATGGACGCACTGTGTAAGCCGCTGCCTGGCACATGCCGTGAGTAGCATTTCTTTATTATTCTCTGTCCCCGCCGCTGATGTGACTGTCTCCAAGATACGATACTGCGCGCGCTCCCATTCTGTTCGTCTTTGTCAAGCTCTGGCCCAGGCAGGGTACGGGCTCAGGGTACGTCGATTGCTTTGCATTGTCGTCTGCACGTCGTACTCATTCGCGGCCTGCATTGCAGGTGTTCATTGGAACCCACCGCTGCAGAGTCGCGCGGATGGCATTCGCTGGTGTCTCGAATAGCGCCCGTAGTTGTTGTACATACCTATGGCAAACTGAAGAAAATTTTCACCTTTTCTTTTGATATTTGTCGAGCGGAAACCATACAATCTGGGCATCAGTAAACGGGTATGGGCTGCCCCACCCTGCGGAACAAGCTGGAGAGAAAATGATCGGATCTATTCATGCTTTGTGCTGAGGATAATCGACGGTCATGCGAGACTCAGCCTGCGAGCAATACCATGTGTTGCTCCTGGTGCTTCTTCGACGCAGCTTAAGCGGATAATACGCGCGGTTTATCGCGGCCCGATGCACCAGTGCATCGCTCCGTGTCAACCTCTGCCCATCATTTTGTCCGGCAGTGTAGCGCACTGCCTGCCATACTGATAAGTATTACTCGCTGGCATGACGCATCTCAGCCGAAGCTAAATTTATTGTACATTCTAGATTTAAGATTAAGAGAAATCTGGAGCAGCAATTGTATGTTAGTGCTAAGTACTTAGGGCAGGCACTGTTGCACCCCTAAGAAATTGTGGCAGGACTGGTGACGAGTGGAATATTCCACAGATGATGGACGCTCTTCTTGTTTCTAGAAATAATTGACTGGTCATCATATAGACTGAGCAGGTCAAGTGAGCGGCGCCTATCGGCTCTATCGGTCTTTACGGCCTTCATCTCCGTTCTCCATGCCAAGACGAGACCGGCACCAGAAGACTGCTCTCAGTTGAAGGTATATACCTATTTGAAGATTCCAAGGCGTCTCAAGCTCGAACTGGTGCTGCTGGGAGCGGATGACCAGCATGACCAGCGCATGACGACGCTTTGTCATTATCGATTTAAACAAAACTCAGAATTCCTCGCATTCCTCCCGATATCCAGCATGAGATATGGTTCAATGGCATGGCCAGCAACCTTTACCTACGTACAAGTATGGGAGGGCGGGGCAGCGGGTGTCGGCGCGGGCAGAGGCCGAGTCGGGCCTATGACAAAAAAGCGGGGCTTGGCCGTATTGCAACCGTTCTGAGCAGCTTTCCCGGTATTGATTAATTCAGAGAGACGCCACGGTACTCTGTCGAGGGACCGTGCCAAAAAAAAAAATACAATGAAAGGGGAGGTATAGGATAACACTTTGACCGAAAGATGCGTGCCAAAATCTTGATTCTAAAGGCTCCCGTTTCATCGTCATGAGCATCTGTAGTTCGGTCTTAGGGACTGGTTATGAGACAGCGTAAGAGCATATACAAGCACAAGCTGCGTGGGAACATGCTCGAAGGCGTAAAGGAAGGGACAAACGTTTAGTATACATGTACAACAGACTGTTAGTACACAAGATCATACAAGGCAGCGCCCTTCCATCTCTCCAATTACTTTGACTGAGACAGGATGGAGAAACATTCAGGCGCTCTCAGATGGTTCGCTGGCCGCGGTTTCAGCGACACACACTGCGGTTGGCGTAGCGACGCACCTTGATGCTCGACCAGTCGAGCAGGACGGCCTGAATCCGCGCCGTAATAGCGTTGCGGCACTCCATGCAAGGACACTGGTCGGCGATGGGGCTGAAAGTGGCCTCGATCTGCGAGTTGGGTGTGTTCGCCCTGCATAATGGTCAGTCAGCGCCGGCGGCCTCCACGCGCCACGCACCTGGCCACAGCGACGAGCTGCGCCCCCTTGAGCACCCACGGGAGCACAACGCCCTGCTCGCGCTGTGCGGCACCGCACGCCGCCGTCGGGGCGTGGCCCGCCGGCGGCGGGAGGGCGACGATGCGCTTGAGCGCGTCGACGCGGCCAAGGTGCAGGAAGAAGAGCCGGCGGAGGTACGCGGGCCCGACAAGGCGTGCCCAGGCGTCGTCGATGGTGCTGAGGTCGAGCGAGAGGAGGTGTTCGCTGGCGGCGACGGCGAGCGGCTCCAGGCCGTGATGCGCCGCGAGCCCGAACACGTCCTTCGCGCCGCCCGCACGGTTTACGTGCGCTATCAATGCACCGTAGAGAGGCTCGCCTGCCGCAAGCGGTGAAAGGGCATAGCGGGTCGAGCCGATGGCCTCCACGGCGCGCACGAGCGTCGGCCAAGGGTACGTCTCCGGCAGCGCGATATTGTAGATTTTGCAGAGCACGATGGTGAGAGTGGGCGCGTCGTCCGGGAGGCGGATAGCAGAGGTGCTTGGGCGCACGATGAGCCCGGCCATGTTGTTCGCGGAGGCCCTGCGGACGACGGTCGCATGGACGTAGAAAAGGACATTGTCCGAGGAAACCAGGGCCTGGTCCGGCGCAGCGTTGTTCGCAGAGGTAAGCCGAGCGTCTGGACCGAATATGAGGGAGGTGAGAGGAGTCCTGGGGGACTAAGGAGCGGGCTTGTCAGCGATAGGCCGACCACAGAAAACTGTCATACTTACCGCAGTAGCCATGTAGTCCTGCACCGGGACCGCGTCAGCAGCAGCATCAGTACCATGCTTCCCATGCAGATGTTTACCTTCCAAACCTATGGAGCGGATGGGAGGGGAAGGGCTCCCGACGGACTCGGTCATACTCCTCCGCCCGGGTCTTGTTTGTCACTGTTGTGACCGGATCATTCCCGGGAGAACTTCTTGTTATGGATTATTTGTCTGAGACTCACTCAATTCATCTACACAACTTGAATAACCCTTCTGAAAGGTATCGATAACGTGCCTCTGAGAATCTGACCAACTTCGTCTTCACAGCCATCGCAGCAGACTCATGATTTCATCCCTTTGATAAGTAGGAAGCCGAAACGGGATGAGATTCCATAAGCACACAAGTGACAGAACTATCTGATACAACATATACTCACTCAGGCGTTCCAACGATGCGATTTCAAGTCGAGTACGCAGACCGCGGACGGGCTCAACAGCTACATAGGCTCCAAGGTCACTGCCTCAAGCTCTCCGGCACCCAGGTGGATGGCCACAGGATGGCATCTCTGGTCTTTCTGGCTCGCAGACAGATGCGAGATAATCAGAGCTGGAGCTTTCAAGTCGGTCGATTCTAGTCCAGCCTTCCAGGACGATCTGACCTCTTGCCGCTCGATTAGGCATCCCAATGGCCGTTCCTTCAGCTTTCTCAGTACGTATATAATACATAAGCAGTAGTGCTTATCAAGGATGTTTCATACGAGTCTCAAATGATCGAATTCCGCCTTCGACGCGACAGAGTACGACGACATCGACGGTCCGAGTTATCTTCCAAAGCCAAATAAACGCCGAGTGCATATGTCGCCGACCACCCCCAGAGTCAGCGTCATGGCCGCCATCATGCCACCACCGCTGTGAAGGCGGAGGGGAGGCTCCGTTCCAGTTGCAATCATCTGGAGCCCACGTACCTGAGGAGTAAGAGCCTGAGGGATCCGTCCCGTCCTTAGCAGAGCTGTACATGTTACAGTTTTGCGCAGCATGCACGGCACGGAGCTCGCACTGAGACGAGCACGGAGCAGTAGAAGTCGAACGCTCCGCAGCGGTTATGGGCGGGCGCCGCCTCGAACTCGTCATCATAGGTATGCCTGGTCATGACCGCCCCTAAAGTCGCGGGATCAAATGACTCGCAATCGCACACGCGAGATTTTTTTTTCTCGCCCAGTTTTCGCGTTATCGCGCGAGATTGTGACCACTGACGCACGACGGCCCGTCATTCGAAGTGAGATTGCTCGTGAAAAGGCCCGCGCGCAGTATATACTCCCATTGTCTGGCGGGTCGGACCTCGCGCAAGGGGCCAGATTTCTCAGGGTTTGCAGAGCAGCCCGTTGGTGAAACACTGGAAATTGTACATGTCATGGTAAAGAATACACCCGATCCATAGAAACTTACAGAGTCTCAGCGGACAAGCCACGACGCTCGGGCCGTGCACCGAAGGTGGAAAACACTATGTAACAGCAAGTTAGCAGCGAGCCCACATCGTGTTTGCTAGCGAAGCAAGTGCCTGGTCAGTGGTCCCAACGAAAACGAGAAAAGCACAATCGTATGTTCAGCGTGAGAGGGAGAAGCGTCGTCAAATGGTCCTCTGGAACGGCAAGGTCAGCAGGACGGCGTTGGAAGAGACGCGCGAAGCACTCACTTTTATGGCAGCCCATTCAGTGACAAGCTTCTTGGTGCGGTCGCTAAGCATGCCACGACATTCGGGACACCATATATGGGTCAGAAGAGGCCTAAGAGCGGCTTCCAGCGCATCGGCGTGCGTGTCGGCTCTGGCATCGAGCACGATCGCGGCGGTGGCAAGCGTCCACGCGCGCTGCACCTTGGGCTGGTGGCTCTTCGCGTCGCACTGGGCGGTGGGGGCGTGGGCGGCGGGCGGCTCGACGAGGAGGCGCTTGAGCGCCTCGACGCGGCCGAGGTGCATGAAGACCAGGCGGCGGAGGTAGACCGGGCCCATCGCGCACGCGTCGTCGTCGCTCAGCTGCGCGAGCGGGAACGAGAGCAGGTGCTCGCTCGCGGCGACCGCGAGCGCGTCGACCTCGTGCCGCGCGGCAAGACAGTAGACGTGCAGCGGGCGCGACGCGGCGTGCGCCATGATGGCTGCGAAAAGCGGGCTTCCGGGCGCGAGGACGAAGAGCGCCGGGATGCAGTAATGTACGAGCAGAGCATCGACAGCGAGTGACAGCAGATCCAGGGTCGTGGTACACGCTGCCATGTCGAGGCCGTAGATCGCGTGCAGTACGAGGTCGATCACCATACAGTCGCTCTGCACTCGCACCACAGGCATATCCAGACCGAGCTCCGCGGACGGCCCGGCGGGCAGCAGGCCAGAGAACGCGTTGGCCGAGACATACAGCAGCAGTTTGGCGTGGACGTAGAACAGCATGCCGTCGGACGAGACGACGACGAGATCGGGCGCGCAGGACGGGTCCAGCTGGGCATCTGGGCGGAACATGGGCGACACGGCCATGTCCAGCGCGCCGAACGCGGTGTGGAGGTCATCGTGCGGGGTCTATAGTCATAGTGGCCGTCAGACGCGTGCTCGCTGCCGCTGACAGCGCCGACGTACCTCTGGCGGGGTCAGCAACGCGTTTGGGGGCGACGGCATGCGAAGAAAAGGGAGAGTTGGAGAGTTAAACAGTGCCTAACGAAGGCGTCGAATCGCGCCGATCCCCGGAACCCAATACCCCCCCACTGAGCGGGGTTGCAAAGACAACTGTCACCTGTGCAAATTATTCGCATGTTTTCTGCGTCTATGCCGTGTGTCTCTTACCGTCATGTGCGAGATTCAAAAGAGCGCGGGGAGCTTGCAGCGGTTGTGGGAAGGACGTCGGACTGTGAAATTAATTTCGGAGTTCTTGACGTTCCACCTCCTCCTCGTCCGGTCTTTCCCGCTGCGGCTCTGTGTGACCACCTTTAGTTCCCGCCACGGCCGTGTCCGGCGGATAAGTGCGAATCCGACACCCCGAGTGTAACCATCGCAATTTCTCCCCAATAACAAGTTGAATCCCATTTCTGTCAATTATAAGGCAATAATAACATGTATGGGATATTGAATACGAAATATGGAGTTGTGAGGACGTAATAATGGACCGCAATAATCCATGCATTGGTGGACATTCCCTCTCGGTCGACTCCCGAGGGACCTTCTCACGTCCCCCCGGTCATACCTCCTTCCTCGAAGCACATAACTTGCAGATATCTTTAACTAGGTGTCCCTCAAGGAGAGAAGAGCGCCGATTTAATGGGATCCGGTGTCTGAACTAAGGCCTCTGGGCCCCATGCAGGAGAGACCATAAAAGCCACCCTGCTGTGAATACCGGAAATATAGGACATGATTAATGCTCTTAGAGTATTCCTTGGACCTTTTTTCACATGTGTCTTGCGGAATCTCACCCGAAAGGTCATTATGATACGAACTGTGTCTGCCAATTTGAACCCGGACAGAGCCGCTGAGCCTTCCCACCTGCCCGATTCAAAGTGAGGCTTCCGCCCAACCAAATAATTCGAGACCAACTTCGATTGTACTTATTAGCAAAATATATATTGATTGGTTGGAACAGATTTACAATGGCTTCCCAAAATGACAGACTATGAGGACTTAACTCAACTGACAAGCAAGTAGTAAAAATTCTGTTCCAACCCATTTGATAAAATTAATATTTCCTTATATTCTGATGTCTTAACTCGTCGATTAGAGATTAGGAACTGTCTGTCTAGAGAGCGTACAAAATGGCCCATACGGAGGCAGCCGGCCGGTTAGCGCCGTCCATTGAACTAAAGGAGGTCACTCTGTGAACTGAAGCTGAAGGAGCGCGACATACTCCTCGTTCATATACGACACCTAGAATTGGCTCGAACCTTTGGACATGCGCAAATAATTCCGACGTAACCTGGACCCTTCCAGGCACATCGGAATGCTTTGGCTATCTACGGGGGATTAGGTAAGTCGCACTCGTATTTAAAGATATTGCCTAGTGTTACCGCACTTTTCCTGATCCCGAGTCGAGTATAGTTGCTCCTGCTCGCAAGTGCGGCATTTGTGCGACACGAGGCGTCACTGAATACCTAGGGATTCCTTGCGTAGCTATCCGACAAACCTGTGCTCTCTTGAAAACCCCCGGGTACACTCCCAGCCATGAGCTCAAAGCATTGCGGTATGCACACGTCTATTTACGGACGCGTTTACTTAGCTGATGCACCGATCGCAGATAAAGTATCGCGTAGCTTGGCTGTGGCAATACGTGCATCCTAGTCCAGGGCTTACGATTATCACCTCATACTATATAAGCCCGCGAGATACAGTACCCTCCGAGTCGCCTGCATCCCCCTTTCATCCCAATTCCTGACCATGGTTGCCCCGTACACCGGCCACGATCTCGAGCTGCTGCGCTACACCATTGCGCCGTGGATGGTGGGCTGCTTTCTGGACCTGATAACACAGGGCATCCTGGCTTGCCAAGTAAGCACGCACCTCTCTTCCCGCGCTAGAAAGACAATGTGGACATCGCAACAGTTCAGGAATTACTTCGCGTGGTACAAGGACGACAAGCCTCTGCTGCGATTCGCGGTTATGGGCCTCGTGCTCCTCACCTGCCTCAAACTGCTGGATTCATGGTACGCGTATCCACATTTATGTGTTGTTTTTGAGCACAGCACTCACTCGCAGGTTACGCGGCATTCAGCGCGGCGGTGTGGATTGCGCAGGTGGAGTACTTCGGCGACCTCAAGGGCGCCGTACTCCTCAGCTACGTCGCGTGGTGGCAATCCGGCGTCCCTCTCATGGCAAGTCCTGCTCATCTTTGTGTCTGCATGGTGGACGAATGATCATTGTTATTGTGAACCCGTTGTCTTGCACTGTGCAGGGCGCGACGATGGACTTCTACGTGCAATGCTACTTCCTCTACCGCCTCATCGCCATCTCCAAGCGGCACTGGATCGCGTACCCCGTCGCCGCGCTCATCGCCTTTGCGTTCGTTTCGTGCGTCGTCCTCGTGCGTGTCTTCTCTCTTCCTCCCTCCCTCCCCGAGCTGCCGTCTGAACTCGGGCCCTGGCAGACGGTGTACATCAAACTAGAAGACCAGACCAACCTGAAAAACTGGTGTACGCACATTGCAGGGCCGCCACTTTATATCTCGCTCACTGAATTTACCTCCCATATATTTCGCAGTCGCCGCTCACCTCGGTTCCGCGTTCGGTCAGCCTTTAATTCGCTCAGCTTGACCCCACCGTCACATCCGCTGACACAGCGTAATGTATGTAGCCGCGGACCTCGTGATGACGCTCGCCACCGCGCACTTCCTCCTGCTATCGCGCAAGAACTCCCTGAGGCAGTACGTTTGATTCCATCGCATTTTCCGAGATGCGCGGCAGTAGCTAACGATGTATGCATCTATGATCTCAGGACGCACAGTCTGATCGACATGCTCGTGCGCTTGACCTGGCAGAGCGCGGCTCCCTCAGCAGTCTGGTGAGTATACTCAACACAATCGCCGGGCCTACCGTATGGGTCCCTCCTCTGACACAAATGCTTGTGAACTTGAAGCGCCCTCGCGAACTTGATCCTCTCGCAAAAGAACGGACACAGCCTTCTAGCCACAATCGTACGTGCAGCAGCTGCCACAGTTACCCATCACCATTTTAACTAAACCGCTGCCCGACAGCCTAACATGTTACTGCCCAAACTTTATTGTGAGTAAAAAGAAGATAGAATGGCTGTTGGCGTACCTGCTAATTGGTTCGGCACTGTAGCAATTGCCATGATGTGGACAATCAACTCCCGCAAAGAGGTCCGGATGGTCAGCGCGAGCGGCAAGACGAGCAGCAGCGAGGGCATGTCTGCCAACGGGCGCACGGGGCGCACGACGCGGGTAAGTCTTACTCAGTCTGAGCGCTTTCCGAGTCATGGCTTTGGGGATTTCAAGACTTGAAAAATACGCGTTCATCTCATCCGCCGGGATTATCGGATGCTCACCCCCTTTGCTTCTGGAATCTGCAGGCCAACGACTTGGAACTGGGCCGTCTCGGCGCGACGATTCAGATCCACAAAGACACTCAGACGGTTCAAAGAGTCGATGTGAGCTGTCGTTCTGAGTTGCTGTCGTGCTGCGGACAGTACTATTAGTGCTGACTCGAGGTCGCGATGTAGTGGGCCGGGGGACACGATTCGGCGGACGACGTGAAGCACGCGCACGAGTCCGTCTACGCTGCCCACGGTGCGGACGACGCCGATATCGGCCGTGAGAATGGCGCGCGCTAGGCAATACTCCACTGGGTACGGTCTTTTGATTGGGGGGCCTGTGGGGGAGAAATCATAAGTTACTATAAATTAGCATAGATTCGGATCAGTATCCACAGTATTCAAAGTGCAGAGACGCTGGGATTGGTCCAATTACCATCTGCGACACAGTCACGCTAACTTAGTGCGCTTCCCTTTACGACGGGGCCCTTGGGAACGAGCTCATAGTCTGATGACGAGCGTGCCAGCAGTTTGCATATGTCTGTAAAATGGTGCGAGCGGACGCGCATGGATTTGCACTGCGGTGATGTGATGTACGGTGTTTGCGGCAACTCTGGGCTACGAAACCCGTTGGTCTCATAGTAGAAGAGGCCGCAATCACCGTTTCCGATCATCATTCCGCAGCGCAAATCCACCGCGCGTTCCCGCGATTTTACAGACATATGCAAACTGCTGGCAATGAAGGTGAACGCACGCATCCTGATTCAGCGTCCAAGACTCAGGGTCTCCACTCATTGGACATCAAGTGGCAATTGTAATGTGTCGAGAAACGCTCGATGGATCGCGGCATTGTCTGAGGAAAAGATGAAAGACGCCTGATGTAGCTCGACGGCAGCCTTCAGATACGATACCTCGATTGCGCAGACCAAGGCCGCACTCGACCCGATTGCACATCGCAATCGACGTTATGAGCAGCCACGCCGTCCACGCCCGCATCGAGGTTGTCCTGCTCACATGGAGGGCAATCAATGTTCGTCCGATATTGGGGCGCTCCCTGGCCGAAGCTCAAGATGCCCAGCATGAGTGAGTCTTACGTGTATTGTGGAAACTCATACAGGTGAACTTGTTGTATCGCGCAGGCGACTCGTCAGACGGTCCTGGAGAGGACAGCGTGATTTCGAGCAGGAAAGCGAGTATAAGCGAGATCGTAAGGATGTCAAATGGTCCTCTAAGGATCGCATATCAGCACTTGCTAATCGCGAAGAGACAGTCAGCACAGACCTGGACGGCGGACCATTCGGCAACGAGCTTTTGCGTGCGCTCAGTGAGCATGCGATGGCAGTCGATACACCAGACCCGGGTGAGCAGGGACTCGAGGGAGGTCTTGAGTGCATGGGAGGTCATGTCGGGCCTGGCATCGAGGGCAATGGCCGTAGTGGCAAGGGTCCACGCGCGCCGCAGCTGAGATTGCTGGCCCAGCTCATCGCACTGCATGGTGGGAGAATGTGTAGCGGGCGGCGCCACAAGAAGGCGCTTGAGGGCCTCGACACGGCCGAGATGCAGAAAAAACAGCCGGCGGAGGTACACAGGGCCTATGACGTCCGCATCATCGTCGGTCAACAGCGCGAGAGGGAAAGAATGCATGTGCGCGCTCGCGGCGACCGCGAGCTCCTCCAGGTCATAGTGCGCGGCTAGGCTATAGACGGGCAGCGGGCGCAAGACAGTGTACGCCAGGACAGCTTCGAACAGAGGGCGACCGGGCGAAAGCACAACAAGCGACATGACAGAGTACTGTACAAGCAGCGCTTCTACGGCGATGGACAGCAGCGCGAGCGATGGCTTGTGCGCAGCCATGTCGAGGCCATAAATTGCGTTTAGGACGAGGACGAATAGAGCCGCATTGCTCTGCACTCGAATTACAGGCAGATTCAAGCCCAGTTCGTCGGACTTGGAGGCGGGCAGTAAGCTGGCGAACGCATTACTGGAGACAAAAAGCAAAATCTTCGAGTGAACGTAGAACAGCATGCCGTCGGACGAGATAACGACGAGGTCGGGCGAGCAGGACGGGTCGAGCTGAGCATCTGGATGGAACACGGGCGAAATGTCCATTGCCAGCGCATCGAACGTGCTGGGAAGCTCATCGATGGGTGTCTGCGCCTCGTTGTCATACTATGGTGCGCAAAACAATGGCTGGCACACCTTGGGGGGCGTGAGCAACGCTCTTGATGGTGGCGACATGTGAACACGATTCGACGCCCGACACGTCAGTCAGTTCTAAGTATGGCTGTCCCAACTATGGCATAGAAGCACGCCGATCCCTGAAACCAGCCACAACAGGTGGTCGCAGGCCGAGACGTCGGCCGTGACACAACTTTTAATTGGAATCGACGCTCAGGGTGTGTATCAACAAGCCAGAATCCCACAATACGTCGCGGGGACGAAAGTGAAAATCAAAAGGAATTCGGCTGTGGTGAGGACGAGGGGTCGGACTGCGAAATTTGGTCCCCTTTGTAAGTCCGGTCCGAGCCGACTTACTGTGACGGCTCTTTCTTCTGCGACTGATCATGCATCATTGACCAGTCCAACCCGGTGTACCTATTCCGCAGCGTATTCATGCCTCGGTAGTACATCCTGCTGCGTTCCTTGACCCTTCTTCGGCTCCGTTATTTCGGCCTCTGTGTTTGCGCCTTTTTGCGCCTACTTACTTTTCCTTCACATCGAGACGCCTCTCAGGCTGACGTCGAATGCACGGTCTGTCTCGCCTCAGGTTGATAATTTCATGGCGCTCTGCATTAATCACTGTAAAGTGAACGCGGTCCCTCTGTTTTCTGCTTCAAGTTGGGCCTCGGCCAATAACATGAAAAGGTCTACCCAGCAATTGTGCAGCGTTCTGGACTACTACCGACTCGAAATTACCATGGTTCTTCTGCGCCAGGAACCAGCCGGCGTTGATCCTGGACTCAAATTCTCTCCTAAAATGCCCATCTCCGTCTGTCTTGGATACACTGCTTCCGGCCCAGCTTTTTAACGGTCGACTCCTTGTGTGCCTTGCTTACGAATACCTCGAAGGGTACCTCTCGTTTCGGCTTGCGCGTTATTCAACGGAGAACGGTCTGATTGACTCAGCTTGGCGGCGGCACTGCGCTATCATACGCACCGTCTCTGGCACCGTGGATCAGCAGTCTCAGCCTAATCCCACGTGGCGTGCTCGCTGCGCAGCTTGTGCGCAGCCCACGTGGCCGGCACGCGAATATAGACGACAGATACTCTGCGAATCTCACATTCTGCCGTCGAGATATCGCCGGGATCTGCGGATGCGCATTGTCTTCTCTACGTTCAAGTTGACAGTGCGAATGGGTTCCTGCGCCGCAGCAACGTCAAGGATGAAGTCGCACCGTTTCGAGTTCAATCTCAGATTCTAGATGGCCAGTTTTCACATAAAAGGCACGATGTTTCCCCTTGCTTCCTCATCCCAGCTCTAATTTCCCACAATGCAGTTCCTTCCGTTCGTCCTCATTGCAACCTGCCTCGTGTTCAACGCCGCGGCCGCGCCCAGCTTGAACGTACGTGCTCACCCCACGACAATGCTCGTCGCAGTGTGCTCACGCTTGTCTAGAACCGCGGACTCGTCTCGGCCGCTCCTCCCGCAACGACGTCGCTGGTAGCCCCTCCCCAGGGAAGTTCGCCGGTGCCGCATTTTCCGGGAAGCTCGTCTATAGCTCCTCCCCCAGGAAGCTCGCCCGTAATTCCTCCCCCAGCGAGCTCGCCGGTCGCTCCTCCGCCGGGAAGCTCCCCAGTTCCTCCTGCCCCTGGAAGCTCGCCGTCAGCTCCCCCTCCAGCAAGCTCGCCTGTCACTCCTCCCGTGGCGACGTCGCCAGTTATTCCTCCTCCGGGAAGCTCTCCGGTCGCTCCCCCAGCGTGCTCACCGGTCCTTCCTCCCTCCGCGAGCTCGCCCATCGCTCCTCCGCCGGGAAGCTCGCCCTTCCCTCCCCTTCCGGGAAGCTCGCCCTTCCCTCCCCTTCCGGGAAGCTCGCCCTTCCCTCCCCGGCCAGGAAGCTCGCCCTTCCCTTCCTTGCCGGGAAGCTCGTGGTCAACTCTCCCACCATCGAGCTCGCCTGTCCCGCCTCCGCCGGGAAGCTTGCCGGTCCCTCCTCCCCCTGGAAGCTCTCCGTCAGCTCCTCCTCCATCAAGCTCGCCGGTCCCTCCTCCACCGGGAAGCTCGTCGGTCGCCCCTCCTCCGGGAACTTCCACGGTCACCGACCCTCCTGCGACGGGAACGTCCCCGGTCGCACCCCCTCCTGCGGGAGCGTCGCCGATTTAACTCGCGGGCTAGAGGATATACCCGATAGGCTGCCGTCGTTCGCACTTGCTCCAAGCAGTCGTTTCTCCAGTTTATTCACAGAGCCAGGCGTGATGTCTTCTTTCCTCTTCTCGATGCCATGGACTCTCTCTTTAGTCGGCATTGTGCTGTTTAAATCTGGGCTGTAGCGCCGTGCTCTTTTGTTGACTCTGTCTTTGTCTCATCTGGATGGCAGTCGCAATCAAAGCTCCCGCTGCGCGGTGTTTGCCCCAATGTCTGCACAAGAACTCGAAGCACAAATGCTACAGTATTCCATCAGAGGGCTCAGGGCTGGAGGCTCGAACGCGAGCGACGAGCGATGGGAAAAACGCAGCCACAACCAATCCGGTGTCTGAGAGACTGGCCACAGAAAGCTTTCAGTGAGCCGGACGGCGCGTTGGTATATCTTAGCTCACAGATGAAATCTCAGCAAATTGTACATTAATCCGCCTAATACCAGTCCTCAGGTAAGATCATCATCCAACACGGTATATCTCCCGTCCATGGTCTACTTGCGGCCTTTAACCCGGCCGCCTCTGCCTTGCGGCTGCCGCTGCGACCAGAAGTAATACCCGATGCCCAGAACGACGATCACAAAGAGATTTCCTGCCCAAAGCCGCATGAGAAACAATTTCAGAACAATCATAACTAAGCCACGTACCCCAGATAATCCCAACAGTAGTCTGGAAGAGGTCAACGGCGGCTGTGGCCACCGCGCGGCCGAGCGCGAGCACCGACATCACGATGACGGAGAAGAGCTGCACGATAGCCTGCCCGACGCCTCCTGCAGCGCTGATAATGTTGCCCAGGATGTGGGAGACATCCGTGAGGAGGTTGGTGAGGATTTGAGCGGGTGTCGCGGGCATGGTATGAAGACAAGATGTATGACCGACGCGTGACGTCATGTTCCTCGGAAGTGGACTGATGCCGCGCAGCAGGTGCGTGTTGAAGCTTGAAGTCCTCGCGGTGTGACAGAAAGTCTGAGAGGATTCATGAGACGCAGCGAGGTATCTATGATTGTATACGGAAAGCAGTACGGTAGGCAGGGATCGGGCGGGGTGTCATGTACACATAGGACGGTAGAGGCAGGAAAAAAGCAGCGGGCCAGCAGAAGACGGGTGGAAAATAATGCGATGCAGCGTGGATGACAATGGCAATGCAGGTTTGTGTGTGTGTGAGAGGGAGAGGGAGAGGGAGAGCAATAGGGGAGGAGGGCGAGAGACACGACGGCGGAGGTGATGGTGGTGTACAGGGAACGACAGTGAAAGAAAGAAAGCTTTGCACAAGAAAACGAACGGGCGGCGAGTAGCAGTGACACTAACAGTACCAGTGACAGTATTACGACTCGGCCCGCAACGGCGTCATCCCGCGCAGCGAGCCAAGCAAGCTACGGCCGCGCGTCAGCGGCTTGGGCGGCGGGGGCGCAGGCAGGTGGTCGACGTAGCGCTTGCTCGACGGCGGCGGCGCGCGCGGTCTGCGCGCGGGCGGGAGCGGCAGCGCCTCGTCCGTGCTCGGCGTGGCGATCGCCGCCTCCGAGCTGGAGCTCACGCTGGGCGACGGGCTCGGCATCTTAGGCCGCTGGCGCCGCGTCAGGATGGGCAGCGTCAGCGTGTTCGCGCGCTGCAGCAGCCCGCCCTTGCCCTTCTCCCTATGATGATAGCCGGGCGAGAGCAGCCGCGGGTCCTCCTCCTCGATCGCCGCCGGCAGCGGCCCAGCGTCCTCGCCGCCGCCACCACCCAGCGTGCTGACGTCCCGCGTGCTGAAGCTGCCGAACAGCGGCAACCCCGGCGAGCTTTTCACGCGTCGCCGCAGACTCGCCCACCACCGCGGCGCGCTCGAGCCCGTCGCGGATTTCGACGAGAACAGGCTGCGCGTCGGGCTGGGCAGCACCGCGGCCTCGCTGCGCGCGAAGAAGCGGCGCTTGTGCGCGGGCGAGTTTCGCGCGTCGCCTTCGGGCCCGATGACCTCCCACGCGTAGCTCTCGGGCTCGGCCTCCTCGGCGGGCGGCGTCGGCGCCGCGGCGAAGAGCGACTCGAGCTGCGGCGCCAGCCAGTTCGCGCTGGGCCGTTTCCGGACGACGCCCCGTTCGCTTGCCGCGCGCGTCATGGTCAGTCCGCCGACAGTCATCGTGGACAGCCGGCGCTCGCTCATCGACAAGCCGATTGTGGACAATCGCGCCTGGTTGCGCGCTTGGGCGTACGCGCTGCTCATCACGTCGTCCAGTCCGCGGTCCGCGCGCTCGTGTCCGGAAACAGAAACTGCCATGCTGAGCGGCAGACTATGTCGCTTGTTCAGGCTGCCCATCGTGAGTGTGCGCTTGGGCGCCGTGGGCGTGACAGGCGTGTCGTCGGGAAGCGGTATCGTCGTCGGTTCTGGGGAAGCCATCGCACTCGAAGGGCCGGCGCTGGGCGAGACAGAAGACGATGCCGAATGCAGCGAGGAATACCGCAACTCGTCGCCAGGGGCCCATTGAGGTGCTGCAGCACGAGCGTCCGCGAGTGCTGAGAGATACAGATTCTTTTCGCGCTCGCTGGTCGTGAAGCAATCGAAGCGGTGGCCATTCGCTATTGCGATCTGAAAAGCAAAATCTACGATATGTGAGCCGGCGTCTAAGTCGCTATGACAGCAACGACCGCGGACAGCAAGCTGTCCTGTTTGAACGCCGGAGGCGCTCATATTGTCAGGGCACAGCAGGACGCAGACGCGCGCGACGCAACAAACGGGATCGTCCGGCGCTTGAGTCTCGCCACAATATGCGCTGAGCGGGATATCCCGCTGAGGGTGTAATTCCCCGCGCCTCCCACGACACATGTGACCGTGAGAACGCCCCGCCAAAAAGGGTGCAAAAACACCACGCCTCAAGCAAAGAAACACTGAAAATGGGCAAACTCACCGGTGTCAAGCTCGTCCACGGTGCAAGCAGGCGTGAGCGCGAACCAGTGTTTGGGTTCGTAGACCTTGTTTCTGAGGACCTTGACCATGACGACGTATCCGCCGTCGTACACAAATATGCCCAGATGCCGTGTTTTGGGCTCGCTGGCGTGCGGGGCGTGATGGATGACGTCCAGTGAGCCCGCGAAGCGCACGAGCCCTAAGCTATCCAGGAAAGCCGCGGGCAGAACCTGACGACGGGCTGTCAGACAACTGGATCTGCCCGCGCTAGTGCTTATGCTTGCGCGTGCGCTTGCGTACCTCCTTGGGCGCGAATATCGGCGCGGTGGTGCTGAGGCCGATGCGCGTGCGGATGAGCTGCGAGCGGTACGCGGCGTCCGCGCGCTGGCTGGCCTCGTCGGCGGCCGCGGCGGCGGCGCGCATGGCCTGAATCGCGGCATGCAGCACGCCATCGCCCGGTTCTGCGAGATGCGATGGAAGCGTTATCAGCTCGGCTCCCGTCATTGTTACGGGAAATTGCTGTCGCGCGGCGCACACAGCAGCCGTCTGAATTGCTCGTCGCTGGTGGCTGGCCGCCACGTCCTGCGCGCGCGCTCGGCGCCACGTGCCGAACGGACTGCCCAATGGGTGCCGGGCAGCAAGCATCGTCGTGGAAGCCGCCGCGCATCGCGCGCATTGCAACCGCGCGGGACACGCGGCAAGGGTACAGTGGGGAGGAAGCACTCACTGGGCGAGGCCGGCACGAGCTGCGCGAGCAGCAGCGGGTAGCGGCATATGCGCTGGACGGGCTTGATGAGCAGGTCGGCAAAATGGAGTGCGGGCGCAGGCCCGTTGGAGGCTGAGGACGAGCCCGAGGCTGAGTGCGCGTGCCCGCGAGCGAAGACTGCGTCAGACGAGGCGCCTGCGTCCAACGAGTGCCTGCGCGGACGGCCCGGATGTGCGATGGAGGCAGCGAAGATCGAGAGCTTGGAGCTGGACGGCGTGCGCTCCGGGGGAGCTGTTGCTGCGTGCTGCAAATGCGGGGGCGTTGCAGGCGAGGCTATGGCAGCGCACGTTCGTTCGAAAATGGAGTACTCTACGCGGGACTCGAACCGACGGATGGCCTCCGTTGCTGCGAGATGACCGTGGCAAAAGGCGTCATAGATCGAGAAGCCTGATGCCTGCACCAGAGCGCGCCGTCAGCACGAAGTCTCAGCGGCCGTGTGTGTGCCGGCGCTTACCGCGTCGAGGAAGGCCTGCGCGACAGCCTGGATGGCGCCGTCGACGCCGTCGTCCTCACATTGGCCCGCCGCGGCCAGCCGGGCCGCAAAGTCCGTGTGGAAGGCGAGCAGCTCGGCCGTGTTGCGCGCGACGAGCGCGGCGTCCAGGGACGGCAGCAGGGCCGGCAGACGGGCGAGGTAGACGTCGAGCAGGGTGTGGAGGTCGGCGACATAGGCCTGCTCGGAGTCGACGAGCTCGAGCAGCGCGTGGCGGCGGCGGTGGGCGTCCTGTGGGTGGTTGCTGGAGGAGGCGTCGGAGTCGGTGCTCGAGTTCGGGTGGTCGTACAGGGTGAATTTTTTCAGAGACTTGTCCGACGGCGCGTGGACGACGACGACGGCGACGGGCGGGCACGGGCGCGGGCGCGGGGGCTGGTCGTCCATGGGGCCTGCCAGTGGTTCAGGTGCGCATGTCGACTCGTCGGAGGCCAGATGATAAACAAAGTCCGAAGTCACCTTCATGACGCGCGCCTCTTTCCCCTTTCAGGTTAGTCCGACAACGGGTTTTTTAATCCCGTGTTTTATTTACTCTCGCCGCTGCAAATCTCAGCCCTCAATAAGTATCCCAGTTATTCTCAGTCCCCATCATGCTTCCCCAGCTCGACTCGCCACGAGCCCCGGGCCAGGTCTGCTCCAGCCATCTGTCAAAGACGCCCATACGCGCCTCGCCGCGGACGCGCCTCAACGGCTCCCCGTTTCGTCATCCCATCGCGCTAGTGCCCTTACGGCTGCCCCGCACTGCGCAGCGCTCTCCACCTTCTTGCGTAATTAACCCGCCCTCACAGCTTGCTGCAAGCCCTCGCTGACTCTCACCCGAACAACCTCCCATGGCTACCAGACTAGGCATAACCGCTTTTCTCCAAGCCTCTCAGTCTCACGCGCTCGTTCATCGCAATGCAGTGTGTTTAGCGCGGTCGTATGGCCGCGTCGCGCTGTTTCACGCCCAACGCCGTGATTCCGGCCCAGTTGCCGTCCTCCTGCCCAAGTGCCTGCACTGCACAGCCCTGCTTGGAGCTCCCAAGGATCGACGTCCGGTTTTTGACGTCAAACAGAGATTACCGGCGCTCCGACCTGGAGATCTAGGCGCTCGCCGACCCTCCCACACAATGGGCGTTACCGTGCGCACGTGTCGGCAGGGTAGACATAGCAAAGACAAAGGACAACTGCAGGTGAGAGACTCTCACATTCTCTTTGGTTTCCTTGCCCTTCAGAAAACTGCTGTCCACCTTCCGCCTTCTGCGAACGTACATACACAAGTTCTGTATGTCATTATGAATAATCGACATAGGCGTTCTAGATCGTGCTGCGGTTTCGAAACCTCCGACTTACAGTTACACGTTCTGTGCCGGGATCCATAGTATTTTGGTAAGAACACGTGTTCTGGCAAAGCCTGTGTCCCTAGTGCACAATCCCTGACATACAGGGACCTGCCATCCAGTGAGTCCCTTCCCAGAGGTCCTGAGCTTTCGGAACCGAATGGTTGCCAATCGTAATTGTACAGCTGATACGCACCAGACTACTGAGCGTCGCTTTCTTAAGCAAGCTCGACTCCAGCACGTCGCAGGAATTCCCGTAGCACTCAATGCATGTCGTTCCAACAGTCCATGATCACATAGCATATTCCTTTGGCGCTCCACGCAGCGCGAAATCAGCGCTTGACACTGGAATCGCCGTATCCTACTACACTCGGCCAGGAGTGTACGGCGAAAGAACATGAACTGTCAGACGGGACAACAGCCAGTCTCAGTCTGCGTATACATACGTACCAGAAAACAGCGAGGATGCTGAGCATTCCTGTCCCGCAACACCATGGAATGTCCTGGCCAAGTACGATCATATTTGACAACAGTAGAGTTCATCTCCGTCCGTCGATAAGAGCTTGTAAATTGACCTCACCGAAAGAAAAACGTGACGTGAGTCCGAATCGCACGCAGCTTCTTCGGGTGGGCCCGAACCAGTAAGCATCTTCCGGAGGCCACAGTGGCACTCTTCAGTTAGAACAGTATCTTCAAGGAAATATCTCAAGCTTTGATTCCTGGCTTACCGGAACAGTCGGGCTGGCTTCACTGGAACAGATTTCACCTTATTCTGAAAAGAGAGCATTGTGAACAAACGTCAAATTGGCAAGGAAAGTCGGAATTGAACCTGGGTCAGCATGCTGAGCTGGAGGAGTCTTCCAGAAGTCGGCGTCGGTTAGCAGATGAACTTCGGCGAAGCTACCTTTGGACTCGAGTCGCCACATAAATGGACATGCAGGCCAGTGCGACTGCCACACCCCAGCCCAAGGAACCACAGACTGCCAGACGTTGTCAGTTTGCCAATGTCACACTCTGCGCCACGCATCGTTATTATCGGAGGCGGGCCAGGCGGCCTGACGCTCCTCAACGTTCTCACGCGGAACGGCATCGCAGCCACGCTCTACGAGCGCGACGACAGCGCCGCCTCCCGCTCTCACCTCGGCGGGATGCTCGACTTGCACAAAGAGTCCGGCCAGGCCGCGCTGCACGGTGCAGGCCTGTTCGCCGAGTTCGAGAAGGCGGCGCGCGCGCACGGCGAGGAGTTCATCCTGGTGGCGCGCACGGGCGAGACGCTCTTCCACCATGGCCACAAACCGATGGCCGACGCGAAGGTCGGGCGCCCGGAGATCGACAGGCGCGATCTGCGCCAGCTCCTCGTCGGCGGCGTCCCCGCGGACTGCATCAAATGGGGCCACGCCTTTGCTTTGTGTCCGCGCGCCCCGTCGACGGCTCGCACGGGTGGGAGGTCGCGTTCGCGAACGGCGCGACCGTGCCGGCCGACCTCCTCGTCGCGCGAGCGCTCGTCTCGCCCGCGCAGCCCGTCTACACCGGGATCCAGATCGCAGAGCTGTCCTTCCGCGCGCGCGCGCACTCCGCGCTCGCGGCGCCCGCTCGCTCTTCGCGTTCGCCGAGGGCAAGATGTACGCCGTGCAGCGGGCGCATCCACGTCTACGCGTTCTTCCCCGCGCCCGCGGACTTCGCGCTCCCGCGCGAGCCATCGCGGCCGTGCTCGCACAGTTCGACGGCTGGGCGCCGTGGATGCGCGCGCTCGTCGAGGCCGCGATCCACCAGCGCGGCCTGTACGAGCTCCCCGCGCCGCACACCTGGCCGCACCGCCGCGGCGTGACGCTGGTCGGCGACGCGATGAACCTCATGACCACCTTTGCCGCCAAGGGGGCGAACATTGCCATGTGGGATGCGCTCGAGCTCGGGTTGGCGATCGCGAAGGCTTGCAAGGCGGGCTGGGAGGACGCGCTGTGGCCGACTACGAGGAGCGCATGTGCGTCGTGGCCGGAAAGGCTGCGCAGGAGTCGCACGACAACATGTTGCGTATGTTGGGCGAGAACGGAGCGCAGCATTGCCTGGAGATTGTCAAGGCCGCGGGCATGAGAGAGAGCGTTTGAAATGTGCATTAATGACCATAATTCAGTACTCCAAGCGACCCACAAACGTTGGCAGGGATTCTTTGTTGCCAAACGATGCGTTCTCAGTGAGCGAGAGGATGGAAAGGGGCGTCCAGGCGTCTGAACGAGCCAGTCCCGGCAGAGCATACCGCAAAGAAAAAAAAATGTAACCCATGCTGCACCACGTCGATGTGTAGCTGCTGATTTGGGCGGGAGTCGCATCGTTTATATTGACTGGCCAAGCAGGAGGAAATGCAAGAAGAGGAACAGGGTCAAGGAGGCCGGAAATTCCCGCTACCTTGTAGTGGGTCTTTGGCGTGTGATGACCAAATCTGCAATACAACGTGTTTTGGCTCAAGATCTCTCGATTGATGCCCAGGTCGATAAATAGGGTAATCTTCCGCGGACGGTTCCCAATGAGGAGCACGTCCGCGGGCTCCTTGTTCCGAGGTTGATGCAGCTCTAGCCACAGCTCCTCAAGCCGCCAACTCTTGAGCTCAGGTTCCTGTGTAGGTAATGGTATAGCAACTTATGAACCTAGTAAGAGTCTTCGTGG
>NCVV01000010.1:71029-129809 GCA_002092955.1 Auricularia auricula-judae
GACCGAAAACGAATCTGAAAACGGCGTCGAAAACGGACGCCAAGCCGAAGTGGTACCGCTCGTACCGTCCGCCGTAGAGGGCGGACGGTACGAGCGGTACCACTTCGGCTTGGCGTCCGTTTTCGACGCCGTTTTCAGATTCGTTTTCGGTCGCGTGTTTGCCAGGTTTGAAACCCCCTAATGTTTATATGTGGGTGGCAGACGTGTTGTATTTGATGTGCAGCAAATCACATGCATTAAGCATTGGACTAAGCAAACGGTTCGGGCGCACAGATGTTCAGTTCTTAACCTTAGTGACCACATGCTGCAGCTGCTYGCAGACTCCAGAGTTCATAGCTGTCATTAAGTCTCATGCCAAGGTAATGAGAACGATGTGTTCGCTAATATCACCGAGACTAGGTACAGCTGCTGGCATTATCTGGTGTGCGGGCGAGGTGCCAAACTGGCTGTCACGAGTCTGAGCAGCAGCACGAGCTATTACTTGTCCATCAAGGGAGTGGTTACTGATGAGGGAAATTCTACTCTACCTCCATAGTTCCGCTCGCAACTGTGTCCATACCTTCTCATAGACAGAAAACATTGGGTCTATGAAGGTAGCGGGTGGTGCCGGAACGGCCTATGGGACTTATGAGGGGACGGAGCGTCAGAGATGCAGGCCGGGCGGTGTGGGTGAGCGGGGAGACCAGCCAGCTCAACATGGGCGACGTAGACTGCGGGCGACGGCGGCAATGATGAAGGAGGTGCGAAGACAGCGTTATTTGTGCAGCTTTGTTCCATCATCCGGTTCTGAGTTGGGGACAGAGTGAGTGTTTCATTCTACTCTTATACGCCTCTCTGGCACATCATGGGTGTGTAGGTATTTGCGTGAACGGCGATGTTCAAGGAGACGCCGCGCCACGGCGGTTACCAGACTCTCAGCATTACCTAGGAAGGTCTGACCGTCACGGTCCGCCTTCCTCCCGAGTTACAGTTTCGAGCAAGCGGCAACTATTCCTTAGGCGTTTATCACCTCCGCCTGCGGGTTTGTCTCTGGACTAAAGCTTTCGCTCGAGATCGATACTCCCCCGAAGAATTAACCATTTTTGTTGGTGTGGGGTGGCAGCTCCAGCTGCGGGGCATTTGGAAAGTGACATTTCAGCACTCTACTTACGGAACTACCAACTGATGCCTTATTAGCCGTCCAGCTGGCCAAGCTTGCGGGCTACACACCGAGTTCGAAGGAGGGAGTAATGCCGCGGGGCCCTCTCCTGGGGTATACGGCGGCGGAACGAGCGATGAAGTGTCTAAAGAAGTGGCAAACTTTGTAAGCCGACGGCAAGGATCGGTAGTCCTGTTCTAGCACATACCATGAATCGATGACGAGGCATAGGATGTGGCCGTGCGGAGTTCACGCGCGGGAGAGACGATGTATGGTGTTGTAGTGGCGAGAAATTCTCGGGAGGATGCATCTGAGAGTGCGGTGTTCTGCCTCTGCCTGATCAGCAGCGTGACGAACACGCCGAGAAGTAAAGCAGCGAGCCCTCCAAGTACTCCACCGACGATTACGCCGATATTAGGCTGAGCGCTACTCTCCGGGGGCCCCGCCGACGAAGATGCGGTGACGCCGGCGGGTGAGGGAGACGACGGCAGTCTTGATGCTCCGGAGGATTGTGAGAAGGTGCCAGAGATCAACACCGTGGTCGACGATCCAGATGGCAGTCCAGAGGTCACGCCGGTCGGTGCAGCTGTCGTGGACGATCTATCGACATGTCAGAATCACTGGCACAAGTTGCACATAATCACGCACGTATGGGTGACCAGCGGCTGCTCGTCGATTTCGAAGTAGTCGATGCTTAGCCAAGCCCGATTTGTGGGGTCGAAAGTGGAGTCGTCGTACGCGACGATAATCTTGTGGGAGACCGACGGATCGAGCTCTGCTTTGGAGAAAAGCTGCTGTTTCGTCAACAAGGTGACACCATCCGGAAGGCCGGTAGTATTGCAGTCGAAGGATGATTGCGCGCCGTCCAGCGTGATGAGCGCGTGGGCGCCGTACTGCTCGAGCACGATACCGTACAGTGCTACCGAAGTCCCTGGTCAGTGGTCATGAGCGCCGGGTTAACGAACGATGGTATTGAACTACCGATGCCATACCTGTGAATTCCAATGTTGCCGTTGTACCAGGTCCATATGTAGTGTGTACAGTGTGATTCTCATACGGACCTCTCGAATCGTCGTGTTCGAACCTTCCTGGGAGCATGAGACCCTCGACGCCCGCCATCAAACACGAAGACATACCACCAGTTCCCATCGCACGCCTGGTTGCCGCGCTGGAGTTTGCAGGCAGTATCAGGAAGAACGGGCGTGTTGTACTGGATGCGAGGGCTGAAGTCGCCAATGACCACGAGGGCCGCTCGACAACAGCTGGCTGCGAGTATAGAAACGAGAGCGGCAGCGTGAAACCAAGATGCAGAGGAGATATGAGCAGGACGACGGCCTCGAGCCATACTAGCAGGCGTGGATGCGGCCCGTTTTCGACAGCGCTCAAGAGGAAGACAATGTGTGCTCTAGCAGGGAGTCGAGGAAGAAAGCAAGTAAACACTGTAAGGCTCCGGATCGCAGACATGCATGCACAGGACCCAGGGCCCACGGATATGGGCATGTGATACGCCCAGGGAAGGACTGCTTGTAGGGAGTCTGGCTGTACCAAATGTCAACGGCACCCCGTGCAGCGCCAAGAACCTACCAGCCGACTCCTGTCCCATAGCAACAAGTATAGCCAGAGATCCGGCCACAAGGGAAGGCGTTGTCTGCTACGCCTCCCCGAGCGAAAGCCTGCATAGTCGTCGCGGGGCCTCCGGCGAGCGCGCGACTGCCGCTGTTCATCAGACATGAAGAACCTGCCAGTGGAGAAAATCAAGCAGGTTATTCGGGGTCCCAAATGAATGCCCTGAATGCTCGACAGACTGTCTGACGCGCGTAGGAGCAACGTGAGCAGCGAAAATCCTGACCTGGGCCTTGTTTCCGGCACTGCCGTTACTGTCTCAGTTACCTACAGTTGGCACCACCCACCGCCACTCAGAGCAGCCAGGTCCGTTCTAGGTACAGGGGGGGCAGGCATGTCTGGTAGCAGCAAGTGAAGTGAAGGAGTCATACATAGTAGCGGAGTATGGTACTACGGCCGGGATGCGCACGATACATCGATCATCATATTTGATGCGGATTTGAACTCTGGAGTATACTTAATGGACTGAATCAGTATAGCTAAAATATAATCGCTGTCAATAGAGGCAGTCTACTAAAATGTGTATATAACAGAAAGCCCTCAGATGGTCTTGATGGAGCCGAAGCTATAGCATGCACATGGATGGGACGACAAAGCCATCAGACAGTGAGCAGGCGCGCAGACTGCTGCAGTTCACTCCCAGGACTCGGCGTGACAGGCCGCGCCCCAGCAGCATTCGCAGCCATCTCCAAGCCCGCGCGCGACAGCACGGCGCCGGGCGCGTTGAGCAGCATCGTGCCGCCCTCGGGATTCGGCGCGCCGAACGGCGTGCGCAGGCCCGTCTCCAGCGCCTGAATCGCCTGCTGCACGGCCTGGAACTCGGCCTCGCCGTCCCAGTCGCCGCCGACCAGCTCGTCGAACGCGTCGTACTCCTTGGCGCGCGCGAGCACCTCCCGGATGCGCGTCCGCTCGGCTTTGGTCGTTTGGGTGTTGGAGGCGGACTTCATTTGCACGACGCAATGTTTGGTGCTGGAGAAGTGGTTGTCGAGGTAGCGAGCCTGTACGGGAGATCGACGCGTTAGGTGTAGGATTGGATGGATGGGGATGATGTGTGCTGTGCTCACGAGTCGTATGTATCGCGGGATGAATCGCGTCTCGAGGTCTGTGAGCGGTTCGCGGCTGAAGCATGTTGGATTGGACTCTGCGGCCATCGCGATCATAACCGAGTCTGCGCCTGCACTGTCGTTAGCAAAAGCGGAGAGCCCAACTGTCGAAAGTACCACTCACCAGTCATCTCCCGCAACTTCATCGCGTCTTCGACGCCCTTGCAATCCCCATTAGCGATAATCGGCACGCCACCGCCGGGCAACGCCTTAACAGCGTCGACAATATCCTTCAGACGATGCGGAATCGCACGCTCATGCTTGCGCATCTCGCGCGTGCGGCAATGTACAGTCACAGCACTGACACCACACGCAATAATGCGCTTCACAAGCGCAATCGTCTCCTCCTGCGTCGCCAGCAGGCGGATCTTGGCCGTCACCGCAACCTCGGGCGGCAGGCCCTCCCTGAGCGTGCGCAAAATCTCGCACAGCAAATCCGGGGTGGCGAGCAACGCCGCGCCCATGCCTCCATGCGTCGAGAACGGCTTCGGGCAGCCGCAGTTGAGGTCGACGGCCGCAACGTCGTTTACAACCACCCGCGCGGCCTGCAGCGCGAGCTGCGGGTCGGCCGAGCCGACCTGGAAGACGACGCGCCGGCGCTCGAGCGCGTGCGTGCTGAAGAGCGCCTTGCCCTGCGCGCCGCGGAACGCCACGACGCCCGTGCGCGCGTCCTGCTCGCGCGCCGCGTGCAGCAGCGCGCGGTCCACGATCTCCGGCGCCCACACCAGCGCCGCGCCGTGCGCCAGCGCGTACAGTCTCGTCGGCACTGCAACCCAGAATGTATGTATTTAATTCAATGCATGTTACAGTATGCGACTCGCCGGCACACGCACTCACAGGCGCCGGAGCGGACCATCGGGGCCAGGAAGAGCCCGTCGCGGAAGTTGAGCGTGCTCGTGCATTGTACGGGCGCGTCCAGTCTGATGCGCTTGGCGGGCGGCGGTGGCGACAGCGACGAGGTTCGAGTCATCTTGAGCAGCAAGGCCGGGTAGGCGCGCCTGTTCATAAAAGGACGAAGACAAGCTTCGCAACTCCGCCTTGCAACGCATTTCCTGTGGCTCTTGACGATCCAACATTCTACGAGCCTCTCTACTGTATAAAGCAGATGAAGACGTCCAGAGAGATGCAATTGGCAACGGAGACTGTAATAACGATATACATGCAAAGCAGACACAAGATGAGACGAGACGAGAGAGGCGATCGATCCGATGCAAAACTACCTTTATCCTACGGATACCGAGAGCGTGTGGGGAGCTATTAAAGGAACACAGAGCGGAGACGACAACGGGGAAACTGCAAGGCAATGAAAGCACAGGAATGTACGACAAATGAGATAGCGAGAGAGGAAAGCATGGGAAGATGACGATAGACGCAGGAAGAGAAAGGGCATGGAGGTGGCACGGAAGCCGCGTGGCGCGCGGGGGCGAGTCGCACAAGTATTTGAACCCGACTCACGCGCTGGCCGCTCCATCGTCCTTGTCCTCGCGTCCACGTTTCGCCTCCTTGGATTCTTGGAACTTGTGTGCGCGCGCGCCGCCACGCGAGCCGCGGCTCGTCTTACTGCTCCCTGCCGACGTCGTGTCGCTGCTGCTGGCCGAGCCCGGCTTCAAAGCCCAGAGCGGAGGCAGGAAGCCGGTGGTCTCGAATGGCACGAAGGACGCCGTCGACGTCGACGCCGACGACTGCGCAGTGGCGCCGAAGTTGAAGATCACCGCGGGTTGGCGCATGAGCCCGTACACGCCCTCGGCAGATGCTGACGACGATGGTACGCCAAAGTCGATGATGGTTGTGGCTTCGCGCAGGGGGGCTGTCCGGCTGGGCTGCGCGGTGGCGCGCGGGGTGGACGCCGACGCGCTGGCGTTGTCGATGACGAGCGTGGGTTGCCGGGACAGAGGCATCGTGCGCGCCGCCGAGGCGGTGGACGAGGACGATGGCGCCAGCTGGGCAGCAGGCTGTTGCGCGAGGGCCGACCCAGGTGCGTTGAGCGCTGAAGTCTTCATGACTGTAGCCTCCAATCCCTTGTGCCCGGCAAGCAGTGGCAGTGGCGTTGGAGGCGGGCACTGTCGTTCAGAATCAGCATCGAGCACGAAACATATTGGATGCAGAGCACGTACCTTCGACAGCGTCGCCTTAAGTTTCGTGGGTTTCCGCGCCGCCTTCGCAGCAGCGGTCGCGGTCAAATTGTGATGCGTGGGCGCCGTGGCGCCAGTGGATGTGTTGCGAGCAGGCTTGCCTGCAATCGGACGGTCCGCCGCGCGCAATGGCGACGACGCATCCGTCTTGACCCGGCGACGCTTCGAGTCGCGCGCCTCGCCCTCCTCGTTGTCAGGGACGCGCTTGCGCTTCGTCATCGCCGCGACGACCTCGACAGCCAACCTGAACAGCGCCACGGAAAGGGATGGGCTGTCGTCGTTGCTGGCATGCAATTCGTTCTGCGCCTCAGCCGGAGCTGCCGTAGCTTCGTCAGGGAAAGCGCCGGGCATCAGTGGGTCGACTGTGTCGGGAGCGGGCGTGGTTGTGGTGGAAGCGACGGGGGCATCAGGAGCAGCGGCAGCGAGTGCACGCGCCGCCGCAAGGGAAGCAGCGTAGGCGGCAACATACTTGGCGGCGCGCTGGAACTTCGTGACGCGCTCCTTGACGCGGCGCAGGTCGTAGCGAGCCCTGAACCGCTTGGCCAGCTTCTTTTCGCCTTTGGTGAGCGGCGTCTCGTCGACCTTGCCGTTCGTGACCGCGTGCTGCTTCTTGATGCCCTTCATGGTCTTGAATTTCGCCCAGTCGACGGGGCCGGTGATGACCTTGGCCTTCTTGTCGACGCGCTTCTTCTCCATCTTGGGCATCGGAACGGGGTCCATGCTGCCCCACTTGGTCTTGGTGAAATGGTTCGAGTAGTAGAAGCTCTTGGGCATCCTGGGCGGCTCTCGAAGCCCGACCGCGGCGGCATAGCCAGGCCACGCGCGCAGGTCGAGGTACGTCGCGGTGCGCCGCATCGGCGCGCCGCGGCGGGGAACAGACGGGGCACAGGCAACGGAGGCGTCGACGGGCGCGTCCGACTCGGCGGTGGTTGGCGGCATGGCGGCTTGCTCGACGGTGGCAGGCGCGGGGGCAACGGGCGCGACGGCGGCAGCGGGCGCGAGGGCAGCAGGAGCAGTCGACGTGCTGGCGCTCATGATAGCAACTGGAGAAAAGATGTGCGCCACCCGGTGCGGAGCCCCAATTTATATCCCGGCCGGCTTTAACCGCTCCGGTCCGACAGCCGACCCTGTGTTGTTGCACTGTTTGGCTCGCGTTCATCACGTGCCTCTTCCCACCTCACATCACGGACGACAGTCGACGCTGGGCCGCGCTCGGTGACCTCGCTGCATTGGGTGCTCTCACTCTGCCTGTACTGTGCCCTGTATTCCGTGCCTGGCTTGCCTTAGTTACCTCTCAGAGCCTCGAGCTCCCCAGGCAGGCCATTCACGCCGGCAAAATGTCTTCGGTCGATTGCCAGCAGTGGAACGACCCAGAAAAACGGTCTTTATCAGCACCTCATGGCGCTTTTCATTTCCCAGACCAATCACGTCATGGGCTTTGCCGCAGTTCTATTGTCCTCGCCGTCCGCGCACCCTGCAGTTGCTCTCGACACCGCCTTGCCGCCTCTGTAGCCGTCGTACCCGTGCGCGCACGCTGGGCGTTGGTCCAGTTACCCGATGTCATTGGCTGGCGACGCTCATAGATATTGCTCGATCGGTTATGCATGGTTCTGCGATCCATGCTCCCACCACGTCGCGAGGCCGGTCAATCGTGCCTGATACGCGACGTCGGCCTCTCGCCCGCCCTGAATCGCCCGCAGGAACTTTGTCGCAGCATACGCCCCGAAAGCCGTCGCTCGAACAGCCCTTCTCCAGATGGGCCCGTGCTCGGAAACCCTCGAGGACAACCTATCGATGGGGCGACGAGAAGCTGGCCTGGCATCATTCCGCCGGACCGTGGTTTTCGATTCTTCCGGACGTGGTCTGAAGCAAATGTCATGCATCGGGCTTCGAAAACAGTGCTTCAGCCGGGCCCGTGGTGGACAGAAAGTGGCTATATAACGCAGCAATTCTTGATCGCCCCGTCCATCCATCCATCGATCGATCGCTTACGATGTCCCATCTTCCGCCAAACGGCTACAACTACTTGAACCCCCAGCCTCCAGCTCCAGCTCCCCACTGGCAGATGAATCGCAGCAATCAGCCCGGAGTCGCCACAGCTGCAGGTTTTGCTCAGCAAGCCCAGACGACCCATCCCCCTCCTCCTCAGCCTCCCATCGTGCACGCACCCTTCCCAGCTCCAGGTTCCGCTTCCTATCCATATGCTCTGGCTCCGCTGGTCCCGGGCCAACAACCGATCTCGTATCCAGCTGCTTTCCGTCTCGAAGCGCAATTTGCAGGACACGCAGCGCAGTTTCCCGGGCGCATGGCGGCCGCTCACACTGTGCCTATGGTGGCACCTCTAAATCAGACTGCATATGCATCCGATTCCGTGACGAGGAATCAGATCCCCGACGTCAACCAGCGCCCGGTCATCCCGCCCTTTGGCACTGGCCCCGTTATCCCGCCCTTCGGCAGTGTTCATCCTCCTCCTACTACTAGTACTAACTCTAGCCCTGCACCAACTCCCCGACCTAAAACGCGCAACCCGCATCTCGCCACCGGCAATGACCCAATGGCAACTGGGCTTGCGAATCATCCGCCCATCTTCGGCTTCGGCTCAACCAATGCCCATCCTCATCCTCCTCAAATCCCTCAGCCCAAGCCAAATTTTGCAACCTTTAGCACATCGCAGCCCGTCCCAGCCCAGTTCAGCCGTGGTCGCCGTCCGCAGACGCCCTTCGAGCAATCGCCGTACTACAAGCCGCTGCGCGAGGGCGAGAGTCTGCTGCTCACGCCGTTCCATCCCAAGGGCGCGCCGGCGCCCGTGCCGTCGACGCATCTCGCTGGCATTGATCATGATGACGACTCGGACTCAGAGGAAGATGAAGATGAATGCTTGAATTATGGCTATGCGACCGTGACGTACCCGGGCGCGTCGTCGAGCTCGCGCCGCTGAGACTGTTGAATCAGACCTGAGACTGGACGCGGACAGAACTTCGAAAAACTTGACGGGCTGATTTGACACCGACTTGCTGACTTGTGCTTGCTAAACTGGCCCGGTTTCTACAGTATCTACTGTGACGCTCTCGGCTGGGCGTTTGGTCCTCTAGTGCTGCAGCCTCAAACTCTCCTCTCTGTATTTGACACTTCACTTCCGTCATGCAATAATAGCCACATTTTCTCGAGAATTCGATTCGAGTCGTAGCGCTGCGCCTGGTTGAATCCCAGTGCTGTTATGTTAGGTAAAACGTGCACCGCGCTGGCACGAGTCTCAGCCAATGAAGACCAAGTGTTCTTTTCCGCCGGCTCGCTGTGCTTTTTGCTGACGGGTAACGCCTGCTTCCTGAGTATGTATAAGTAGGTACCTGTGCTGAGCGCTGAGTGCCGGCAATTTCAGAGCCGCCGTTGCACATTCAAGCATGGGATACTGCGCCCCTCCTGCGCCATCCTACCACACTCAAGACACAGCACCGCGTCGCTCTCTCATGCCAGTGAAAGCATGCACACTCTCCAGCAATAAGGGGCAGGCGTCACTGGGAGGACCTGTCAATGAGCCAGCTGCGAAGTTGCCACAATCATTCGAGTTCCCCTCGGCCTCAATGCACAATTCCCACGCGAACTCGAAGCCCACTGCTGCTAAGCCTTTCGGATATTGTGCTGCAAATCGTCCCGTCCGAGTACCTCGGGTCGCGAATGCGAAGCTCGATCATGCAGCGCCGGTCGTGCAACCGCGGCGTCCAACTCATCAACTTGAACGAAGTCCCGATCGAGCTGTCCCACAAGGCCGCACAAAGTGTTTACCGTCGCCGTTCATACATGCGCATCTACACCCACAGATCAGCACGTCGATGATCCTAGTTGCCGGCGACTCTCAGAGGAAATACGGTCGAGGAGGATGTTGATCGTCCGGCTCAGATTTTGTTGGACCCCAAATGCGACGATAATGTCTAGAGCTACTTGTCTGCGACGAATACTAGTAGGAGTACTGCGACCTTTTTGCGCTGGCGCGTCATACATACAAGACCCGCGAGCAGTTAGTTACATACAAATACAAAAAGCGCAAAGATCGTACGAAGCACCACAGATCAGATCGCACTGGCAGGCAGCAGCTAGCTCGCATCGGCCTTCATGGCCGCGTCGGCGTCCTTGACGTCGTCCGTCTTGGCCTTTTTCGGCGCGGTGCCGATGGTGGGCACGCCCTGGCCGCGCTGGCCCTGCGTCGAGCCGCCGTCGGGCTCGACCTCGGCGCGCTTCCGCTTCGTCCCGGCGTCGCCGTCGGATTTCGCGCCAGATGCAGCAGCCTTCTCGACGTTGCGGTCGAAGTTGCCCTTGCGCCCGCCCCGCCCACCGCCACCGCGTCCGCCACCCCCACCGCGTCCGCCGCCGCGTTGCGATTTTTGCTGATGCTGCTGCTGACCGCGCCCGGCGGCCTTGTCCGCCTTGGACTCGTTCCCGAGCGCGCGCTGCGCGGCGGTGTTCGCGCGCGCCTGCTGCAGGCCGTGCTCCTCGTCCTCGGGCACGCGCGCCCACTCGATCGCATTCCCGTTGAGCGTCGGGATTTTCTTCCGGATCTCCTCAAACTTCTCGTCCGACACGGGCGCGCTGAAGATCAGGATCGCGCGCTCGTCGCCCTTGTTGTACTGGATGAAGGGCAGGTGCTCGAAGCCGAGCTCCTTGAGCGGTTCCTAAGGCGAAAGCGCGTAAGCGGACTGGACTCTATGCACAAGCGAGGTGAACGGCTTGCCTTAACTTCCGTGAAGACGATGTTGTCGCCGAAACCAGTGAAGACAAGCGTGGCGCCCTTGACGTGCGGCACGTCCGCCTTCTTGACGTACTCCCACGTATCCTGGCTGTACCGCTCGCCCTTCGGCGCGCCCTCGCCGAGGCGCCACGCGCGCAGCGTGTTGCCCATGAAGTTGATGTACACCTCGGGCTTGGGCGGCGCGGCGGGCTTCTTCTCGCGGCCCTTGTGGTCGCGGAACGCGTTGAAGCCCTTGCGCGACTGCATGTTCGTCTTGCGCATCGCCTCGATTGCGCTGTTCGGAAGGCCCTTTTCCTTGATCTTGCCCATGCAGTACTCCTCCTTGGTCATGCACTGCAGCTCCGTGTCCTTCCATTTCGGCTTCGGATCGAGCGCGAGGAACTTTTCCAGGTCGGCGTGGTCGGCAAATTCGACAAACACGGAGCCCTGCCCATGCTTTATGAGTAACTCTCGTCCATCATATATTCTGAGCATATTTCGGCGAACCTTGAACTCCTTGTCTTCACGTCGCCGCATGCGAACGGCATTGACAGGCGCATACTGGCCGAAGAATTTTTCCAGCTTGTCCTGGCTGGCTTCCGACTCGGGTCCAAAGCCTTTCTGCAATTCCAGATTAGATCTGCATAATGCAACAGATCCTGCACACAATACAAGAGCACTCACCACATAGGCAGTACGGTCCCACTGGCCCTTGGGCTCCTTGACCTCTGTCTTGCGGCGGACGCTGTCGCCAGCCTCGTTGACCTCGAGCAGCTGCTTCGACTCGCGGAGCTGGTCTGCGACCCAAGAAAGTCCGTATTTATCGCGGAACCCGCGCATGCGCTTGAAGTCAGCGACAGTGGCAATGGGCACCCAGTGGTCCGCGCCCTCCTTGGAGTGCAGGTCCCACATGAATCGGTCGTACGGCTAGCACATTCATTTTCAGCGGTCCAGCACGAGCAATTATGAGCCTCGCGCACGAGGTTGCTGTCCGCAAAGTAAAATTCCACTGTAAAGCAAGGTCGGCTTAGTCTAAGCAGCGTTTACCCACAAAAAGAGGAATGGACGCACCTTGGTGCAAGCATTGCAGCTTGTCTTCCGCCTCGGTCGTCTCGTTCTCCGTGGCGGCGGCCTCAGGTGCTGCGGCTTCGGCTTTGGGCTCAGCGGCGGGCTCTGACTTGTCTTCTGCCATCCTGGGCGCTGCTTTCGATTGACTCGATGCGAGGATATGCGCTCGGGGATGCGTGCGAACGTTTTGAGCACTGAAGAGAAGCGGATCAAGATCGCTGACTCGGAACGACTAGCCGGTCTTTCAACTTGCTCTTCATCCGTAACGCCGTCATTCAGCACTTCAGCACTCACCATATACCTACCGTGCATAGGCGCTCTCAGGAATCACAGGCTCCCGGATTATAAACTTACTCATTGAGCCTTGCGTCCTCAAGCTATGACGGCAAGTTCAAGCCGGCTGTTAACTTTGGAACCAGTGCTTTTTACTTTTTACTTTCATTTCCACCTCTGCCTAGTAAATCTCATCCAGGCTATTCTTCCCCTGTCAACGCATCAAATACCCTAGCGCTGGGGCGGGTTGGGGCAGGACCGAGTAAGGGCAGTAAACGGTGCCAGCGCAAATTATGCTGGCTACAAGAAGCGGCGTACTATTTTGTGAAATTACCAAGGGTTGTATTGCTTAGTTAAAGCAATCAAAAGGAGAGCAATTCGACAGCAGAGAGCGCAAACGCGACGGTGTAACCGATCGTGCGGACAGTGTGGTGGCTATCCCACTTGAGGATGCCATTGTCCGACTCGAGGCCAATGAGACTGCCCTCCTTTTGTCCCGATGAAACTGCAAACTCCCTATTAGCCACAGCGGATCGCAATCGTAATGCCATCGATACGCACCCTCATCCTCTAGTTCCTTGAGGTGGCGCGCATTAGGCCGCATGACGAACGCCGTCCAGGGCACCATCAGCACGATGGACGCGGCCGCGGCTGCGAGCAGCTGTCGCCTGTAGACGCCCAGGAGCCCACGCCCGGACACGGGATCGGCGTAGTACGCGGAGACGCCAAGACACAGGCAGCAGAGCGTCGTGACGGTGTCGGTCTGCGCCTTCTCGCGCTCGTAGATGTCTGACCAGAACTTGAGCCGCGGCAGCGGGTCGAGCGTCTTGTACATCGCGGGCAGCATCACCTGCGACGTCGAGATCGCCATTCCTGGAAAACATATCAGAGACTATTAGAAGAAGTGACCTGTGATGATAACTTGCCAGCTGCGAGTCCGAGGCCGAGCGTGCTCACGACGCGAAGCGCAGCGACGAGATGGGGCCTGGTGGACATGCTGGCGGTTTTTTCGTGACAGTGCGAGGGTCGCGGGGCCGCTTTAAACCGTCTGCATCGAGGTGACGGGCCGTCGAGAGTCAGGACGTCATGGAACGCGTCATGGCGTCGGGCGGAAGGCGTTTCCCATTAGGCGCCGGTGGCTGCAAGCTGAACCACCAAGTCGGCGCCGAATAGCAGGAGGATGATCATAAGCAAAGAGTTGCAGCGAGCGACTCAGCTCCTCCATGCATTGTCCAAAGGCGCCGGGCTCATCCGATAGTATCCCAGCCACCGTGGCCCCGCCCGGCTCCCTGCCGCGCGCATCGCGTCCTCCACCGCGCTCGCCAACCGCAGCAACACGCCCCGGATCCAAGCCGAGCCCATCAGCGCGAGCACCAATTGCAACTGCATACTGCTTGGCTCGTCCTCGGGAGTATCCCGCCTGCGCGGCGGTCGGCGACGCATGCGGGACGTCCGCTGGCGTGAGCAACCCTTCGACGGGGACGCCGTAGGGCAGCATCAATGCCATCCTCGCGCGTTGCGTGCTGGCAGAGCACCAGCGCATCCCGGTAGGTGGGTCGCGGACCCCGAGCGCGGCGAGAACCCGTCGTTGCGTGCCAAGCACACCGCCCTCCGGCCGGCGTTGTCGATGTCGCGCTGCACGTGTTCGAGCCAGCAGATACGCGTGTTGTCGAGCTCGGCGGGGTACGAGAAAAGTCGGCGCGCCCATTGGTAAGGAATTTTACACGGCAGACCAGACAGGCAACAGGTGACGCAGAATCTGGCTTTCTACCAAGAACTCTAGCGGGTTTGAGTCCCAGGTCGCCAAAAGATCAAACGGGTCAGACCCGCTGCAGCTCTGCCAGCTACAAGAGCGGCGCAGAGGGTAGCTGCGAACCAAAGGCCGGATTACCATGAAGGCTGCGACCCGAAGAACTCATCGACTTAGGCGTCAGTTTATAGCAAGCCTCCAAATCCAAACCCGCGTCGAATACCGGTGCCCACTGCCTGTGCATGCGCGTGCCAAGAAAGAGCTCATAAGGACGCCGTATTCGTCCGCTAGATTGTCATCGAGAGCTGTAAGCCATCGGCAGTCTGATTTGTGAAGCCGAACTCGAGGCTGGAGAAGGAAAGTTTGAGGAAAGTGCTTAGTGGACACCAGTTAATAAACTCCGATTCGGACCCTTGTCACCGAACCTTGTCCGCAATCACCGTCTCGTCGACGAAAATGGGGTGCGGATCCGCATCTCAGTTAGAATTACAAGATTACAACAAGTGCGTAGACGCGGCGGCGGGACTTCTAGCCAATCCTGAGTGTAATTAAAAGGGCTCACCTTGCAATTGCAGGACATCTGCTAAATCTCCCCAGCGTCGGCGACGGCGCTCATCTGCGTATGACATTTATCCTGGACGTCTGCAGTACTCGTGGCCGCTGCTTCCCATGACGAAAGGAATGCAACCATCTCATCCTGCTCCTCCTTCACTGCTAGTTCGAGTGGCGTGCAGCCAGAATTGGCACGAGCTGCAATGGATGCACCGTGGGCTAGCAGTATACGTGCGATTTCAACATGACCCCGCCGTGCTGCAGCATGCAAGGCTGTGGATCCATCGTTAAGCCTGTGCATGACGTTGCTTCCCCTGGTCAAAAGGAGAGAGCACGATGCAAGATGTCCCGAAAATACAGAGTCAAATAGTGGGGTAAAATGTAGGTGATTATTTGCCTCAAGGGCGGCACCGTGCTCAAGCAGCAATTCAATGATCTCTTCGCAGCCGTTGCGAGCCGCGTAGTGAAGTGGCGTATCCAAATTCAGGTCCGTAGCGTCGAGCGGCGCGCCAGATATGATGAGCACACGTGCAGTGTCATAATGTTTTTGCCAGACTGCAAGATGCAACGCGGTGCGGTCTTGCAGACCACCGTAGGCGCGGATGTTGCTTCCCTTGGCCAAAAGGAAGGAGCAGACATCTGCTTTCCCCGAAAATGCAGCCTCACATAGAGGAGTGCCGCCGTGAACGTCAGTCAAGTCGATCAATGGATGGCGGCGCTCCTTCGGTCGCGTGGCGGCGTGGATGTACCTAGCCATTGCATTGTTGTGCGACGGTCCCGGCAGTTGCGGCCAGACGGGTCCGGCGTTGAGCTTGTACTGAGCAAGAAACCATTCGACGAGGTGCAGCGGTCCTGAAGCGCAGGCACGGTGGAACGGGGTGCTGCCTCGTTTGTTTCTGAAGATGAAGAGCTCCGTGAGTGAGGGGGGTGCCGGCGTAAGGTACCTCGTCAGGAACTCTGCTCCATTGAGGCGGTCCTCCACGCGACCGATGATATGCCGAACCCATTGGTATTTAGCACCATCGGTGAGCTTGAGCGACATCTTTCTTTCAAAGATGGTCAAGCAAATGCGCAGCCACGTCGTGTGGGCCATCCCGTCATTGAACGCATAGAGAGGAACCAGAGATTTGTCGGATTTCTTCCTGCAGTCTTCCGACTGAAGGTACTCCACAGCAGAGAGATGGTTGAAACGGACGACCTTGCCGTGCTCAGCGTCGTCCGTAATCTGCAGAAAGGCCGGCAGATATGAGAGGATCAGAACCTCAGGGTCGGGCATGTTATCCGGTAGAGACTCGTGAGGAAGGAGGAGTCTTTGGAAGGGCGGGTTCGTCTGAGGCGAGGTTTCCAGAGGCGGAAATGCGAAAGAGAGGAGAAGCTCAGAAACCTCGTGGGGAGACATGCTTCTGGGAGATAATGCAACACATTGCAGAACGTGCGCAGCGGGATTCGCCACGAATTTCGAGTCAGTGAAGCCCTCGAGAATCATGCGATACGTGTCGTGGATTGTAACGGGGACTTCGTTAAGCATCTTATCGACCGAGTGTGGGAGGGCCTTTCGCATCTGATCGAGCTGAAGGGAGACCCAAAGGAACCTGCGCGGGTTAAGACCAGGGTAGATCTGATTAACAATGCTACTCGCATGCCACCGGACTTTTGCTTGAGTAGTGTCGCGACATTGTTCTTCTGTTGGTTGGACCATACGGGAAACTTTCCTGGCGTGTAGAGTTGCGCATAGATGAAACGGTTGATCGCCTTCTGGTGGTGGACGCTGTTGTTCAGATGCAGCCTATGCGTAGCGAATTTCCTCATGAATTGGACCAAGTCATTGTTTTCGTTGCGACTAGTGACGATGATGCGAGCCTTTGTGCCTTGGAGTCGCTCGAGAAGGGGGACTACGGTCTCCCACTGCTGACGTACTTCGGGACACTCGTCGAGCGCATCGATGGCCACGATCCATGGTCGGGAATTGAGCATCGCTATCGCCGCGTCACGAAGGACCTCCTCGGACGCCTGCATCTCTAGTCCCCTCTCGTGAGCGAGCAGGAGTTCCGAAGGATACGCATGCAAGCGGTTCCCCAACTGATAAACAAGTGCGGCGAGGAAGTCTCGGAGCCTCGGTTGCTGCGCCTGGTTGCGCATGTCAAAGTGAAAGAAGACTCGTTCCTCCGGCTGCAAATGATCGATAATTGCCGAACTATGGACGCGGTGTGGTCAGCAGATGAAGGCGAATGGAGATGAATCACTTACAGAAGGACGCTCTTTCCGCATCCCGCTGTGCGGGATACATGAGTAAGCCTTATATCATTTGGTGGAATGCATACATACGGCTCGAGGAAACCCAGTAAACGCCTGCCTCTCCGCTATTCCAAGCAAGAAAATTCTTCCCCTTCAAGAACCAGCGCGGTTCTCCGACGCATCGCTTCAGAAGCTGACGTTGTCGACCTTCAAATGCGGGATCGACTCCTAGCCATTGTCGGAGGTCACGTGTATCTACATACCTGCAGTCAGGATTATGGACGCTGTAACCTGCAACTCGGAGGGCGTACCGGCAACCTCCTTCAAGTGCGCCGTATTGGCAGCAACGACTCCAAGAACCTGCCCATCGGCGCGGATGCAGTCCGAGACAGCCTTGATATGCGCGTCGAGGTCATTCACTTGTGCGGCAACACCGACGACTAGATGTCCCACAATCAAGTTAGACCGAAGAAAGCAACTTGAAAGCAACACTACGACTCAGCGCACCTGCGACATTCTTCAAGTCGCCCACCTCAGCAGCAACGACGCCCAACCTATCTCCTTCAATATTCACACGGTCGGCGAGGGCCTTGACGTGGCCCGCAAGATCGTCGACCTCGCTCCCCGTGGCCATCTTGGAGGAGATCTCGGAGACGCCGGCGTTGGTCGAGAAGCCCAAGGCCAGCTACGAAATGTTGAGCGATAGGTCAACCAGATACGCAAAGGGCATACATTAAGTTCGCCTTTGGCTTCGTCTAACGCACGCTTCTCGTCGGCGATGATTTGCGAGATCGTGGCCACAGCGATAAAGCGCTTGAGAGAGGGCGCGGCTCTGACGAGATACAGACGAATCACCGTGCGCAAAAGCAGCCTACAGGATAGCAGTGAGACAGCGCTAGTAATAAGGCCATGCCGATCGAGAAGCGTACCGCACAAGCTTGCGCACTTGCTCGTTCAATGTGGCGCCAACGTGAACATCAGGCGCGTAATTCATGCGTATCACATCCGACAGAGACTCGATTGTCGATTGAAGTCTCTCGAGATCATCTTTGGAGGCATTGAAGCTCTACCCGTCTCCGTTGAGGAGAACAAGCCTTTCCAGAGAGCCTGAGACATGCGTACCTCGTAATGGTTGACCATCTGAAGGACCGTTTGCGCCATCGCCTTGATTGGAATAGGGCCCATGTTGTGGACCGCAACGCCGTCTGTCGCATTGACCGTTCCACCCAGCAGCACCTTGATACCGTCGAACAACGTGACTGTCAAGGAGATCCGCTTACTGGCGCAAATACTGTCAACGCCGGGATATCGACGCGGGCAGAGCGACACGACATACCCGAGCTCCGACGTGTCTCTTTTCCGAGCGGACGGCTGGGGGAATGTCAGGACAGCTTTGCTCTCGACCAGCAGGCTGCAGCCGTTCTGTATCTGGTGGGGTTTATGATCAGCATGACCGTATCGGATGGCAGGTGTTCTAACCTGGAGCAGGTCGCGAAGTGCCTCGCAGGCTATCAGGCAGTCTCCCAGCAATACTTTCGCGTCGCGCCACTTTGTCAACCTTGAAACATAGGACCTCCTCTGGTACGTCTTCATATCGGCCGCACACTGCGCGAAGAGGCTGAATATTGCGAGTGAGCGCGGGAACAGTTCACAGGCCAAAATCCGATGCTTACTTCGCTGCAATGTCAACCACTGGCTGCGCGAATACAGGAAGATCGACGAGGGAAAGGTTGGCGCAGCTAGCGCATACGGCGGTCGCGATATCTCCCGCCGTGACGCTCAGCTGCTGCGACGCGGTTTTGTAGACTTCCATGGCCTTGATAGAATTCGTCAGTACCCGCGCGAACTATGTATATGCATGTGCTTACTCGAGCGGTTACTTCGAGCTGGGCCGCTGCGTCTTTCAGCTTGACCGCATCCTGTGGAAGCGTCGCAGAGCTAGTCGTGGCATGCGAACTCTGAGGGGCGGACGACATGGCTGTCTCGGTCAGAGAGAGCTGTGGCACAGCCAATGTTAATGGCTCGACGGTTGCAATATTCGGGAAAGTACAGAACTCCGAGAGCTGAAGCCGATGTCACGTAGAGCCTGTGCCAATCAAGTCGGAGGGGGCTCTGCGGCGCCGGTATCTCGGGTCCTTCGCTGCGCACGCTGAGCACAGCGTCACATCCAGCGGCCAAGGCGTCCAAGATATACGCGTGAAAGTACTGGGTCACAAGCTCATTCACGCACACTGCGCCACGCGGGTGACGCGAGGTCGGGGTAGCAAAGCCGCGGCGCCTGTAGCGCCATCGGAATCCTTGGGTGCAAACAAACTGCCGAGTAGTCTAACGAAAGAGACCTTGGTCAGTGTAGAGCCACGGTAAGCAAACTGTGCGGACCGCTGGAACGACAGTGAGCAAAAGGAAAGGAAAGGCGGCCCGATGCGCCTTTGATGTACATCTATGAAGACACTCGCTCTGGGGGCAAGCGTCAGGGCGACCGGCTGCAGTATGGCCATAGAGTGGGCAGATTCTGCTAGGGTTAGATGCAGGGCACAGCAACTTGGTTCCCTGGGAAATTAGGCAGCGCAGCACAGACAAGACGAGTACAGAGAATTTAGCGAGTCGTGTTCGACCCAGCCGACAACCACAGCCCGAGACGGCGCCGAGTTCGTCTGCGCGCATACTGGCTACATAAACCGAGAGTAGCGCGTAAGTGAATCAAAAACTAAATACGCCGTTCAGGCGGAACGCGTGTGTGCAAAGCAGGGTTGAGGGCCATCGCGGCAACTCGCGGTCCACAGGCTCTCAGATCTTGACCGTGAGCTCGATGACATGCGTGCGACGCGCATTGAGCACAGCGATACATAACGCTTCCCTCTTAAGCCCGCCTCAAATTATTGTGTCAAAGAGCACGGTGCCGTATCTGAATCTCGCAACGGAAGACTGGTGCGTTCACTCTGTAGCCTGCAGCCAGCTAATACTCACTGTTTTCGACCTTAAATCGCGTTTGGTATTGACTGAACCTCACGCTGCGCCATTTACTTGCGTGCAGGCTGTTGAAAAACGCGGAACCCGACCTCCCGACGCTGTTTTTGTACCGCAACGCGCCCAGCGTGATCATAGGCAGGAACCAAGTCCGTACGTCCCGGCTCACCGCGTTTTGCGTAACTAAGCAGCGCCTTGCAGAACCCATGGAAGGAGGTGAACCTCGCAGCACAACGCGCACGCGGCATCTGGCTCGCGCGGCGACGCAGTGGCGGCGGCACGGTCTACCATGTGAGCAATAACGCTTGCTAGCATGATCTGAAGGCGCGCGTTGACATGCTTGCAGGACGCGGGCAATTCGAACTACAGTATCCACCTGCCGCGCACAGCGTTTGACCGCGCGCGCACGGGCGGCGTCGTTGAGCGCGCCGTGCGCGACCTGCTCGGCGTACTGAACGCGCGCATGAACGCGCGCAACGACCTCGTCGTCGATGACAGCGACGGACGCGAGCTCAAGGTTTCTGGCTCGGCGTACAAGATTGCGGGACGGCGCGCGTACCACCACGGGACGATGCTGCTTGCTAGCGCACTGGACGAGCTGAGCGAGGTGCTGCATAATGACAAGGCACGGTCTCCTTCTTCTTGTGGTGTGTATATGATTTATTCTATACTGACGCTGCGCGGTATCGGTAGCCAGGTCTTGTGACGAAGGGCGTCGAGTCCGTGCGCGCGCCGGTGACGAAGTTGCACTTGTGGACGTCCAACGCGACGCACGACAACTTCGTGCGCGCCATGGCGCAGAGCTTTAACGAGGAGTTCGGGCTCGATGCCGAGGTTCGCGTTCGCGCATGCTTTTTTACCTCCTCTCTTATCTGACTTCGGCGCTGCGGCAGCCAGAGCTGGTAGAACCCTCCGCCCATCCGCAGATTAACGAAGTCGCGGCTGAGCTTGAGGTGCGCCTTGCTTTTTACTCCTTGTCCATCCGGCCGCTCGCTCGCTCACCGCACCGCGATTCGGCAGTCATGGGACTGGATCTACGGCCAGACGCCCGAGTTTTCACACACCATGGCGCGGGATTTTGCGTGGGGCGCCGTCAGCGTGCGCATCCACTCCAAGCACGGGATTATTCTTGACGCTCGCGTCGAGGGCGTAGACCTTCCGTCGTTGGAGGGGCGGCGATACGGTACGCTGGAACTGGAGGTTTGGGCTTTGGACGAGAGACAGCGGGAGGTCGTGAGCTGGTTGGAGGATGAGATGTAGACACTCAGATATAGGACGCAACTGCAAGCAGTGGGAAGTATTGAGCGAATCGAATGTCGGATTCTTCGCACGCTGTGCCAGGATCTTGCCCTGGATTCGCGGGGCAGATCTCATCAATTATCCAATGGATGCGCATCAGATCGCGAATAGATAATCGCAGCATGCGCGGATGAGTACAGTATCGGATTGTCGACGGCTGTCGACGAGTGCGTCGCCGGCAGAGCAGCAGTAAGGTGCCCCGTGCAATTTCAATTAAGCGGTGCATCGCTCAGCCGTTACGATACAAGCATGTGGGCACTAACGACAAGGCATGCGTAAGCCATGGGCAGCGCAAACAGAGCAGACGCTCACGCACATATATAATTAACTTAGATTAGAACCTCAGACGAACTGGACGTTGCCGAAGAGGGGCGTGATGTGGAAGCTGGCCTTGTCTGGCGGGCTCCAGGCGCCGAGGAGCTGGTCGGGGAACGTGGCGGGCGCGACGACGGTGCGGAAGAAGTTCATGCGCCACTTGGTGCCGCGCGCGGTACCGGCGTCGACGTTGAACAGCGCAAGCGGGACACGCAGGGTCGACGTCCACGTGCTCTTGGCCTTATCCAGGGTCGTGGAGGCCGCGAAGCCGTCGCCGAGCGGATCCTCGATGAAGAAGTGGTCGAACGCGGCGCCCTCGGCGCGCACCTTGCTCGGGTTGTACACGAACGAGGTGTAGGTGACGTTGTTCGGCGCGACCTCGACCTCGAGGTAGGTCGTGGGGTCGTTCGTGCCCTTGTAGATGAAGGCCTCCATGACCTCGTACTCCCAGATGTTGCCATTCGTCGTGTAGTTCGGGTTGAAGAAGAAGTTGGTCTCGTTGTACGCGGTGAATGTCAAGCTGATCGCGCTGTCGTCGTAGCAGAGGTCGACCTGCGTCGGCGGGAACGGCGCGAGGTCCGGCACCGTCTTGCTGTACTTGACGGTGCCCTTGGCGGGGCACGCGGGCACCTTGAGCGACGGCACGCTGGTGTGCTTCTTGCCCAGCGCGGGGGCGACGGCAGCGGCAGCCACGAGAAGGGCGTTGAAGAGCATACTGTACTATCGAAACTTTTGTATGAGAAGGAGAGAGCGTGGGCTGGGTGGGGACCTGAAGGAAGTGAAGAATTCCTGGGGGGTGCATCAAACAAGTTGCTGCTTTTATACAATGATCCTGCGCGGTTGTGGATCCCATCATTCAGCATGTCTGGGCGACGCACAGCGTGTGTAATTGCCAATCAGGACATGAGCGATGGCACAGGTGCCTGAGCACGAGACGCTCTTTCGGGGAGGATCCATGTCCAAGTCGGTTCGTCGTCTGCAATTCCTCGGGTTGTGGACAAGTCGGCGGTAGCGGCTCATGCAATACTCGTGGCAAGCGCTGCGGCGCTAGATGACATGCATAAAGAGCGTGTTACTGTCAAGACGTTCGCAAAGCCATGAATGGAATGCGCCGAGCATGACAGCGGACCTGTTTGAGATCGTGCCACGCAGTTGCCAGCGCGCTTAAGCAGATCAGTGCTGCTGACGAGACATCGCACTGACAACGCCCCAGACATGAGGGAGTCAACGCAAAGCTCTGTCAAGTCTACGGAGCGCGGGTGTAGGCGCGAGCAAGATGAAAGATGCAAAGAATCGTAGCCGTCCTCAGCACGAAATCCAACCGTTGCCAATTTACTTGAGACGATGCAATCTGCGGCTGTTTGCTGTCAAATTCAATGCTTAGGGCCTCAAACACCTTCAATGAACCAAAAGCCCAATGGCAAAAAAAAAGTATCATTGCCAATAAACTAACAGTATACAAAAAGACAAGATGAAGGCATCCATCAGACAAGCCACAACCCCACGACCGCTGCCTGCAATCCACCGGAGCAGAAAGCAAAGGACAGTGGTCAGCTTCATCGAGCTCCGCGAGCGGAGCATGTTCTCTGCTTAAGCAGGGTGTGGGCGGTGTCATCGGGTGGATGTGAAGAATGCGGCACATTTGAGTGCGCAAGACTGCAGTTAGTTTCTATAAATAGATCCTAGCTGAGTATGTTCTAAGGATACAACAGTCGTGGGAGGACGGGTATATAAAGGACTGGTCCGTGCCCGAGGACAAAGTCGCGATCGACGGCGGATGCATCACACCGTCTCTAGTCCCTTCGACATTGCCTCTGCTAATCCGAGGGGACTAACGGCAGAAGATTGCAACATCGTGCTTAAGACTCCATTTATGCGACGGAAGTTATCGTGTACATGACTCGCCTTGCCAATAGGCATCGCGAACGACAGTAACAATGCATTGTCTGGGGAAAGGCCCTCCGCTCAACCTGATTATGACTTCTTCTTCCAAGCCGCCGCTTCCAAGCCGTACCCTCGCTGTTCACAATCCGGATACCACGTTCCAGCATATTCTCCTCGAGGGCCGGAATTCGGAATGTGCACAATTCGCATCGTGGGGAACTTGGAACGGCCCAGCGCGTCGCAAAATGCGGACAATAATCGCATGTTTAGTTTCTGGTCACGCGACCCGCTGTATCTGCGACCGAGGCTACACATCCTTGTAGTAAGTATGCGTGAAGGAATGCGAGACTGAGAACACACCAGATTCTTGGATATGTGGGGTGTTGAGAGCTGGAGGATGCTCTCCACGAGGCGTGGCAGCTTCCCATGAACGTGAGCCACATGCTGAGGTAACGGGAGGGAACCGGAAGACCGTACGTTGCAGAGTTCAACTTGATGACAAGGCGCCGCTCGCGAACGGCGACTTGCTGGTGGTGGTACATTCAAAATCGGCGTCTTCGACCGACAAAGTGTTGGCCAGAATGGTAGCTAGTGTCTCGTCGGCTAGCTTATGGGCCATGGCGACGAAAGATAGAAGGGACGCGTATGCGGGATTTACCGATGGCGTGTCAAGTCCGCAACATCCCGGTCCGCAACGCCGAAATTCCCGCGCACAGACCATCCTATATTACCACCCTGGAGAGACAGCGTGCCCATATTTATATTAAAAGACGTTCGTTGGCCCGCCCCAACCTTTGGCGACAGACTGACTGTCTCTCGCAGAATAATCGGAGCACAGAGCTGAGAACACCGCCCGGGCCCTGGATGCATGCTTCGTACAGGCTTGATACACGCGTCTTCAACTTTCAACACGCGCGTTAGGCGTGTACCTCAATGGATGAGCTGTCTAAATCCCCGGGTCTCATCGTAAACAGAACCTCCCCTACTCTCAATCCATGTCTCGGTCTAGGGAGCTCATCGTCGCTACATCTCGACCCCAGAATATATCGGTAGCTCTTGGGACGAGGGAAGGGTCTCTCTCTTACTTTGTGGATTTGCCTCATCTGCAAGCTCAAATTCTGCCGGCACACGTAGCCGAAAGTCTATCCCGTGGTCTTGCAATCATCCCGCTCTATGAGGAGAAATCGTATGTTATGCAATGCCGTAGTCTTACAGTCTATGAACTATTCACTATGTCTTATAGGCAATGCGTCGACCATTGCTCGGGTTCTATCCTGAATAGACCCGTCGCATTTTCGCTAGATGCGCGATCGACGCTCAGGCGGTCGTTATTTGTGGCAGATGAGATTCAGACCAAGATCGGTCGACTTCTTCGCATACTAGACGTCGCAGGGGAGGATATCACCCCGTCCCAGGCTCGTAGCAGTCAGGAACAGCTGGACAAGCTCGCTTGTAGTGTCCAAATAACTCGCGATGCCTTCAAGCAGCTGTATGGCATTGCAGGGGCGGTATGTAATGCAACCATTCTGTTATCCGCATCTCAAGCAAGTGCAGATTTCTCAAGAGATGTCGACACACGTCCGCGAAGCCTCCGTTACAACCGTTCCAAACTGGATAAAGGCTGTCCGGATCGGTAGTATCTGCGTCTCGCTCCCGACATTCGCGGCTGCAGTCCTTTCCGCTGCTTGGAACACCACGCACCCCATGCTTGCCTTCATAATGGCAATCGTCAGCGCCGCCGCGGCGATGTGCGGCGGAATGGGACCCTGCATTGCTCAATGTCCGTTTACAATCCTCTATCAAGATCGATAGCCGTGCCTGACTTTCGATCGTTAGGGTACTGGGAGACAACCAGGAAAAGCCCCCCGCGCGCCGAGATACAGGCCGTGCGCGTGGAGACATACCGGTTGTCTTACCCGCTCTCCTTGCTTTTGAAGTGGTGGCAGAAATTAGCTTACCAGTTTCAAACTCTGTCACTATGGAGCGAAGACCACCACATCTCCAAAGTGACGCGCAAATTGCAATCTATTGCACTGCACCTCAATCAGTATTCACGAGAAGTGAGTGAAATTTTGCATATTACACGGGATCCTGATGCGCCGCAAACAGATGCAGGTCATTCTCAGCTCCGTGGAAGACGGAAATGCTACAGTTGGCGACTCGAACATGGTCTGATCGTCATGGTTCAATCAGGTCTCTCCAGGATGTTTCTGATCTATATATGCCATCAATATTGCCTGTCCTTACGTGGAATGCACGAAGCTTACTTGTCAAATTTGCTGCGACTACGAGGAGAGCGGATAATGGCCGGCTGCGGATGGGATAGGTCGAGCTCGTGTTGCGTAAACGGGTCCGTAAAATCGAGATAGGCGTCGCCAAGATGCTGGCAGGACTGGTAGAAGCGAACCATTTCTTCGCGGCCGAAAGTGCGGCCCGTGCCAGAAAAGAGCCCGACTCTTTTCCTCCAGAACGCCTCGATGCGCTCCAGGCTGGTCATCATCCGCTCAAAATCTTCTCCAGTACCAGCTCCAATTGCAGTAGTGCGCAATTGCTGGGGATTCGCCTGTAACGACGTGGACGGCGTTGCGAATGTACCAAAATTACGCAGGAACGCCGCAACGCCAGACTGCGAAGAACGAGAGCGGGAGGAAGAAAACTGAGACAGAGACACGTAGAATGCGTCCCATGCCTGCCGAGTCTCCCCCATGACTATTCGGCTTGTCGAGCAGCCGCTGATAACTGCTTCGACAATTTCTTGAAAATGCGCGGGGTCGTCGTTCGAAGGATCATTTTGAAGAGTCGCGCCGGCAGTATAGACACTCCATGAGATAAGGACACTGGTGTTCGAAATGATGTTGGAACAGATGCCCGAATACGCATAGATGAGCCGTGCGCGGACCTCCAGTAGCTGCTGTCGTAACGACGTCGTTGCAGCCTCCGTGTCGTCAGCCAGAGCACGGGCTATGTCATGAACAGCCCTAGTAACGCGAGTCGCAGCGTCGGTAAGATCAACAGTAATCGGCCACAGAGCTCGAAGGTCGAGAGGATCCTCTGCAACGCTCTCCACGAATGTCAGTCGTGGAAACAGCTTAGAAGCTGACAGCGGCCTTACAGGTGGCAGTTCCACTACTGTGACTTCTGTACTTAGTGCGTGTGCCATAGTCGTTGGGCTCGCGCGTGCTCCGATGGAGCTGGATAGTAGGCAAGAGGTGCCAACATGTCGCGGGATTAGACGATTGCTTCCGAGCGCAAGTGAACCACGCTCCGGCTTCTCGGCGCTACGCGCGGGACGGCCCATGAGATCGCAAATTCGCATCCCTCAACGCCTGAGAATATCATAAAACCAGCACAAATACTCGGAAAACAATGCAGAATCATCCATTTTCCAAGATCTCCGCAGCAAGCGATATGAAAAGCGCGGATAGCACACCAAGAACCTAATACGACCATCATTTTCTTGCTAGATACTTACTACTATTGTCAGAATTTATTATCAGAACTGATTGATCTTATACTACCATGATATATGGGATACAACGTATGAGAGGATACTTAAAGTTAAGCTGCGTCCCTCTTGGAGACGGTGACTGTCATTAAATCCCTTGCACAATCGACATCGCCCGCATTGTAAGTTGACTTGGCAAGCGCGCAAATGGCGTCCATAATACGCAGGCTGGCCTCGGACTCGTCACCAGGATAGCGGGCAAAAAAATGATTGAGCACAAGCCGCCGCCAACACGCGTCGCGAACGCGCCGGCCATCTGGGGAGTCGAGTGCCCGCGGCTCTTGGCGCGTTCCTCGACGGTCTCCGCGGTGTCCTCTTCCTTAGTCGCGGGTCGACGCCGGGTAGGTGCGCGAATCTCTTTTTGCTCATAGTATCCTGCGACTGTATGGATCAACCTTGATATATGAAGGCTTGTCTGGAATATTTGCGTTCAAATATCTGCATTCAAATGCCCCCTACGTTGTACCGGTCTCGACGCGGGCGATCACAGCACGAGCCCGCGCCGCTCCACGTTTGTCTTCTATTTCGACAAAGTATCGCAATGCATTCTCAGCTCGATGAAGCGCGAGACGTGCCTGGTCAAGCCTTTCCGCAAGCCTCGCGGAATGGAGGAGGGCGTTTGCGAGCTGAGGGAGGTAACCGAAGCGATGGAGCGCCACCATTGTTGCATTGAGCAGGTTAGCTGACGAGACGTCGTCGACTACTTCGGCTAGCCGAGCAAGCGCACAGACAGTGTCGGTGCAGATCCTGAACTGGGCGCGCACGACTGCTGCGAGTATGAAGTATCTGGCGGCCTCATCCAGTTGACCGTCTCCCTGTTCGATCCTGCCAGCCATGATGCATATTTTCGCCTCGTGCAGTGTCAGGGACTCGGCGGTATCGCTTGGATCCTTCCCCGCCCTGCAGATTGAGCGTGAAATCATGAGCATTGCCCGGGCTTCGTCGATGTGGTCGCGATACCAAGCCAGCTCGCCGTGCATCCAGGCCACATACGAACGCACGCGCAAAGCCGTGGGGCCGTGAGTTCCTGCCATAACCTCTGCTTCTCGCACAAGGTCCAGTGCAGCTGTCGTGTCGTTGCGAGCAAGATGCGCAATGAGCAAGTCGGATAGACAGAAGAAGTCGATCCTGTTATTATTTCTGCGACATAGATCAAGCGACTGCCGCAGCTCCTCTATGGCGAGCGCGTATGAGCCCCGGTGCACGAACGTTTGTCCGAACGTGAGATGGATCCACGCCAGGCATCGTACGTCCTGTAAATACTCGCACACAGTCTGCGCCTCCCGTAATTCGGTTATAGCCTGGCTAACGTGCCCCGCTTCGCCATGGATGACAGCGATCTGGACCATGAGGTCCGCCACAATGTTGTCCGGGCCGGGTTGTATTTCGCCAAGTATCGCAAGAGCCTCCTCGTAGCACCGAAGTGCATCAGACACGCGTCCAACACGCTCGTACGTGGCCGCCAATGCCCGTTTACAGCGCGCTTCGGTGTCGCGGTAGCCATGTGCCTTGGCGAGCTCGATGACCCTCGCTGCCTCTGCGATCGCCGCCGACGGTGTCATGTAGTGCATCATGATCATGGATGCTTCGAGGATGCGCCAAGGCGCGGCTTCAACGCGCTCGTACATGGCGCGCGCTTCAGTAAGAAGGCGCAGAGGGTCGCCCAGCCTCATAGTAGTATTTCCCATGGTTGTCGCACAGAGAGTCAATAGATCGCCAGTAAACGAATCGAAGCCGCCAGCCCGCGACACAGAAATAGCAACTGGCAACAGATTCTGAAGAGAGCGCATTCCGCCATTGGAATACAGAACACCGAGATTTACCGTAGCCTTCAGAGCATTGGTTTTATCAGCGACCTGTCGAAGAGAATAAATAATAAGAAATTCGAGGTTGTCGAGTTCAGGAAGTATCGCCGCCATGGAGGTCGAAATAGACGCGAGAGCATTGCTGTCGATGCACATGCGCGGAAGGTCGAAGAAATGTTTGTAAAGCTGCGCCGATTCCACTTGTGTAGGAGCATGGTTGGCCAGCATGAACCCTCGGATGGGCGCGAGAACGCGGAGACGCTGGTCGGCCGTTTGGTAGACGAGGGCGGTCTGCAGCAGCACGGAAACGGACGGTTGATAATCCGTCGGCCCCCATACGGCGAGGTCGGTGTGCATGGCACCAACGGGGAGGAGTGACAGAAGACTGAGTAAGCGCTCGGCCGCGGGACGCTGTCGCATGCGCGGTGAATCAAGGGACGTTGCGATGGAGACGTCGAGCGCGTTCAGACGCTGCGTCCCGTCCCCTCTAGTCAGCATCGCAGTTTTCATATCGTACCACCGGCCCAGAAGCGTCTCCAGGGTTTCATATTGCGCCTGGTTCGCCATGAGAACGAGCGCCAATGGAACGTTCTCCATGTAACTGAGGATCTGGACGAGCATCGCGGTGGCCTCGCAAGAGTCCGGAATATCAGATATAGACATGAAGGTCTGCTTCGCAGCGTCGTCTGGTAGAGGGCTCAGCGGCGGAAGGAACGGCCTGCTCCAAGGGACACCCTGCGGCCGCTCTGCTCCCCGCATAGTAACGACGAGAGCCACGGTCCCGAGCCCTACGACCGACTGTAGCAGCTGCTCAGCGTTGGCGCGCGAGTCCGCCGCCTCCCATGCAGACTCGAAGTTGTCCAGGACGAGTAATGTCGGTGCTCTCGCGAGGGAGTAAAATAGTTCCTGCTGCAGCGCCGCGTGATTCTGGCCGCTGTAGCCGAATGCGCCGGCGATGATGCCCAAACAGTCTGCCTTGTATTCCGCGGCGTCGCACGCCACGAAGTAGCGGCGCTGCTCAAAGTGGTTTAAAACGCGCGGATGGTGCAGTGCGGCGAGCGCGAGCGACGTCTTGCCTATGCCGGGACCTCCCAGAATAGCAACGTGGCCGAGATTCGGAGCTGTGACGGCAGAGACGAGGGCCTCGAGCTCAGCTGCTCGTCCAAATAACTGAGGCAGCGGAGGCACCGACGGAGTGCCGCGAGTCGAAGGTGATGCCGACTCAGCTGGCTGGATCTGGTAATCCAGCTCGGCGACCGTGGGAGATCTCTGCTCAGTCGCCGTGAGCGTCTCGCTCAGTTTGAGGTTTAGCTGGATCTGCGCACACGCGTAATTAGTGCTTACTGGAGACTATGGATGTTGATAAACGTACTTTCGTAAGGTCAAACGCATCGTGGAGATTGTCCCACATGCCAATGAGTTTCTCTTTGTCCCGTTGCTGATACATAACCTGCGATATGTAGCTGCGTCGCGCAAGCGCTTCCAGGCCAAATTGTGTGTCAGCGATGAGGCTGCACGCTGAGCTCAATTCTACGCGCATGGACGGTGCAGTGGAGCTGCGCACCGTTTTAGTTCGCCCAGAAAAGCAAGCTCATTGACTGTCTCGGTGTTTTCTGGAGTGTTCCGTTCTTGTTGTACGCTGTCGAGGGCGACCACAAGATCCTGAACATAGCGTGCGAGTCGGCGAGCGTCCTGCTTGTTGAATCTCAGCGTCTGAAAAAAAAAAAAAAAAACGGTGTCTGTCAGCTTCCGACTGGCTAGGCACAAACTCAAACCGACCAGCGCAGAATCGTTGATGGAGCGAGCGACGTCGACGAGCGGTGAGTCTGTGCATGCCTCCAAAGCATCGATCAACGCAGAGGGAACGTGTCCGGACATGTGGAGCTTCAGCGAGGGAGATCAAGAGCCAGCAAAGTTGTTGTGCGCATACCCATGGGTAGGCGCGGCGCAAACGCGCCTATGAGAACAGCGACGATGAAATACGTGCCGGCGTGCCGGGAATGCAAAAGCAGCGTTGTTACTGCATGCGCTGCGTGAGCGGTCCCCCGAAAGTGAGCATAAAATGCCTGACGTCTATGGAGAGGTTATGGAGAGAGGTATGTTAGGGCCAGACTGAACAGTCTTGTCGTATGGCGAGAAAAATCTTTGAACGGATGATATCGTCGTACGCACCGGCTCCTCTGCGCAGGTAGTAGTGCCGGTCCGAAGCAGTGAGCGCATCACAAAGGCAGATAGAGTGGACAAGACGAGGAAGAACCGCGTGCAGTCCAAAGCCAGCAATGATAGGATCGCAGTTCAGAGATGGATAGAGATGCATGCCCGACGAGATCGTTGCGCCAGACGGGACAGCAAGCAACTAGGCTATCACAGTGAGACCATTGTTCTAGAACGAAAGAAACAAAGACCAGACTAGAATTGCAAGAAATATGGCAGAGAGTTCGCCATTGCTCGTACTTCCAAATGCTGCAGTTACTAAGCGAACTCGGAGTGCACACGTCGGCGAGCATATGCGAATCTAGTAGACCGAGGAAACTTTCGCCGGGAAGCAGTATAGATGCGTGCTCGGCTGGCGCGCGAGAACAGAGTGAATCGAGTTCAAGCGGTCAACAGGCAAACTCCGGAACCTTTGAGCTTGGTCCGGATCGGGTGATCCGGTTGGCGGTGGCTACTGGATTTTGTTTTGAACCCTACGAGTCTGAACTCTCCGTCTCACCTGAAATTCTCGGGATATATCTTTTATAGAATTGGGAATTTTGTTTGAGCCTGTGAGACATTGGGCCCTATAGCGGTTCGCTCTTACATTAGAGATTTAGCGGTGAAGTCGGGTTAGAGTCTTCAAGTTTTGAGAAATTCCAGGCGAAACTCAGTCAAATGGCCCAATAAATGTAGATAGAAAACTAAAGCAGGTACTAGACGTTTCGCAGCTAAAAGCTGAAACCCCGCCGCCGTTCGATTGTCCACCACTTGCACATCCAATGAGCGCTTTTCGTACTCTCACCTCAATTGTGATCACCATACCTGTCGGGTTTGTTGCATTGACACATTTCCCAGATCGGTGTGCTTTGGGTGTGCTCCATTTTTACCGGCGCTGGACAGTCGGTTATCAGTTAAAGGCGGCGATGGCGACGCCCATATACGAGTCCAATCCACACACATTCCATTATCCCTCTTCCTCTCTCTCTAAACCCTTTCTTATTTTCTCGCTGCATGCACCAGTCGCCCTACGAGAAGTCGCCCAGCGCCTCTATCAAGGTACTCTGGCGTTCACGGCGAAGCCGCTGAAATAAATTGCTGACTCCATATCACTGTATAGGAGAGCGCGTCGGACGCCACTGTGAAGATGATTAGATGCACCTCGTTCGTCGATATGGACTTTGCGCAGGACGAATACGAGCGTCTGCAGCGGAGTGTCTTGTCGTCGTCGTTCGTCCATGCCGCAGTCATCGTCCGAGTCGAGCTAATCTGAGACTAGCTGAGATGTAGGCTGAGTACTGTAGCTCTCACAGAGACTACAATAGCTGCCAACGAGCAATTGATCGCTGGCTTTGGGCTTACAGAAAAGTTGCGGGTCTGCGCCAGCGCGAAGACCCGCTCAGGCCGCCATCCCTAGCTACCACGAGCAACGCCGACACCCGGGGACTAATGCCTGGTGTGAGCGTCACCCGTGGCAGCTGCTGAGGAGCACGTCAAAGCGCCCTACGCCACAGGTCCTGATATGCGGCTTAACCATTGTATCCCAGCTCGTTCGTAGCGCCATCGATCTCGTTGCGCCGTCCGCCTGCATGACGAGTATGGCGTTGTAGTTGTAGATGCTCATCGGGGTCCACGCACAGAGTTGGTGCTGGCACGCATCGCGTCTGCACCTGCCACGGCGGCGCGACACAGGGCGAGCATCGACGACTGAACAGAGTCTCTTGCCCTCCGTATGCACGCGAGCACGAGCTCATGGGCGTTATCTCCCTTCGAGACGCGAATGACTATGTAACGGCCGCGGCGGCTTGGGGCAGAGCGTGCACGACGTTCCGTATGGCCTTCGCGCGCTCGCGCTGGTTGTTCGCCGCGCCGAGTGCCATGGCCGCAAAAATAGAATGTGCCTGTACCCGGCCATGCCAAAGCCCGAGGAGGGGCTGCTGCTAGGCGACAGTGGGCCTGGCAGGATGTGCGGCATCGGCAGCGATGCGACGGGCAACATGTCGACGGGACACTCTGCCACGAGTCTACCCTGCTTATATAAGAATATCTTTGCGGCCACAAAGCTATAGACGCACCTTGTCCCAAATGGTTGCAGCGCACGTGTGGCCGTCCTCGTCGAGCATAACGGTGAGCGACATGGAGTACTTGGACCTAGAGACGCGCCCACATACATAGGCGCATAGGCGGACCCTTGACAGCCCGTCCGGCTGCGCCACGCGTGGGGGTCAACGAGCTGCGTTGAGCATTGCGAATATGATACAATGCGCGTGAATATCTTCTACGACTTTATGGGACACTGGGCTACCGCCATGGATGCGCGGAAGGAGGAACAAGCGCAGCCGCAACGCGCCGCCCTTCCTCGAGCAACAGATTAAATGTCGAACACGCATTGCGCTGAGAGTTTCGTTATGTTGAGACATCATAAACGAGAAAAGGCTAAGCGTACTGTGTCCATGACATCTAGCACCAACCCCATCTCATTCAGAGCATTTCGCACCCGCGGAGGAGGTTGAATCGCGCGCGCACCCGAGCCCACAATGACAAGCTCTGCCGGAGCGGATAAGTAGGACTTTAGTGTTCAATCTCATCCTGCGAATACTTGCCAGGCTTGGGCACGACGACCTCGAACGGCGCAAACAGCTCGGGATCCCATATATCCTCCGCGCGCTTCACATCCCATAGAAACACGCGCCCGTTCATCAGGATGCATGCGCCGGGAAGCATGAGGCCGTCGGAGAGCTCGATGCCGTGGGTTGTGATGCGGCGAACATGCGTCGTCGTGAACTCCTCAGGCTCGCCGACGAGATTTACGAGCCCAGTTCCGCGGCGCGTAGGCGAGGCATGTAATTGGCGCGCATAGGTAAGGCTAGACCTCAGCGTCGTCCGCGCTGAACGCGCCATTATTCGTGCAAACATGACAAAGTGATAGTCAAAGCAGAGAGCAGAGCTGAGAGATGGCAAATCCCGGCGCGCACTTCTTCTGCTTTTGCTTTCCACAACATTTCGGATACAGTCATCGCTTTCAGACAGTCCGCCACGAGATGCATTGGCATATGTCTTATTCAGATATCAACTGCAAGCAAGAATTGCTCCGGGTGGCATCGCACTCTATTAACAACAGACACTGGCAGTGAGCCTCTGCGCACGGCTACTCCGCATCTCACGCGCTTTACGGCCTGAAAAGACGGTGACGAGAGTTGGCGCGAGTTGCGAGGCTGTTTCAAGATGTTTGCGTGGTCGCATCGCAGATCTCGTCTTGGTTCTGAGCGACTTCACTGACTGCGATGGGCAAGAAATGACGGGCTCGCAATCTGTACCGCGCCCAATATATGTGACAGGAAGAGTTGACGCCTGCCAGAAGTTTGCCTCCTGATCTTCCTACAGCGCTGTTCCTCGGCACCGCACGAGCGCAAGCAAAGCATCCACTCCACAGCTGAGCATTTCGCATAGCCTTATCACACGCCTGTCTTTTGCACCTTGCTCTTCCTGATTTCAGGAATATGTCCTCCCTCGCACCGTACAACGTCTCTCTGGCTTCAGTCAGTCCTTTCTTTATGTACGTGGGAAGGGCGGCTTGAAGAATGTCGTAGGACTAACAGCTCCTTCGGCAGATATTCCCCCACTCGAGACGGCGATGCGTCCATAGTAAGCACACTGCGCGATACTGCATTGGCAATTCAATTGAGAATCTCTAGACTTGGAATTCGTCCTACACAGATTCGCCTGTCTGGCCGCCGATTGCGAACCAGCAGGAGCCGAAGGGCATCCCATACAGGCGCACGATGTCGGACTCGGCGACGATGGATTTTAGCTATCTAGGTGAGCTTTTATGTCCTCCTATTTGATTCGTGTTGAAGATTCGTCAAGGTACGGATGTGCACCTGTGCTTGACGGATGGCGGCGCATCATATGCTCTCACTGTGGACGGGTCATCTGTGGAAACCGCAGTTTCTCAGGAACACACCGCGTGTGCTGATTATCCTACGGGAACGGTATTGCTTTCGTCGTCGGGCGTGCGCATGGGAAACCACCAGGTGCATCTGAAAGTGACAGCGTCGTCGGCCAAACAATTCCGCTTCTTTGGAGCGGTGGTTACTATGGGTGTTACGAGCGGAAGGTATGTGCCTACAGCCCCCCAAACGTATCAATCTGCGCCCGGTCTCACCGTTACTGTGCTAGCTCTCATGTTCTCGAGAAACTGGTTGATGATCAAGACGCCGCGTGGACCATGAAGCCCGGCAGGGGAGGCGCCGACGCATGGCAGTCCGGTAGCGACCCGGAGAGTAGCCACCTGATCAACGACGGGCACAGTTGGACGTGCATCTACGACTCGGTCAACACCCAGAGCGCCTCATACACGTTCACCGGCGCAGGTGGCGTCCTGCTCCGCGGCACCGTCGGCATGGGTCTGGAGGTGTACTCTGTCGACTTCGACGGAGAGCACACGGACATGGATGCCACGAGCGTCTGGCCCGATCCAAGCAGCGTCGTGTTGTTCATGCGCGGGGGGCTCGACCCGAAAAGGCAGTACACCATCACCCTGAATAATTTCAACGAGAACTACCCGACGTGCGACAAGCTGTACTACCTCCCGCCCAGTCAGCACCTTCTTGCGTGCTGCGTGAACCTGGATGGCCTCGTGTTGCTGGGAGACGGCAGTGGGACCGCCGTGCCTTTACCACAGCCATCTTCTTCCCAGTTCGTACTTCCTTCTCTTCTTCCGTGAATTCATTGAGAATAGGCTAACTCCATCACGGATAGCATCGGCAGCGCTCCTCAGTCACCACCAACCTCCGCCGCAGATGCGCCCGCTGTGACGTCTGCTCTACCATTGTGAGTACATATTAGACGTTCTGTGCCCTCATGGTGCGCTCACCTGTTGTCATTCAGGACAAATCCTGAGCTGCCGGACGGCTCTGTTACGTCGTCTGCAAGCGCCTTGACTGCAACATCACCGCCAGGGCATCGACGAAGTGTGGGAGCAATTGCCGGCGCCAGTGTAGGTGGCGTCTTTGGCGCCATCATAATCCTGCTCGTCGCGTTCGCTTGCTTGAAACTATGGCGGAGGAGGCTCTCTGCGTCAGCCGCGCGAGAGACTCAGGCATTCAGCTATACTCCCTCCGTCGATATGATCCAATCACGCCGGGATTCAGCGTCAATGGGAAATCGGCACCCCTCGCAGGCGCGGGGGAACAAGCTTTACGCTCTCGCAAGTACAGCCTCAATTCCCAAGCCTGAGACGAGCGGGGCCACTGCGACCGAGGTGTCCAGCTCTGCGCCGTTTGGAACGGAAAGTATGAACCATTCCGAGGCCAGGTCGGTTACCACGTCAAGCTCAAGGCAGAGGCAGCGGCACATGCCACCGGAGGTCCTGGAGGAGGTGCTGGCGTTCGTTGCAGAGAGGATGGACGGTGAGACCTCATCGGTACGTCGAGGCAGGGAGACCTCAGCCTTGCCTCCGAGATATCGCTGGTAATGTGATTGAGGCTACTGGGTGACAACGCCTGCAGAGCGGGCGGCGATGAGTGCGAGGGACGTTATTTACCGTGACACCACCGAGAAACTCTAGCCATTCAAGTACAGTGTAGATAATTGCACACGGGATCAGCTGACAGACAGAACACCGCTACATTGGCTACAACTACTACAGTACTGATACCGATTCATGAAAGTGGCGTAGTAGGGCCTGATGAAAGGAAGGCAAATGCTCCATCACGTTGACTGCTTCAGCTCTTCCTCCATCTTCTCCAAAGTCGGCAAGCCCCAACGCCGCATCCACTGGCCGTAAGTCAGCTGCTGGGCCGCGAGCCTACCGTCCGGGTCCCACTTCAACATCACAGCATCGTCGTGACTTCTTGCACCTCGTCATCGCCAAAAGGTGCGCCAGGAAGAAATCTGGCACAATCATCTCGGTCGTCTTGAATGTCAAGCACGCGGTCGGCTTGAATGTAAAGCACGCGGTCGGCCAAGGGATACGGCGAGAACGACAAAGTCCGAGAAATGGAGCACCACTCGCCGACGTCGTCGAAGTACTTGCTACGGTTCTCCCACTTCTCCCACCAAGACTACGGCGGGTGTTCCAATGCTCTGATACCAGCGATGAGCTTCTGATCTGGGGTTGCCATGAAATCCATGAAAAAGTCCCGTCGCTCGTAGACTGCGAAGAGGGCAAGCGCCAGCGTCCATATATCGGCGGTCTGTCCAACCGGGCGTCCATGGCTCTCAGCGAAGATAGATTCGGGTGCGCGGTAGTTACGAGCTGTGTTGAGCGAGAACCTTCGGTCCATCGCAGGGGCCCACGATTCACCAAAGTCGGTCAAGAGAATGCGAGCATCGGAGAGCGTCATTTTGTAAGATGCTTTGCAGAATGCACGGGGCGCGACTGAATACGGTGGAACACAGGAGTCAGTAAGCGGGGCGCCATCCCAACGTCGAATGGGTTCGCGGACGCGTCGCATTGAAGAGCTCAGAAGACATGAAATCGAGCTTGGGGAAGGCTACGAGGACGTTTCCAAGATCTACTGGCGAGTCAGAATTGCATGGTAGCGTTCATATAGAGGTGAAGCCTACCGCCGTGAACAATTCCCTGAGAATGCGCAAACGCCGTGGCCTGTATCATTTGCGCGCAGATGGCACGGGATACCTCCAGTGGAAAGAGATAGATTGAATCCGAAAGTTCTTTGCACACCGAGGCTCGAACCGCCAGGTACGCTCACGAAACATTCATGCCTGCCATTCGCACCAGCTACGAAGAATGCGTCCAGAGTGCGTAGCACGTCCTTGCCCGAGCGATGACCGGCGGCGGCAACGGCGAGCTGTTGGCATATCTCGAGTTCGCGTGCATCTTCGTTGGGCAGGGAGGCAACTTTGATCTTGACGGCGACGTAGCGCTGCTTCGGCTCGTCGCGTGCAAGCCACACTGTCGAATATGACCCGAAGCCGAGCTTGTTGAGTATTTCGCAACGTCCAAAAGCGAGCCGGCCTCCAAGCTTCACAGGGTGGTAGGCGCGTTCTTTGTAGCGTCCCAACGATTCAGCTCCATCTACAGGGACGTATTGGAGCGGTGGTATCTCGGAGGCCATCGCCGTGGACGTCGAATGTTGGCTTGATCCAACTCTCCGAGGGGAAGAAGCACGCCAATTCGACGGGTATAGCCGATTGTCTTACCATTGCAATACCTAGCTTAGGTCCCATCAAATTAGGGAGGCATGGAGAGCAGAACAGTTGGTTCTTACTGCAATTTTCACTATAAGATGCGATGCAACTTGGTCGGAAGGCACGATCTACTTACATGAAATGTACAGATAGTCGTAGTACAACAAGACTCAGCGAGCTCTTACAGCCCTGCTGAAGACAACGGTGTCAGGGGACTCGCCTCACCCTCTTCCAGTTCATCTGACTTCCGAGCCTTGACCTGCGACTCGGATACTTCGCCCATCTCAACGTCTCCGTCAGTGGCGGCGCCCTCCTCGCCCTCCTCGCGGCTGGGAGCGGCAGGCGAGCTCGCGGCCATCGAGCTTTCGCGCGTACCGAGCCCGGAGAGCAATCGTGGCTTGAACGGTCGCGCCGCCGCGTTGAGCGTGGGCGCGGGTTCGGGCGTCGAAGAGGACGCTTGCGCGGCGCCCTGACTTTGGCTCTGGCTCTGACTCTGACTCTGGCGTTTCCGGCGCGGGTCGTCGTCGTCGTCGTCCGGGTGCTCGCGCTCGCGTTCGTGCTCGGGCGAGGCAGAGCGCGATTGCGAGTCTTCCTCCAGCTCGGGCTCCTTGCCCATCAGCCGCAGCGTCTGCAGCTCGGACACGACCTGGTCGAACGCGCTCTGCCGCGACAGCATCGAGCGCTTTTCGGCCTCTAGCTGCGCCTCAATGGAAGAAATCTCCTCTTCCAGCGCTGATATAGACCTATATAGATCGGGTAAGTAACTCGAACGGCGTGGCAGAGCTACAGACATACTGTTCGAGCTCGGACCGCGGTGCGAAGAGGTTCACTTTCTCCGCAATCTGGTCGTATTCGAGTTTCCGTTTGCGATGGACCTGCTCCACCTCGAGGACAGACTTCAGGCGCTCGATTTCTTCGCGGAGTTCGTGCTGCTCTGCCTCTGAAGGTGCGCGTCAGCGACTGCAGGTACAATGCCGGGACGCGTTCGCGTGCTGCAGCCCAGTACAAGGCGTTCATAAACGACAGTAGGAGAGCAAGGCACATACCTATTCGTTTGCGCTGTTCTTCGTATAGCAGCACTTGTCGTTCTTCCGCGTCGCAGATTAAAGCGCGAGTCGCTAGAGTAGATTGGAACGCGGCCAGGTCATCCATGAAAAATTCGCGCTCCTGGGCCCGCGCAGAAGGCTCTGCCTCCGATAGCGAGTGAAATCGTTTGGCAAGGCGACGAAGGGCCCGTTCATCGTTCATAAGTCGGGAATGTATCAGAGAATCTGAGACAAGGTGTTCATTTGCAGGTAAGAGATGATGTGCGTAGCGCTGACCTTCTTCCGCGGCAGACATGAGCGGGAATGCGCCATTAGAAGGCGACGCGGATGCCGTAGCTGCGGCCATGGAGAGCGGGAAGAGAAGCGCGGCATCGGTCTTTGAACTGCGACAACACGCTCTTCCTCGCTCCGCTGCCTGCCCGGAATGGCTGCCACCCTTCTGATGTGCGCGACGCGCCGTCGCTACCCGTGGCTCTACATATGCTTCCCTGGCGTCCCGGAAGTCTTAGGGCGGCGCGCGAGCCCCAGGGCGCTCCCCCACGAACTCTTCTCACTCATCGCAAACGCCGCGCCAAATCTTGTGCCCACGCTAGCTCTGCAGAGATTTAAGTCAAATCCCGACATTAACTGCTGATATACGCGCAGGATTTCAAATAAAGATATTACAGCACTGTATCCGCCGATATTTCGATTATTGAACTTCCACTTCCCCATTCCGCGCAATTTGACTGGGTGTCTGCACTAGCAAAGAATTTGGCCTTTCCCTTGCATACTTGCAATATTCCAGGGAACTTCTCTTTCACCACCTTTTCCAATTCTCAGCCTTTCCATCTTGTCTTCCCGAGCCTCGACAATCAATGGTCTTACAAGCCAATGAGAATGTGTGCATTCCCATCTTGACATTCATTTCTCACAACACTAGTATTCAGCAGTCTCCCGAGTTTGAATTGATGGCACATACTCTAGGGCTCCTTCTTGAACGTATTTCGGGAGACCTGTACGGATTGAACTGTCGTTCAGTGGAGGATGGAGGTACATCAGAGCACTCCAACCAAAGCCTCAAATCGTTCTCTGTCCAATGCTTTAGTTGAAACACAGACTACGAACCGACGTACACACGTACCTTGATCGCAGACCATTCGAGTAGCACGGCCTGGATGCGCTCGGCCACCGAGTGGCCGCACTCGACGCACGAACAGCGGTACGCAATTGGGCTGAGCGCGGTCTCGATCTGAGAACTCGAAGTATCCGGCGTTTCAGGCACATCGGCGAATGAGCGACGGCTCAGCGCAGGCCACGGGACGCGGACGCACCGCGCGTTCGCGACCAGCTGCGCGCCCGCGAGCGTCCACGGCAGCAAGACGTCGCGCTCCCGCTCCGCCGTGCCGCACACAGGCGTCACGGCGTGCGCGGGCGGCGGAGGCGCGCCGAGGATGCGCCTGAGCGCCTCGACGCGGCCGAGGTGCAGGAAGAACAGGCGGCGGAGGTACACGGGGCCGATGTGGATCGCCCACGCGTCGTCGATTGTGCTCAGGTCGAGCGCGAGCAGGTGTGCGCTCGCCGCCACCGCTAGCAGCTCCTGCTCGTGGTGCGCCGCGAGCCCGAAGACGTCCCTCGCGCCACCAGGCCGGTTTACATGTGTGAGAAGCTCGCTGTAAAGGGCTTCGCCGGGGGCAATCGGAGGCAGGCCATAGCGGGTGGCGGAGGCCACCGCGCGTGCGAGTGTCGGCCAGTCGTATGTTTCCAGAAGAGGAAGAGCATAGATCTTGCAGAGGACAATTGTGAGAATTTGCGAGTCCTCGGGTATGCGGATGGGAAGAGATGTGGGCTGAGCCAGGAGCCCCGCGAGGCCGTTTGCCGACGTGCGGCGGATGACCGCCGCGTGCACAAAGAAGAGCACATTATCGAGTGAGAGGATGTTCAGGTCCGGCACAGCGTTATTTGCTGAGCTGTGTAGAGAATCTGCACTGAAGGTGGTCGAGGTAATAGGAGTATACGGGTCCTGGGCGACGGATGAGCTGACCGCACTCTGATAGACCAGGCCAAAATACCGGAGAAGTCATGTGGGCCTTGGGGACGCACGCCCTGAATCAGAGATAGAGGTTTTCTGCGACAATTCTGGCTTTCTGACTGCCAGCTTTTATGAAAGGCAGCCTACATCGGCGAGCTCGGATGCAGGCTTCGACGGGTTCGGTCGGATCTTCCGTCGGGGCTTCCCTGAGAATCGTACGACGTCCCGCCCTCAACGATAGGCGGACCGTCCTCAGAATTTCCTGGAAGCGAGAGCGGGTTGGATTCACTCCACACTACACAAACATCTGTGTTGTGGAGCTCGAGTTACCGGCTCGGACCAAGATCACGAGAAGCAGGGCTGCTGAAACGTGCGCAGGACAGAGAGCCAGCTCAGTGCGAAGGAGAGGTAGAAGGATTGATATCACAGCAATCGAGACCGAGACAAAGTCAGCAACTCGAGGAATCAAGCCGGTGGACCAGACGGTCAAACGCGTAGAAATCCAACGTGTCGAAGAAGTTATATCGGTAAAGACAAGGATCAAGCAGTGTCCTAGTTGCGGGCGGCGAGGAGCGAGGGCGAAGGAAGTAGCCATCCCTTGCGAAATGCGCCAACCGAGATGTGGTGTACAGGAGGCTGCGGAGCAGAGACTTGCTTCCAAAACAAGATAGATTGCATGCCTAGAGCGCGCCGTCCGAGGGCTGCACATACAGGCGCATGGCAAGCGCGTCCGCGCCGTCCGCATCTGGAATCGAATGTATGGCGATCAGAAGCAAGACATCGGTGCGCCCCGCACGGGAACGAGCTCACAGGATCCCGTCTCGGTCTCGTGCACGCCAAAGCCCGGAGTGCCGCGTTAAGGGCAGATGGCGGCCCTGTTGAATTTACATACGTGCAGAGAGACCTACGCTGCGCGGTGCACATTCACCATTGCCTGTTCTGCAAGTGAGAGAGCCTCCGGCTCAGTAGCAGCAACCTGGCGCTTGCGCTGGCAGTGCGCAATACGCACGTCTCAACCTTGAGCCGCTTCGCGAGGCCGAATCGCCGGTATGGCCGCAGGACGGAGCGCGACACGGAGGTGACATACCCATGCGGCCCGCCCTAGGCCTTCTGCGCGTCGTCGTTATCATCGTCTCTGCGCATCGCGCTGGCAGTGGGCAATGATCACGAGTGACACCGGACGAAAGCGCAAAAGTCCGATTCAAGTCATGCCCGGAAATTCGGCGCCGAAATATTTTTCAGACGATTGCACTATCCCTGCAAGCGCAAGTGCTTGAATTCTGTTAAGTTTCTTTCTTGAGGCACGTCGGCGCCTGATTTCCAGGTACGGCCTTGTCGGACTACAGTACTTGCTTCCGGTGTCACTCTCCTCCGCATTCCATTCACCACTCGCGTTCAGGATGAACATACGACAAGCACGAGTGCGCAGCAGCATTGCCCATTTCAAATGACAAGTTGAACCAATGCACTACAAGCCAGAAGACCTGCTTGGCATGCAGGCGTGCAATCTCCAGAATCTGCCTGGTGCGCGCACGCGCCTGCCGCGCAATCATCTGCCTTGCTGATGCTGACGGTCTATACTCTAGAGAATTACACGATGAAGTACTGTGCGCAGCCATGCCATACTGGGATCGACCCAAAGTGAACGGCGAATGTTCCTTGCCCAGACTTCTACCATCTGCTCTCGTGGCCGGCGCTCTCGTACGTCGCGGAGGACGGCAAGGGGCGGATCGTGGGCTATATTCTGGCGAAGATGTGGGTACCGCCATCAATTTCAAGCACAATGTCCTCTGGTTGACGCGGCCGGGATGCGCAGGGACGACGACAGCGACGAAGCGCAGAAAGGCGAACCGCACGGACATGTCACGTCCATCTCCGTCCTGCGGCCCTACCGGCGGCTGGGCCTCGCCAAACGGCTCATGGTGCAGAGTCGTGAGTCGGGCCTGCGTGCGCTCGCAAGGCTGTCCGTGTTGACTTGGACTGGCAGAACAAGCGATGGCCGACGTGCACCGCGCGGCGTACGTCTCGCTACATGTGCGCAAGTCCAACAGGGCCGCCATCGGGCTGTACCGCGACACGCTCGGCTTCGGCGTGCACGACATCGAGAAGGGTTACTGTATGTGCAGCGCCGACGGTCCACCGTTTGCTGATCGCTTTCAGATGCGGACGGCGAGGATGCGCTGGCCATGCGGCTGTATCTGCAGCCCTCGGACGGCGCCTTGTAGGAGCCAAATCTGTTTTGTCTTGATTTTGAGCTTTTGCTCCCATGTACTTACCATCCAAGTCACTGTTTTCGCAATGGATATCAAATCCCTTCACCCTCGCCGCAACAGCTGAAGCTGTATGATGCAGCTGCTGACGGTCTCTTGACTGGGACGATGCTACTCGAAGCTCCGTCGACCAAAGCGCCGCTGCTTTATACCGTCTTTGATGACGTGATGCTGTTGTGCCACTTTTCTTACTCGCCATGCATGAGCGCTGAGCTCGCTGCTTTGTCGCGCGGTCGGCTTGGATGGCTCGATTCCTCGAGTTACTCGATCTAAACGCTTGCGACCTCAGCTGCTCTCATTCGCACTTGGACTGATTTTCATGACCATATTTCCCGGCTTTCCGGTCAGGATGTCCTTCAGACCATGGCAGCTCTAGCCCGTTTGCTTTCGACCTTGGACAATCGGCTTCGTCTCGCAGCCAGAGTTTCTGACTCCGAGAGTCGCGACCTTCGGCACTTTGGAAATACCGGTCCGCATCGGTAGGCTGGTGCCGAGACGACACTCGGAGCCCCCGCTAGTCATACCAGCATGGCCATCAAGCACTGCTCGCAGTATGCGCGCGGTCTACCAGAATGTGCTGCGGACGGAGCTTTGAGCGAAACCTACCTATCGCTGAAGAGAACGACGTCGTACGAGTACCGACGGAAGATCCGACCGAGCACGTCGGAGGTTCTTGCCTCCGAGCCCTGCCGATCCAGGCCGCCAGACATGAGCCAAGCAAAGAGAAACACTCACACACTGCAGAGGAAACCTCGGTTTCTGCTCTCGGGCGCGCGCCCCTAGGCCATCATGACTTCCCTGGTATATCGATTGCTCGATAAGGCCGTTCATAGCAACTCATCCGTCATGCAGCTCCCGGAAACGCCTGTGGTCTCAGCCATGTTCAGCGCAGATGCTCGATACAGCTCAGCCAACAACGTGCCACCCGACCAAACCATCCTCTCAGCAGATGACATGCTCTTTTTTGTGCACACGGCGGTCATCCGCCGCACTTCGGCAAACAGCCTCGCGGGTCTCCTAGCTCAGCCCAGTCCCACCCCAATTCAAGTACCCGAGGACTCTCAGACTCTCACCATACTTCTCTGCAAGGTCTACTCCCTCCCACACCCAGAAATATACGACTGGTCGGCACTGGCACGCGCGGCGGGCGCCGTCGCGCGATACGGCCTACCGCCGCCCGCTGCCGACGAAGCACTGCACGCGGCGCTGCTCGCGCACGTCGGCCGGCCGGGCGGCGCGCGGGACGTCTTCGGCCTCGCGGCGCACCTCGGGCTGGAGCCGCTGGCGGTGGCGGCGAGCGCGCATTTGCTGTCGCTCGACCTCAGCACGATCGACGACGTGTGGGCCATCCACATCGGCCCCGTGTACCTCCGCCGGCTGTTCTTCCTGCACCTCGGCCGCGTCGAGGCGCTCAGGCGCATCCTCGGCGCGCCCCCGCCGCCCGCGCACGCCGCGACGCCTGTGTGCGGCACCGCGGAGCGCGAGCGCGACGTCTTGGTGCCGTGGATGCTCGCCTGTGCGCAGCTGGTGGCCAGCGCGCGGTGCGTCTGACTTCCAAGTTCCGTGGTCTGCTCTCAGCAGTCGCTCACTGTTCTTCCACTCGGATGTGGCTGAAAGGCCGGATACTTCAAGTTCTCAGATCGAGACCGCGCTCAACCCGATTGCGTACCGCTGTCCGTGCGTCGAGTGCGGACACGCGGTGGCCAAGCGCATCCAGGCCGTGCTACTGGAATGGTCAGCGATTAAGGTCTGTGCATACGAGGGTTCTCAGGCTGTTACCAAACTGAAGCCTCGGGCAGAGAACAATTTGAGGCTTAGAGGTACTCGATAATCCACACTCGGCTCCAATCCCTCCTTCGCTGATCGGCAGTTCAATAAGCACAGGCAGTTCGCAGGTATTCTGCAATGCGTACACGAAGGAACCCGAGAGTATGTGCCATCAACGCGTACTCGGGAGATGCATACTGAATACTTAGCGTCGTGAGATGTGAACGGTAAGACAGGAATCGAGTGATTTTCAATGGACGAAGCACCACCGATCTTCCGAATCCGGCAAGGCACTGTGGAAAGGCTGAGGCTTAGAAAGACGATGAAAGAGAATTGTGCCGGACGGTAAACGGGGGGACTTTTCAAGTTTACAGGTTGGATTCATTAATAGTACAAACCAACCAATCCTCCAACTTGCGCGGAGCGGGGAAGTGGAAGTTTAATTAGAGATCACATGTACCATGTCTTGCCCTTTCGTCTCCGACATTCAATGCATGACGGCGAAGGGCATACGTTTCGGAAGATTCGGGTGACGCCGCGGACCAACTGTCGACTATACGATCGTGCGCATGTCAAAAATATGCTGTATGCTTCACAGTTGCCCTCAAAAACATCAGCATTGCATGCATATTTCTCGGCTTGTCGCAGTGATCTTCGGTGGCTACTCGGATACTCTGTTTTCTTTGAAGGCGAGTTTAGAACGACTAGTACCCGTACCGCGGAGGTCGAGACTGCCGCTAGGTCGCCCTTCCCACCGCCTTGCGATAGCAATCGTGCAAAGGAGCGGACATGAAGACGACTGCTTTGAGGATTTGGTCCAAGATGCCATCTGAACCTTGGCGAAGTCAATCCGGAGATCCAGTTTCCTGCCATGTGCTACCCCGAATCCGCTCGAGCAACACACCGCCCTGTCCTGGGATTCTGCACAACATGCACGTAAAGACGGGGACGAAGACATGCATACTTAGCTGATCAGCGGGGAGAATTCGGATGAGTGTTGATTCCTTTAGTTGGGAGCGAATGACAAGTGGGACGAAAAGTTATTATCTGCGCCGTTGCTCTGCATCCCACCATTTTCTGGCGTCTGAGTCCCCCGGGGGTGGCTGCCAGAACTTACACCGCGATCGGAATGCTAGAGAAACACGACGTGAGTTCATGCCTTCCGTAATGGTGAAAACAGCACTGTAAGTACCATCGAAAGAGCGCTGTCTTATGATCTGTTCGACGGTTAATTCGTTGTGAATCTGCGTCCGCTGCGCGATACGGTCAGAGGTCGGCGCTTGTCAACTAACAATGACGACGACAAACCTTGACTTCATCCGCGTACAGCTCGCCTTGTAGTCGTCTTCTCAGCCGGGCGTCCTCCTCGAGCGTCGTATCCCTACTGGAGAGTGCAGCCCGCTTATCCTCCATTGACTTGTCCACAACGTCGACGCAGTACTGCACGACTTCAGCGCGACCTTTCCAATGTGCTATCATATTCCTCAGCTCCGATGCTAGCCATACTGAGCGAGAAAAGGAGAACGCACCGACGAGATGCGTCCAGAAGAACGCACAGGCATCATCAGACAGATTTCCTGAGCCGTAAGTATCGCCCGCGCGCTCGCGCTCGCGAAACTGTGCGGTGGTGCGGTTGAGGCGCATGGTAATGGTGTCGTCGATTTTGCGGTACTCGCGCAGGAGGTCTGACCATATCAAGTCCGCGCAGAGCCATTTCATTGATGAATAAAGGCCGCGGCAGACGGGAGGGGAGGCTCGCCTTTGAAGAGCGAGAGCTGGCTGCATATGTCAGGCGATAAACGCGCCACAGCGGGCGGCGAGGATAGGCCTTGGGCATAATGGCCAGCGCTGCCCGTAGCCTCTGGTGCTGAGCGTGACATCGAGTGCAGCGGCTGGAAGATTAGATGACAGCGGCGGGCAGAACGGCGCTCGCGCATCGGGGAAATCCGTAGCGGCTTACAACCGATTGCGCTGCTTACATACGATTGGGATAGTTGCAACATATATTCAACTTTGAGCAGCGATTATAAGAACTTGCAATGGGGCTCTGAGGTTGGGTCCATGTTGCATCCGCAGTACATTATTGAGCTGAAGGGGTAAAGAGCCCCATGCTTGAATCACACATGCAAGCAGGGTAGAAGCGCCTTGTGGCCCATCACGCACTGAAGCCAGGCATATGAACAGTATCTAAGGTACTTCCGCAATTCATGATCACATGTTTCCGTTGGCGCCGTCGAGAGTGAACGGAACCGTGCATTCACACATCGGTGCAGAAGACGATCATTCCGCTGTCGCACAGCTCTGCGACGAGAACGACACATGAATGTAATACAAAAAGGTCCATATGGTTCATGCGAGTGTGATACAACAAGATGAGAGCTTACAGTTACATGCCCGGCGAGATAGTTGTACAAGTCAACATCTCACTCTGCTGGCTCCGGTTCCCGAGTCTCTTCAATAACTGATAGTGCATCGTCCGCTTCAACATCTGAGTCGTCATCGGTATTGGGAACCTTCGCAGTCCGAGTGAACTCGGGCACGGGCTCAGGTTCCCGTTTGTCGATGTGTTTCGGGAGCGTGGCAAGGTGTCCGACACCAAGTCCAGTAAATCTCATCATAAGGTCAGGATCAGAAAATCTGAAGGGTGAATGAGAGAGAGATTGACTGTGAGACTGGACTATCACTGACCGTCCAACATAGTAGTAGTTCCAGTCGCCTTCGGGCATGTCGCGGGCGGATGAGGGGCCGAGGAGGTCTGCCGTCGTATTCTGGCTGAATGCCTGAATGAGGTGGCAGGCGCGCAGCACGTTCGCTGGATCTACAAATCCAAACGCGTCCCTGTCCGTCTCTGGGATGTAGCCAATGCGATCGAGACGACGCGCTGCCCATCCCGCGGCGAATGATGGGTCGCGTCCGAACCAGCGCACGTAAAGGACATCCATGCGCTGCGCCACAGGCGAGAGAATCCGGTGCTTCACCTTGACGTGGAAAATATAGAGGACTCGCGCATACCAGAACGGGTGCGGGTCATCGTCCTCTTCGTCTGCAAGGAGCATGATGTCTTGTTTCTGGAATTTGCGATTCACGCTGATCGAGTCTTGAGCGCGTCGAACGTCGTATGTAGTATAGTTGAAGGCGGCCTTCTGGTGCATATAGAGAGAGTCGTTGTGAAACTCGATGAGGCCGCGCTCTTCTCGAGGAAAATGGGCGGCTAGCGAGGGCAGATTTGCGTCGTCGAGAAGCCGTGCAAGACAATGGCTCTGCAAATCCTTTCGAAAGTGCTGCGACCAGCCCGAGTCAGGCAACATGTTGGTTTGCACTCGTCTGGTGCGGATCTGCTTACCTTGAAAGCCCGGTCTCCAACGTGGTCTGCCAAGAAGGTGTTGATGGCTATACGGTTTGCGTCCTCTTTCGCGATGTGATAGCGAGCTTCAGGGGCGCCTTCGAAGACGTGGTCACCGCGTTTCTTTGCTTTAGAGGTTGCATTCTGCATGAGACCGAGGCTGACGAGCTTGTCGTGCACGTCGGAGTGGAACTGTTTGCGCGTATGGTTTCGTGCCACCTGCGGCTCGTAGTTCTGCTTCGACGACCGCTGGTAAGAGTCAATTGGATCGCGAAGACTAAGCTCGTTCTGTGCTCCGTGAGTGACGTTCAACATTGGAAGTCGTCGCGTCTCACCCGCTCTGTTGTATATCCGTACATCGAGCCAAAGAACTTGATGGTAGAAGCATAATCACCGAGTGAGTGGAACTTGTAGGTGCTGAGATTCAGGCCCTTTGGCTGCCGCGTGGTAGAAGCTGCGCCGCTGCTCGATTTATGCGCGCGCTGCGCAGCTTCGGCGGGCGTTTCAACCGTTTGAAACCGCTGAGCCGATTCAAATTGGAACCGGCGCATGAGATTCCCAAGGTCGCGAGTGGAAGAGTCGAGTTGGCTGATCGTGGAGTCCGTATGCATGCGCAGTTTGGCCAAGGTGTGGAACCGAGCGAACGTGAACAACAGGTCTTGGACTAGAGCATCAAAGTCATCAGGGAAGAGGCCCTCAAAGGCAGGGGGCGAGCACTGTGTGTGCTGTTGGTAATGTGATGACTCCGTTACACCTCTAAGTCATACCTCTAGCAGATTTGCATACTGGTGCGCGCGCTTGCGTGAGAAAGTCGCGATTTCGTCTGCGAAGCGCCGAATTGCTTCGCGGCCAAACGGTGCAATGGCACGGTAACTGGATTCAGTTGAGGTCAGTCATATCGACTTTCAGGAGGAGAGATCGTACCGTTTGTTGAGTTCGATTACTTTGTCCTCGCCGAGTGCGTAGAGAATGCGGACGAGATGCTTCAAGACCTTAAGAAGCTCTCCAAGAACGACCTCGTGCATGTGATCGCACGAGAGTGACTGGAAATAATTTCCCGTGTTTCGTGGGTCTGAAAAAGCGTTCTGGTACAGGTTTCAGAATGACCTCGCATGGAAGAAAAAAAAAACTCGCACCGTCGTAGGTACATAGGACTCGTCCTTGAGTAAATCCTCCACCTTGTTGCTGTCGACAGCGTAGCCCTTCTTGTAGATATATTGCCTTGCCTTATCGACTTTCTTGCGGCGCTCGTGGGTATCGTGTCGGAGCCGTTCGCGGCGAAGACGCATGTCGTCGACGGTGCCCATTTGATCGAGTTCGTCGGATGGCACGAGGCATCGCGGGCAGGGAAATCCGCCCTTGTCGCGGATCGTAGCAGTCAAGACCCTTCCAAAACACGTCAGCTTCTTTCCAAGAAATGACACGGTACATACTTTTCGGGGTAATCGGCAGTGTAGGTGAAGATGCGGGGATATAGACGTCGCCTCACGCCGTCAGCGCAATCTACCACAATCCCATGTTCGTATGCATGCCAGAATTCCTCATCGAAGACAAGCTTAAGAGTCCCTTGGAACAGCTCGCGACGACAGTGGGTGAAGATTGGATGGATGGTCTTGCGCGATTTGTTGCCCGGCATCTGGCGGATGAATTCGCGCAGTTCTTGCAATGGAAGCTACCAAGCAACGGTCAGTAACGCAAGAAGTGTCGAGTTGAACAATGTACGAGCTCACTTCCACAAAGAAAGCAACCGGATGGACGGCGCGATTGCTGGACTTGGCGCGTTCATACATTGGCTGATTTCCTGACATGACGTTGAGCGGGTGAATCTTCGCGCTCCCCGTGTCTGTGAGATGCGCTGCATCGGACGCCAGCATTACCGCAGCGACCGCGCGTGGGAGGTCGCAACCCGGCTCCGGTGGAAGTTGCTGGATTTCTTCGTGCGCCTCGATGAAGGACTGGGAGCTGTACAGCTCGCCATAAACATTCTGTGCCGGTGCCTGCGTGTGTGGTGCGGTACTTGGAGGTTCCCAAGACAACTTGAACGGCGTATACTGGAAGTGAGCAGCCGACGGCTTGGAGTACACCTCCTGGATGACGCGTGGAAGAGAGCGATGCAAGACATTCTTGACGTGGAAGGTGTATTCCGCCTCAGCCAGTTTGGTATTTTTGCAATAATGCGGTACTTTGATCGGCACTGTGCCGCGCTTCCAGCCATTGCCCAGCGGCCGTTCGTCGTGGGACTCTGAATCGGCGTCGGCAACTAGCTGGTCCATGCGGTCGAAGTCCACGTGCGTAATGTCGTCCAGTGAGAATCCCTCATGCGAGAGAACATCCTTGATGAGCGTACGGCGATCGTCGCGAGACTTCTTGTGCCGACCCCAGTACCACCGATTGAATAACCATGAGCTGAAATTGGGGTAGGGAGAAATCACTTCCGCAATTTCAGGCAGCGGCTCCTCAGTCGGCGGGGGGATATCCGGTGCAGCACAGTCGATGAGAGGCGCAAATTGGTCGGGAATCGCATCCGGTCGGCTGATATAGAGACGAGACAGTCCAAAAGCATTCTTAGCAGTCCGAAACGTCGCACGAAGCCGGAGACGGATATTCTGAGACAGTGCGACGAATCGACGAGGACTGGCCGGCGGGGACTCGGGCACGGGCTCGTCATCAAGATCCTCGGGACCCTCGGGTTGCATGTCGCGGAAGCGCGCAGGAAGTCGTCCCCGCGTCGCTCTCGCGTTGCGCGCGAGAGACGGTTCCACAGGGGGTGTATCGCAGCGCATTGGAGCCTCTGGAAGTGGAGACGAAGGTTGCAACTTGTCGTGAAGTGCGTCATCTGGAAACCGAGATCAGCGTTTGACGCAACTCCGAGGAACTCGGGCTTGGAGGCCTACCACCGACGTCATCCACCAGCATTGGCTCCACATTCCTATCGCCGTCTGCCATCCTGCATTCAGCGGCGTCATTGGACTGAGAAGACAGTCAGATTGACCATGGCAGCAAGAGGACCGGCCCACCTTGCGATGTGCGCGAAAGACGGCACCAAGAGAGAAGAGAGGACGACGAGATTGGCTAGGTGCTGGCACACTTTTCGAAGAGCTACGGGTGGCAGGCTTTCCAGTATTATAAAGGCGACACTTCTTGAGATGGCGTGAAAGGTATCGTTGTTCAGTGAAGTCGTGACCGCATACGCAGGTGAACTGAGATTTTGCCATTTAGGTCTGGTAATCTATCAGCGAAGTAATTTATCAGTGTAGAACACGCACCGAGAGCTAGCATTCATACATATAAATGCGAAGTGTCAGGGAGGAAGAAGCATATGTCGAGTCACGTGCTCAGCGAGGCAAGGATGGGGCGCTCCACAAAGCTCCGCAGCGAGCCCCACAGCTCCCGCGAGACTCATAAGGGTGGAATGTCAGAGCGTCGAAGTCCCCAACTTTCTCTCCCTAACCACTATCATCAGCATGCCCGCTCTCCAAAACGCTACGAACCAGAATGCCTTCTCCACGCACCCCGCGGGTAAACGCTCGGCGCATGGCACTTCGTCGAAGGAGACCAGGAGCTCTCATCGCGCCCATTCCAAGAAAACGCGTCAGTACGCCAAGGAGAACGCTGCACCGACTGGCGACGGCTCGCGCAAGAAGAGGAAGCGCCGGCGTCGCCGTAGCCAGTCACCCGATCCCGCTGTCATCCAGGCCTTGGAAAAAGAGTACGTCGTTCATTTTCAGCATTTCATAAGTAGCGCCTTGTTAATTTCATGCCAGGCGTATGACGCGCGAGGCATGTCGCGGCATTGGCCGGATGACCGTTCGTTTCGTCAACGCCTTCGACGACCTCAAGCTTGCGTTTCACTGGGGCCGCGAACTTGAAGCTGGAACGACCGGCCTGGATGAAAAGTGAGTTTGTTTCTTTGCCTACTATCAATATCTGCTCACATCATCGTAGCCAAAGACGTTCGGCCGCGCTCTACATGCGCCTGGTCAGCGTCTACCCTGAACTTAGGAGCCATATGGACGCTCTGGGCCCCGCAGTGGTCGCCAATGAGGTGCGCCACTCTTTGTGTCCTTGGATTCTGGAATGAGTGTGCTGACCTAGGGCTAGGTTGCGTCGGGTCAGGGCCAGGCGCGCGGGGACGACACCTTCGTCGTGCGCTCGCTCGCCATGCACGTCGACAAATGGGATATCCCCATCACGGACCTGGACGACAAATCCAGGCGCGGGATGAGGTGCGAGGGGATGGCCGTGCTCCTCGTACCGTCAGATATTCACATCGAAGACAAGTACGGCGCTTTGTGTTCGCTACCGCATCGTGTGCTGACACCACCGGCGCCGCCGCTGCTGCCGCAGTCCCGCCGCCGTTCTCGAATTTCAGCAGGGCGACCGGCCACTTGAGCCTCACACTCTACCCCACCTCTGCTTCGACGATGGGCTTACAGACAGCGGCGCTCGGATGTTCTTGAACATCATGCCAATGAAGGTGTGCCACGCTTGACGTCTGTGGCCAATACTAACCTCAGCCCTCAGTGCGCTCGCGGCGTTCTGCACGGCGCTCAGTCTGCGCTCCGATCTGTTCGTCGTCCGGGCAACACAACGGCCAGGAAGTACGGCATCTTCACCGTCACTGACGAGTTCGTGGCCTACATTCATTGCCTGGTATGCCCTACTGCTCTATCATCGCGCTTCCAGGTGACGATTTCCAACCAGTTTCGCTATGCAATCTCGTCGGAGCCGACGTTCACATTCGATGGCAGCAACGGCTTCGACTATCGCATCTTCTACAAAACGATCTTGGATACTATTTCCGACGTGCGTCGCTCCGGACCCGCTGGCAAGGAAGCTATGGCGCAGGTCATCAAGGAGTGGAACGAGTAAGTGATGAGTAGCCTGCTTCGTAGCGACTACTGACCGTGCTTACCAGGTACATCTTTGGGCCAGGCGCTACTGCCGCGGCTTCTGTCCCCGAGGAAGAGCGTTTGCAGCGTGCGGCCGCGTACAAGGCCGAGCTTATCGCGCGCTTTACTTGCATCGACGACGACATGCGCCTGTCGCCCGATCCCGAACCCGCTCCTTCGCAGCCTCTTGATGACGAGCAATCGCGCGACGGTGATGCCCCCCGCGGTGACGAATCCGAGTCTTCACCATCGGAATCCGAGGGTAGCGAGAGCAGCGAGAGCAGTGATGAGTCCGATGACAGCTCCTGCAGCGGATCTGGCGAGGGCGACGAGTAGGATAGCGCCCGAATAAGAATTGTTCCTTTTTTTTCGCCCAGCCTTCTGATGTTCTGAGTGCCGTATAAAATCTGGATGCACCTGAACAGACCAAGGATCCCACCTCAGCACAATCACGGCCCAATCTGGTTCAAAACGGTCTCCAATCGGCTTCCAATCCCGGTTCCAAAGTCATGATAATGTAACTTCATCTTGAGCGAGATGCCAATGTTCTCCATAGCCGTCTGCACAGTTGGGCAAATTCCAACCCACTGGGATCATTGTATGTAATTACAACTGACTGTAATCGAATATGGTTTTCCCCGATGCGGCTGTCTCCGCTCCTTGCTCTTGACCAAATGGCCCGTTCAGCTATGGCTGGAACATTGTCCTAGCGGGGAAGTGAACTTTCATGTTTCCCCAGTTGATAATCACGAAAATTCACCTGACGATTCGCATTGCGTTCCGGCTGTATTCTACCAAGACCATAGCAAGAGGCAAGTTGTACTATTATAGCGAGAAGCCTGATTTATTGGCAGACTGACTTGACTTTGTTCCATCCTGCAGCCATGTCGTCGCTCAGCTCCATAGAACTGACATTCCTGGGTACGGCCTCTGCCCAGCCGTCTTCGACTCGCAACCACTCGTCACTTGCTCTGAAACTCTCCGGTGACACATGGCTATTTGACTGTGGCGAGGCTACCCAGCACCAAATTCAGCGCTCTCGCGATGTCCGCATGGGCCGTATTAGCAAAGTTTTCATCACCCACACGCACGGCGACCATATCTTTGGGCTTGCACCCGTCATGGCAGCCATTCTGAACGGCGCAGGAGGCACTGCAGGAGGCGCAGAGGACGATCGGGTCGCTGCAGCTGAAGGCGCGCCGGTGAGTCACTCCAGATTCGACCATGAAACTCTGTTGTTCATGCGCTGTTATAGCCGTTCGAGATCTACGGACCCTTGGGCACGCGCGCTTATGTCCGTGCAACGCTCAACTTCACGCACACGCTGCTCGAAGGGCGCTACGTCGTGCACGAGCTGCGCTTCCCACACGACCCGCCAAGCGGCACGGACGCAGGGTCGCTCCTCCCCGCGCACGTCTGCGAGCTGCCCGACGGGCGCGACATCCCGCAGGCCGCGGACGGCACATGGCCAGACATCTTCGTGTCGCCGTTGCTGCGCGTGTCCGCGGCGCCGCTGTTGCACAGCGTGCCGTGCGTTGGCTACGTCGTGCACGAGCAGCCGGTGCCGGGCAAGATGGAGCCGGCGCTCTATACGCCACACATCGCGCGCAACGCGACAGCCTTGCGCGCAGCCGGCATCAAACAGCCCATGTCACTTCTCGCGCGCGTTCAAGTCGGCGAGCACGTCGAGTTGCCCGACGGCACGCTGCTAACACCACCCGCGCGTCGCCCGGGACGCAAGATTGTCGTACTTGGCGACACGTACGACCCGGCGCCCATTGCGACGCTCGCCCAGGACGCGGACCTGCTCGTGCACGAGGCGACCAACGCGCACCTACCCGGAGTCGACCCCGCGACTAAGGAAGAGGAGACCGCGGAGACCGTCGAGGAACGCGCCAAGAGCCGCGGGCACTCGACTCCCCAGATGGCCGGCGCGTTCGCGACACGTGTTGGCGCACGGCGGCTCGTGCTCAATCATTTCTCTGCGCGCTATCCTGGAGACGAGTCCGAGGCCAGCATGCGCATTATGAACGCCATTTGCGCGCTTGCAAAGTCAACGTACAATGCGGGTGAAGTCGATTGCGCGAGGGATTTAATGACAGTCACCGTTCCCAAGAGGGACGCAGCTTAAGCGTAAGTTGTCTCTCATACGTTTCAGCACATATATCGTGGCAGTATAGTATGAATGAATTCTGAGTAAAAATTTCTGACAAAAGTGGCTGTCTAAAGTTCTTGAGAGTTCTTCAAGTTGGTGTGCTAGCCTCTCCGCGCTTTTATTATCGGTTGCTACCCAGTTGTTAGAATATGGATGATTCTGCATGGATTTGTCCGTATCCTCATGTGGTATTATGGTGTAAGGCATGGGGGAAGGTAAAATGCAATCCAGTGGGCCGCCCGGCGCGTAGCGCCGAGCTGTCGGAACGTGGTTCACTTGCGCTCGGAAGCATTCGTCTAATCCCGCGACATGTTGGCACCCTTTGCCTACTATCCAGCTCCATCGGAGCACCCGCGAGCCCGGCGAGTATGGCGTACACGTTAAGCTCAGAAAATGCGCCACTGGAAGTGATTACCGAACCTGTAAGACCTCCATCGTGTTCAGCATTCGGGCGCTGACCTTATGAAGATCGCTACAGAGAACCCACTTGACATACAAGACCTTTGGCCTATTACGACTGACCTTACGGACGCGGCAACACGCTTTACGAAGGCCGTTCATGACATTGCCTGTGCTCTAGCCGAAGATGCGGAGCCTGCAGCGACTTCGTTACAACAGCAGCTGCTCGAAATCCGCGCACGTCTCATTTACACGTATTCCGACATCTGTTTCGGCATCATATCTGACACAAGAGTGCTCATTTCATGGACTGTCGACACTGCTGGCGCGACGCTCCGAAACGATCCGTCCAACAGCGACACCGCTCATTTTCCAAAGATCCTAGCCTCCATTCTCAACGGGTGCTCGGAAAATCGCATCTTTCTCGAGGAAACCCGGCTTGCTTGGGATGCATTCCATGTATCCCTATCTCATTTCTATTCCGCGCGCTCTCGTTCTTCGCAATCTGGCGTTGCGGCCTTTCTGCGCAATCTTGGCACATTCACGTCGCCTTCGCCATCGTTACTTTTAAACCCCCGGCAGAGAACCGACGTCTCCGGAGACAGCGCTGGAGGAGAGTTGGAAAGGATGATTCAGAGTTTGGAGCGCATCGAAGCGTTCTGGCGGAAACGAGAAGGACTCTTCTCGATGTCGGGTCACAGCTTCAGCCGTGAAGACCTGACGCGATTCTACCAGTCTTGCCAGCAACTTGGCGACGCATATGTCAACTTCATGGACCCCCTCATTCAGAACGAACTCGACCTGTCTTATCCACGACCGCCCATCGTGCGTACTCCTCGTAGCCTCAGCGAATCCATAAAGTAAGTCTCTCTCTCGTTTGGCATATAGCGCGATTGTTGTTCATGACATATAAAGATCCCAAATGTCCTGGAGAGCGCTTCTTCAGCCATGAGGCTCAGACCGTGTTCCCTCCGTCGCCTAGTTTGCCGGACTCGCTCTCCATGATCGAGTGGAGAATCCCTCGCATCTATGTGAACATCATGAGCATGCCATGTATTATGCGCAACATCGCTCACTTCTAGTGAATACTGATCGAGATATTCTGCGACAGAGCGCAATTCTTGTATCACATGGGCCTTGCGCCGGCCCTCGGTCCATGTTGCGAATGACTGAAACGTAGTTGCCAGTTTGAACCACCATTTCGTGAGCATGGACAGCGGGTGGCCGAGCCGATATGTCTCGATGCGCACGGCCTGTATATCGGCGTGCGGAGGATTCTTGTTACTTGCCTCCCAGTACCCTGAAGGTCACGGTCGTCAGACATGAGTAGATTTTGCCGCGACAGGCGCTATACACGGACATTGGGCAATGCAAGGCCCCAGTGCGCCGCACATCGCTGCGGTCGCGCTGACGAGTGCCATTATCAATGCCAGCATAGGGTGCGTGTTGTTCCAAAAGGCGGAAAGAACGGCGGTCGCAAACGACGGGAGCGATACGCAGATGCTACCGATTCGGACAGCCTTCGTCCAGCGTGGGGTGGTTACGAAGGAAGTCTGCTCAACGTACGTTGTCATGTCCTGGCAAATCTGTTCTCCATATGAGATACGTTCCAAATAGATCAGGAATAAGCTGGAATAAGACGTACAGCCTGACAAGTACGGTGCGCGTGGCTGAAGGCGTCAGCTGTGCCTTTCGCAATACACGCAAGATTGTATGCCTGTTCGTTGCTTGCGGGAGCATCGTCTTTTGTGATTATCTCCCCAGCAGCTTCGTACATACGAAGAAGCAGTGGGAGCTTCGTTAGGATCTCATCTGCCACGGATAACGACCGCCAAAGGGTTGCTCGAGCATCCATCGAAAATGCAATAGGTCTTCTTAGCGGCATTTCCGACCTATCATTCATGCTTTCCGTGAAAGCGGAGCGAAACTTTCAGGTCATTGAAGAGATACTAGTATTGGATGACTTACCCTTTACTCGTACACAGTGGGATAACCGCAAGCCCTCGCGACAGGCTCTCGGCCACATGTGCCGGAAGAATCTGGGCGTGTAGACGACGACAATCAACGAGATTAAACTGATCGTCATGATGCGAGGTATGCGCAAGAGAGTGTGCGTGGAGGGGCGTTGGACGGATGATGAGCTCCCTGGACGAAGACATGGAGAGTGGGGAAAGCTTCTGTTAGCGACGAGACAGGATTTGGACAGTGGTACATTGAGGCACACGCATGGCCCTCGTGTTCAAGGTGCGTGTATCTAGCTCGCACGAAGCACTGTGCCCCCGAAGGCGGTGCTTCGATTATTCTACGCGAGTGAGTCAGTGAGAGGTTGCGGCACATGGACGCACATGGCCTGCAGCCAGCGATAGCCAAAGGCTAAAGATCGCATGAGGTAGTACTATATGGTGCAAGGATCCCGTACACGATGGCATGGCCCAGGCGCGGGAATTTCGGGGCTGCGGACCGGGATGTTGCGGACTTGACACGTCATCGGTAAATCCCGTATACGCGTCCCTTCTTTGTCGCCATGGCCCACAAGCTAGCCGACGAGACACTAGCCGCGATTCTGGCCAACTTTCTGTCTGTCGACGACGCCGATTTTGCATGCACGACCGCCAGCAAGTCGCCGTTTGCGAGCAACACTTTGTCGTCGTCGACCGTATTGCTCGTGTGCAAGCGCTGGTTGCGCGTCGCGACCCCTTTGCTCTACGGAACGGTTATTCTGCGCTCTCCGGCCCAATCTAGTGCTCTAGCCGCCGTACTCAAGCGACAGCCCACATTCGGAACCTATATTCGGAAGGTCCGCGTCGAAGGAGGTGTCGGCGCGTCAATCTGCAAAATCTTCAAAGCAGCGCCAAACATCACAGACTTGTGCTTAACTCTGGGGACGTGAAATGCCCGCTAGGCCGGTGGTTACCGACTGCTGCCGGGATAAGTCCTTCTTGGCTAGATTCGCCTCTAGCACCAGAAATTTTCGATTCCCCTTTCAAATAACTTATGGAATAGATGGATACACCTGTAATATACGTTCACATGAAATAACTAAGCCGTGGATGAAGGATTGACGGAGAAGGGTGTCACATGAGACCTGCACAAGCTACTAGAAAAATCATACTGGCCCAATCTAACTCTAAAACGCATGAATCGTGTATAATATGGCTTTCAATAACTCTTAAGCCA
>NCVV01000010.1:130151-354287 GCA_002092955.1 Auricularia auricula-judae
ATTTTTAGTCTCTCTACAGTTCCTAGGTCTCAGGAGGCATATCCCTCACCTGAATGTTCGACAATTGGCGTCATTCTATACCTCCGCCAACGAGGGCAGAGATTTGACACCTAGCAAGGCAAGATGCTCTAATTAAAAAGCTATCCACATAATTTGTAGAATTTTAGGGTGTCCATAGGACTTAAAATAGGACCTGGACAGTCCGCTCATACGGGGTTAGCCGGCCGGAGGTAAATGACTTGGCGGGGATTTCACGTCCCCATTAACTCTGGATCTGTACGCCAGCGATAACGTCACGCACATGTACAAGGCTTTATTTGACAGCGTCGCTCCCCGGCGCCTGGTGCTATGCAGTTCCTGGGGCTACTATCTGAACGGCAATAAGCCTTTGAATGCAGCTCTCGATGCGCTTGAGGTCTGCATCTCGCAGTGGCCTTCACTGGTGCGTAACTCTTCCTTCTTCTAGTACATGTGCCCTGACGATGACCCAGCGCGTCTTAACGCTTGCAGACAACCTCGTGACAAAGTCTTCGCGACTCCACGACGCGGTATGCAAGGCGCAGCACCTGGAGCTTATCGATTTCCCTCAGCCGTGGAGTACCGACAGGGGCAGATTTCTCTCGCGGTTGGCGGAACGCTGCTCAGCCCCAGTAATTCGTGTGGGTTGGTCGTCCCACGGCCACGACCTGATCGGGCGACCGAAGGATTTGTTTTCCGAGCTATCTCCTGTGGCTCAGAAGAAAGTGCAGTTCGCGGAACCCACTGTGAAGAAGTGAGTCTGGTCAGTGGCTTCTCAAGTTACCGATGCAATAACGTATCTCAGGGCCGCACTCCCGGTCGTCGCTCTTGCGTCCAACCCATCGTACATGCCCCTGTCCAATGTACCAGCAGAGACTCGTCGGATTATCTGGACCCGCATTCTCGACATCGTGATCGTGCACACGAAGGGAATCGACTTCAACAAATTTATAACAGAAGACAATTTCGACCCTCTAGAGGACGATGACGAAGATCTCGCTGCGGGTGCTCGGGCATTGGCAACGCTTCCGCGTGGTGCAATTCTTCAGTGCATGTCCGTTTGCAAGGAATGGAAGGTGCGTCGGGTCGTCAGAGTGTGCAGAGATCGAGCTCACCACAATCTATATTCCGCTAGGACATTGCTACGGGCCTTTCCTGCCGATATTTGCGTCTCACAAGTCACCAGAAGGTCCAAAGCTTCATGAAGTGGGTAATATCGCGCGAGGATGCATCGGATCTCGTGAGCTTGGCTCGCACACTCGACCTTGGCAGCGATCGCCCTGCGGAGGTTGCGAGCATCTGCGACCAGTCGTTCCTCGGGCATTTCATCAACCTCCGATCATTCGACAGCGGGGACGTGCCCATCTCCTCGACAGCTTTGGGGACGCTCTCCATGGCTCACCTCCGCACGCTCAAAATCCGTTCTACTACTCCCGGGACGTACATGCTTCCGCCGTTCCCGTCGCTGCGCAAACTGGAGTGGACTATCGAGATTTTGCCTCAGACATTCGAGGCCTCGTCCACGGATGCTAGTCCGTCCCTGCCCCTGCTCGAGACGCTCTCTGTCCGGGGCACAGGTGCGAGTAAGTTGCTTGCCAGCCTGAGCAAGTTTAGGTCCGTGCGTCTTCGGCAAAAGATTCGCACCCTGACTGCCTGTCTCAGGTTACCAGCAATTACGTTGCTCGAGTTCAACGACTCCGTTAACTCTCCGGAAGACCTGCGGGTATTTTGCGTCAGGAATGGGCAGAGTATCCGCACAGTGCGCAACCTTGGAACCTCGAACTATCTGACTACTCTACTGCCCACATGCCCGGCTTTGAAAAGCATTGAACTCAGCAACGTACACGTATGTCTTCCACACTGTTACCTCAGCATGTAGCTTACATTCATGGGAAGTTACCACGCCTCGTGGAGAACATCCTTCAGCTCTCCACACCCCACACGGCGCTAGAAGAGATTACATATCCAAGAATCTGGTGTGTTCTCAGTCTATAGCATTCCTTCACGCATACTCACGACGAGGACGAGTAGCCTCGGTCGCAGATACTCCCCGCCACGGAAAAAAACCGCCGGTCCGAGCCGGTCGGTCCGTTCTCTTTTTCTCTCCAACACCACTACCTGCTATTTCGTGTACACTACCTACAGCAATGGCAAGAACCCGTGCTCATTCCCACTACGATAGTCCGCGCAAATCCCGCTTCATTGGCCGTGTATTGGCCGATCCGTCGCGGAACCTCACGCAGGCGGCGCTCGCCGAGGGGATCCATCCGCGGTCCGCTCGCGATATCTGGTACAAATTTTTGGCTACCGGCTCCACCCATCGTCGCCCAGGTTCAGGACGTCCTCCTCTACTTACACCACGAAAGAAGCGTCGAGTCACTGTTGAAGCCCTGAAGAATCGCCGAACGCCGTTCAGAGACATCGGAAATCTTGTTGGCCTCTCCGCCTCCGTTGTGCGCAGCTACCTGGACCTCAAGGGCTACCACCGCCGTGTAGCCAAGAGGGTTGTCTTCCTTACTGCGGCACAGAAAGAGCAACACTTGCGCTGGGCCGTTCGGAATGCGGATCGCAATTGCTGGGATGACATCATTTGGTCCGATGAAAGCTACGTCTACCTCGATGGATCGCGCAATGCTGTCTTCGTCACTCGGAGACCTGACGAGAAATACGAGGAGGACTGCGTGGTACCCACATTCAAGCAGTCTTCGCTTCGTGTCATGGTCTGGGGCTGCATCATGCAGAATCGGAAAGGCCCGCTCGTCGTTCTCGAGTACCCCGGCGGCAAAGGAGGCGGAATGACGGCAGCTCGCTATATCGACCAGGTACTGGAGAAGGTCCTGCTTCCATTTCATGCCGAAGTTAAGGCGGAAATGCACCGGGACATTTTATTTCAGCAAGACGGTGCCGCGGCTCACCGGGCCAAAGTCACCCAGCAGTGGCTCCGGTCGCACAAAGTTGCACTTTTCTCCCACCCAGCTTCGTCCCCTGACCTGTCGCCTATTGAGCCTATTTGGCACACACTGAAGAGCCGACTCCGCGCGTTACCGCGCCTTCCGACCAATGTGGAGGAGCTCAAGCGGGCCRTCAAGGAAGTGTGGGACAATTTATCCATTGATGACATTAACCGCCATGTACTTCAGATGCCGGACAGGGTTACAGCTGTATTACAGGCCCAGGGTGGGCACACGAAGTACTAGTACTTAATCCACTTGGTTTAGCTGGTGCTGCTCGGACGGTCGCATAAATAATGTCGATAGAGTTCGGAATGACCGGTCGGCTCGGACCGGCGGTTTTTTTCCGTGGCGGGGAGTACAACGGGTCGCGTGGCCAGGAACTGGACATGCGATTATTGTCCGTATTTTGCGACACGCTGGACCGTTCCAAGTTCCCCGCGATGCGAACCGTGCATATTATGAAATGGGATCTTTGGCCAGAAACACAGTACGCTCTGACTCTCCTGGCATGTAACACGTCCTGACCGCCTTGAACTCGCGGTTGCAGACGTGATCTCATAAAGCATCCACTTCCGGCCCTCGCGGAGAAGATGTTGGAACGTGGTATCCGGATTGTGAACAGCGAGGGTACGGGTTGGAAGCCGCGGCTTGGAATCACCAAGAAGAAGTCATAAGTGAGCGGAGGGCCTTTCCCCAAATAGGGCATTGTAACGGTCGTTATGCCTATCAAGGCGAGCAGTACTGTACAGCACATGAATGTACACGATATGTAGCTACAACATGGAGTATTCACCCGTGACGCCGAAGGACTCGGTGCTATCATCTTGTGCCGTTAATCGCACTCAAATTGGCAGCGGAAATGTCGAAGAGACAAGAGACGGAAGGTGTGGTGCGTCCGCCGTCGGTCGCGACTTTGTGCTCGGGCACGGACCATCTCTTTATATACTCGTCCTCCCAAGAAGTTGGATTCCTTAGAACATACTCAGCTAGGATCTATTTATAGAAACTAACTGCAGTCTTGCGCACTCAAACGTGCCGCATTCTTCACATCCACTTGATGACACCGCCCACACTCTGTTTTAGCAGAGAACATGCTTCGCTCGCGGAGCTCGATGAAGCTGACCACTGTCCCTTGCTTTCTGCTCCGGTAGATTGCAGGCAGAGGTTGCGGGGTTGTGGCTTGTCTGATGGATGCCTTGTGTATTGTCTCCGTAGTACATAGTTCTGTACAACCCAGAATGTCAATCATATTTTTCGGATTTCCCTGACGCGGATCTTGAAGCTTGAAGGCCTGGAAGCTTGTCCGAAAAATTTGAGCGACGAGAAGTAACAGATTACAATTAATAAGCTAGCAAGCAAGCGGTAGGGTATGGCAGGCTAGGTCTGTCAAGTCGTTCGCCTCCGCGCTTGTTTCTGGTGTATCTGAACTCATCTCCGCACAATCAACTGCAATATTGTTTCAGAAATGTAAGTTGACTATGTTCAAGGTATGCTAAGTATGTCTCAGCGTGTGCGACCAACGCGACCAATTCTGGGAGCGGAGTAAGTGACGAAATACATCCGATCCTCAACACGTTACATCACGCGTTTCGGAGAATCCCGTTGACGCGTTTGTTCTCTTTCCACCACTCGCAGCAATGGCCAATAAATTGGCAGACGAAACGCTAGCCGCCATCCTTGGGCAGAGCCTCGCCGTTAGAGACTCTGATTTTGCTTGCACTACTGCCAGCAAGTCACCGTTTGCGAGCGATGCCTTGTCGTCGTCGACGATACTGCTCGTGTGCAAACGCTGGATGCGCGTTGCGACGCCGCTGCTATACGAGACCGTCGTACTACGCTCAGTCCCACAGGCAACTGCGCTAGCGTCTGCGCTCAAGACGAATCGAGACTTTGGACGTTACATCAAGAAGGTCCGCGTCGAAGGCGGCGTCGGCGCGTCTATCTGCTCGATCTTCAAGGCCGCGCCAAACATCTCAGATCTGGCTCTGACGCTCGACCTATATGCTACCGACAACGTTTCCCGCATGTACAAGTCGTTATTTGACGCCGTCTCTCCTCGCCGGCTGGTTCTCTGCAGCTCGCTGCACAGGCTCAACAACAACAAAGTAACGACGCTCGCCATCGAAACTTTATGCAAGTGCATAGTTGAATGGCCAAAATTGGTGCGCATGGCACTCCAGCAGGCTCGACGGAACTGACGGAATCCGTTCCAGCGCGTGGTTGCTTTGTCGGAGGCTCTGGTTGTCGAATGTTCCCGAATTTACGAGGCCATTTGCCGCGCCTCACAGTTGGAAATGATCCACATTCCACAAGCTGAGTCCTACACCTACAAATCCGAATTCCTGTGCACGTTGGCAGAGAACTGCTTGGCCCCGGTCGTTCGCGTCGGCTGGCCTGCCCAAGGCATAGACATATATGGCATGTTCGAAGACCACCTAGCGGAGCTCAGTCCTCGTGCCAGGGAGAAGGTCCAATTTGCGGACCCGGTGAAGGGAAAGTGCGCATGCAACGCTGTCTTTTATACTGCTGCTTACTCATTTTCAGACCCGATGTTCTTCCAACCAACCCGTCGTTTATACCATTAGCCAACACTTCGCGGGACATTCGATGCAAGATCTGGAGCAGAATCCTAGAGATTGTCATTATGCATACTGGCGGTATCGACGAGGATACGTTACATGCAGATTGGTGGCACCATGTCAAATTGGAGGACCGGCTCCCGCGTGGTCCCGTGCTTCAATGCATGCTCGTATGCAAGGAATGGAAGGTATGCGTAATCTTCGTACCCGAAAACATGAGACTAATCTTTGACTGACCATTGGTTAGGACATCGCCGCTCCGTTGGCGTGCCGAAAAGTCGCTCTCATGAACTGGAGGAGGTTCGAAAGCTTCGAGCGTTTCCTGAGCGCTAACAGAGAAGCCTGCTTCCCTGACCTCGTACGCTCTCTCAAGGTCTGTGGCGACATCCTCATCAATGTCTACGACGTCAGCCGCGTTGAAGCTACCATCCGCTCGGGCGAATATCTTAAAAGATTCATCAATCTCGAGGAGTTCGATAGCGGGCGCGCCAGCGTCTCTCCAAAGGCACTGAAGGCTCTAACGTCCACCGCTGGGCAGCATCTACGCAAATTGGTTCTGCGTTCCGCTGATCCCGGCACATACACGCTCCCCTCTCTGCCCTGCCTCACGCACTTGCACTGGGAGATCGATGACCCCCAGATCACGCTCGCATTCAAGAAGTCCAATCCGACCTTTCCCGTCCTCGAGGAGCTCGCTCTGTCTGGCTATGCATCTGGACTGCTTCTCCGGAAATTTGCTAAGTGCAGGTACGTACGAGCGAGGTAGTTTAACGAACGATATGTGGCGACTCACGGCCGCGGACAGTATGCCCGCCCTGCGTGTGCTGGAATTCGACGTGGATTGCGATGAGAAGGACGTTCAAACCTTTTGCTCCGTCCACGGAGGTCAGCTTCGTCGCGTCACAAACGCTGGCTGTCTGGACATGCTCCGCACCATTCTTCGCTATTGCCCCAAAGTTACAACCCTCGACATCAGCTGGGCTAGTGTGCGTCTCCCCGCTAGCGGGTGCTCTTCGTTTCTCAATGCCTTCCCACGCTCTGACAGATGCCGCCCACTTGCATGGGTCCTGTGCTGCTTGGCGCACCCCATACCGCCCTCGAGGAACTGATTATACCGCCGCTCGAATGCCTGTGCGTGCATCCTATCTCAATCCTCTCCTGAGCTGAATTATCGCACACAGGCAAAGGAGCAGCGCGCTGGCCGAGGACGAACCTGAGATAGCGCTTTTGCATGGATTTTTAGAACAGGTATTGCCAGAGCGCTTCCCCGCACTACGAACGGTGAAAATCAGGCAGCGCAATCTTTGGCCTACGACGCAGTACGTTTCTCGCACAGTGGGAACATTTTCTCTGGCTCACATTATCCGACGTGAAGTCGCAAGATAGCGAAACACCCGATGCCTCCGCTTGCAGAGATGATGCTCACGCGCGGGATTCGGTTGGTCGATGAGGACGGCGCTGGTTGGAAACCCCGGCTTACGTCCACGAGGAAGAAGCATTCCGACGTGATTTAACAACGACATGTTGACCTTAGTTGTTCTGCTTGACTTCAGACAATGTGTCTGTTTCATTTCGGTACGAACTATTGTGAAATTATTACAAAGCTAGTACAGAATACCACGCAGAAAGTCGATGATACAAATAGAAAATGCTAGGCAAGGTCGGCTATTCGGGGAAGAAGTGCCACACACCGTCATACTGGTTCGCGGTAGTGCTATCGAGCCCGTATGTGTCCTCCATGCAGTTGAACGCGTCCTGCTTCGTCGGGCCACAGAAGTAATTGTAGTCGCCCGAGCCCTTCCATTCGGCGATTGCGCACTCGAGGTAGCCCCCGCCGTCCTTGTCTAGGCCAACCCAGAAAGGATAGCCGCCCTGCTGCGACTGGCATCCGAACGTCAGGAATATCGACCGCGCGGCAGGCGGGCGCGAGGTCGGGTCGTGCTCGCGGACCTGGTAAACATTGTTGCAGCGCGGGTTGGAGCCTGGGTTGTTACCAACCCAGGCGTTAAAATGCCAATCGTCGAGGTTCGAGCCAGACCCGAGGCCGACGGTGAACTGCATAGGGATCTCAGCCGTCTGCGCCTGCGGTGCAGATATCACGTACAGTGCTGCCAGACCCCATCGTACGCGCGATTTGCATTTTATTGTCAATGACAGCTCTTCCATTACTGTCAAATACACCGAGTCTGCCCAAGGTTCCAGGGGGATTGCACTCGGACATGGGAGGACGACGCGGCATCAGGTTCTGAACGGCAAGTGAGTCGGAGCGATGATACATAACACAAGTGCACTCACCATGTGGTTGAAGTTTGACGGCGTCTGTGGGAGCAAGAACCATGAGTACTGCACTAGTCAGGCCGAAGCAAGACTTACGACACCCTGATGGTACACCGGGAAGCACTGTGGCACAGGGATCACTCCTGTAAGCAGCGACACCTGGTTCATCTTCGCCTGGTACGCTCTGAGCACAGCGTTGGCGCGGTTACTGCGTTATTTCCACCATCAGCACACCAACGAGGGAGATGAACGACGTCAACTTACACTGAACCTTGCGGGTAGGCCGAGATCGTATTCTCGAGCCACTCGTAGAACAGCAACGGGATGCTCTTCGAGTCGTGCGGGGGGCTGGTTGGCGTGATTTCGCTCAGGATTGTCATCACATCGCCCGCAACGGAGCGGAACCGCGCAGCATTCTGGTTGAAGTCTGCAAGGGGTTTACTTGCTGTTGACAGCGACACAAAGGGAAAGAACGCACAAGAGCCGAGCGCGGCGAAGTTGCGCGCGAAGAACTCGACGTTGTAAATGGCATCGGCGCTGTTGACAAAGTCGGATATCGAGTTGATGAGTTGTTCCTGTGGCGGATGGTTCGGGTCGTTCCGGTTGTTGTTCACGACGTTGCTCTTTGCTTGCTGCAGCGAGGTCAGAAGACGGCCTGTGGTCTCGATAAATGATCTTACATTCATAGCCCGGTCCGCCCACACCATGTTGTTTGTCTACACAGTCTTCAGCTCTGACAGCTCGCGATGTCAAGCGCATAGCAACCGCTCACGTTGTCAATGCGGGCAAGGATGGCGTCGCCAATATTGCCATTGGCACCTTCAATCCGACGATTGTGGAAGATGTTGGTTTCGTACCTGTGCACAAGCATCAGCCCTGCGCCCGAGTCGCTCGGGGGGAAATAAAAAAATGTACCATGCACATCCTAGGTTTGCCATGGCCCCACTTGCGAGCCATTGGTCGATATATCCGAGCCTGGAAAGGAAATCAATTTTGTGGTTGATCTTTTCAAGCAAACCGCGCTCACTCGAAGACGTGTTCCTCTGCAAAACATGTTAACTCGAGCGGACTGACGTTCCAGATTGACAGACGTACGAGGAGAAGCACCACCAGTAAGCGGGCGTCCTGGCACTCCTGTGCTACCCAGACCTGTGTTGGCAGTGCCGTCTGAGATTCTTCCAACACTGTAGAACGTGCCAGCCCCTAGCGATACCAGGTTTGGAGACGTGGCGACCGCGTTGGGGCAGCCGGCGGCTTGGATGTCTGGATAGGTGCACTAGCTCAGTGACAGCATACCCAACTATACAAGGGTACTCACGACGGCCGCCTGCTCGAGGAACAAGCTGAGGGGAAAGCATATCCCGGCCCGCGAGCGTCAGGGATTCATTGATGAAGCGCCGACGAACGAATGTGTCGGCCTCGTCTCCAGCATTCTCCGGGTCGGGTCCGGCAGTATAAACGGTTGGCGGTAGAGCGCACTCCGTTTCTTCTGGGTCGTCGGGGTCCTCGTCGGGATCCTCGGGATCTTCAGGCGGCGGCGCACCAGGAGGCGGAGGAGTAGGGATAGGGAACGGATTAACCCACGGTCCCGTCCAACCTGGAGGAGGAATGGGCCATGGTGTGATGCCGATCCGTATACCGACGTCGAGAGGCATGCAGGGGTTGATGAGTCCTCCGAAGAGCAGGTTAAAGAAGCTCCCGCCGTTGCAGGAGTTCTTGTCGTCCTTGGGGTTGTCGATACGACGCGGCGGGTCGCTCGACTTCTCTGGCACAGGCGCCGTTGAGGAGTACGTGATCGAGCCCGTAAGTGGCGCCGTGAACGTTACTGTTTTCGCCGATGGAGGCGGGAGAATGTGGTATGCTGCGAGGGGAGTTAGTACATTCCTTCGCAGAAGCAAGCGATCACTCACTCCAGGTGGGTGTAATGAACGATCGCGGTGTGATGAACGGCGGCAAAGGCCCGCGAATGGGCGTCCCGCCTGGTGCAAGAGTAATTGTCACGTCGTCGTCGTCTTCCCCACCAGGCGGGCCAGGGAAAACAATCGACGTCGTAGTCGTTGGGATAGGGATGACGATGACCGTGCTGGTGCGCGTGACAACCTCTGTCGTAGTAACGACTGTTCCACCAACAGTAACGACGTGCGTCGATGTTTGAATGGTCGCCGGGTGGGTGATCTTGCTCGTTGTACGGGTACTCGTTCCACTGATCACAGTCGGAACCAAGGTCGTTTCAGTCCATGCAGGCTGGGTGACTGTCTCGGTGGCCGTCGAAGTCGTCGCGCCGACCCGAGTGCGCGTGGTGACGGTGTACACGCCGGCCGATTGGGAGAACGTCTCGGACGCAGCGCCGCTAGACGGGTACGGGTTTGGATCTAAAAGAATATCAACAACGCGGGTATAACAGGCGATGTCGCACTCACTCCAGACAATAGTCGTCATTGAAGGAGTTCCTCCAGGACCACCAGGTTCACCCGGATCGCCTGGGCCACCACCGCCATTGCCCGACAGTACTTGGTCTGCCGACCAGACGAACGTGCCAGAGAAACAGGTGCTCCCTGCGAATTGCTTCTTCGCATCCCAGGTGTCCTGCCGGTCGAAGGTGATCAGGTCACCATTGTAGTTGTACCAATACGTCTTGGTCGCGTCGTCGTATGTCGGTTTGATACCAGTCTGCTGAAGCTGGCGCTCGATTTCGAACTGCGCGAGGTAGCCCGAGGTGACAGTGCATTCGCCGGGCGCGCCGCCACCGCTGCCGGTAAGCTGGTACGGGGAAAGGTAAGCTCGGTGGTACGAGAAGATTGCCGTCCGAGCCCACCTTGCATCCATAGCCCTTGCAGTTAGGATCAGCGAGCTTGAACGTGCGTCCATAGAATGCAAGTCCAAGGTTGGTCTTCTCAAGCGGGATCTTGGCGCGCACGTAGAGCGAGGCGCTATCGCGCATGTCTTTGATGCTCGACTGAGGATTTGTGACTGGGTCCTGGTCCTGTCATGACACTTTAGGGTCTCGCGGATGCACGCATGGAATGCAGAATCCTACTGTAATATTAACATCCCATGGGCCGTGGTAATCGTAAGCTATGTAATTGTAAGTCGACAGCTGGTATGTTGGGGTAGAAACGTACACATCATGTTGATATAGTCCAGGTTCGGCGCAATCTTGTCAATTTCGAAGCCCTTCAGGAACCAGTAGCCCTGCGTGCCAAGGGTAAGCCTTCGGACAGTAGACGATAACCAAAGACACTAACGGCGGGAGCGGCTGAATACAGCATCAGCATGTAGCAAACAAACCGCTGGGAAGAACTCAACGCACCTATAGACAAGGCGAACTTCGACGGCGACAGCCTGGCGCGCAGCTCTTCAAAAAACGCCGTCAGGTTCGGCGTGTCTGCAAGGCTTGTCAGCATCTGGGTGAAAAAGTTCGCGTGAAGGCAGACCGACCTTCCGGAGGACCTTGACGTTCGATTGCAGCGGGATATTCTACAATGCGAGTTTGAGCTATAATTTCACTGTACGGCCGCCGCCGCCGCCGACGCACCGAAATCGATGTCTGGAATGCGCTGTTAGACAACGCGCCGGTAGCCAACAAATAACTGGACGGACCGATTCCGTTCAACTTGAATCTATTTAAGAACAGCTCGACCGAGTCGATGAACGTGCGTCGATTATTGGAAGTGGAGACCATCACCGAGAAGAGGTCGCGTGTCGGGTCGTCCACACTATGCGCAGGTTAGGTAAGGCAGCAAAAGCAAGTGTGGAAGACGCACGAGAAGGCCCATCCACCGACGGCAATGACAACCTGCATCGAGGGATAGCGGCTCGCCTTGACGTCCACAAGCTCGCCGAGGAGCGCCTCGTCCTCGGCCGTGAGCTCTGCGCTGTATAAATGCCCTGCCTTGGCCATATGAAGAAGGGAGAGGGCGCACGGATTTGCATCCCCTGCGAAATCGTCGCGAAAGCGAAGTGGACGTGGGTGTACCCGCTCCAGTCGATGTCGCCCGGCGAGACATTCGCCCACGAGCACGGCGTGCGGCGGTTACCCCAGCCAGCATAGTACGCGAGCTTCTTCGTCAACTGCCCGCCGCCGCAAGAGGGAACCGTGGGCTGGCCGCAGTCGCGAATGCTGTGAGGAGCGTAGGTCAGCCAGGATATTGAGCGCTCGGAGGAGTCAGCAGACGCACCATGGATTGGGTTCCTGAATAACAGAAAGCAGGGCATGTGTCAGTCTTGCCCCCAGGCTAAGCAGAGACGCGTGCAGCACATACCGTCGTGTGGCAGAATTCATCCGTCAGGCCACAGAACCCGAACTGGCTGCAGCACGCATGGAGCGGGCAGGACGCGTTGCCCTTGCTCTCGGGCCCACACTGCAGGTTGGGGTTCACCCTTTGAAAGATCCAAACCATAATCAGTTCGTATTTCAGACCCGCCAAGGAGATGATACGCACGGAATGGGCGGGGGCGTGCCCGAGGAAACACACATTGTGTAGTCGCGCTGGAGCCCGGCGCACCCGGTCCACTTGTACGTCTTCTGATTGTACTGCTCGATAAGCGCGGTGGTGATGTCGAATTTGACGGCGATGGCTGCATACACGCAGCGTTCAGCATCCTGTCCATTGTGGTCCACCGCAAGCAACGCACCGGCACACGTATCATCAGCAACAGTTTTGTAGGTATAACAAGACCCGTCGGGGTTGGGCTTCGGCGCGTTGTTGGGCAGCGTGCCCGCCGAGATGCACACTTTCTGACCTGCACGCGAAGAATAACGGTAAGCAGCCGTCTGTGGCGCCGACCAGAAGAAGAAGAGAGTTCAACGTTCACGGACCGGGTTGAAGGGCCGAGCAGTTGATGCCGGGGTTATACTGCATGAACTGGGCCTGAGTGATCTTCGCTGCGGTCCAGATGTCGAAACTAGAAGGAAGACGAACGGGACGGAGTCAACGCCACAGTTCAACAACGGACGAAGCCAGCCAGCGCACGCACCAATTGCTATTCGGCTGGCCGACGATGGCGACCTTGCAGTCGGCCGCGAAGACGCCGGTGCCCGCCACAGCGAACAGGCCGAGCACAGGCGCGAGTCCGAGTTTGCGTCTCATAGGTTCTTAGCGACGTCTGCGTGGGGGCTCCTCCGCATGCAGCGGCGGGCGCAGCTTTTATACTAAACCGCGCAAACGCAGGATTGTTGAAACATGATGCGGCTCATAACGCAGAAGCCTTCCAGAAGGAGACACGGCGCGGATGCAGGCGCGCGTGGAGAATTGGCGGCGGTGAGGCGCTGGGAATGCGCTTGGCATGTGGATGCATAAGCGTGCGCATGTGGAGGCGGATGCGCAGAATCGCAGGGGGAGAAGTGTGTGGCGGTACGAGGGCGCCCGCCGAGAGTCATGCATGCGAAGCGGTACGGCATTCCGTGCCCCATTGCGGCTGTTTGGGCACTCGCATCGCCAGAATGGGACGCTCCGAGTCCGTCCATGGGCGCTCGCGTGGAGTTTGGCGCGCGCTGACAGTCACAGGAAACACCGGGCGCAGTATTCAGTCTGCTGGCTGACATTACATTGACAATCACGGCGCGCGCTCTGGCATTGCAGTTGGATGCGCGGATACTCCGTCCTGCTCAGCGCGCAGTCCGAGTGAGCTAGGCCTGGCCCGCGCACTCTGGGCAGGAATTTGTACGCGCACGCACCTGTCTGCGCCTTCACCCCGCGCGCACGTCCACAGTTCCCAGGGCTTGTCCTCCGCGTCGCGCACACACGCTCGATGAACATCAATCGCCGACTGGCTCAAGATTCAAGCTCTAAGGATCCGGCCAGAACGGACGCGCAGCAACGAGCCTTCAATCTTCAAGAAAGTGCCTGCCGACGTCGGTGTCCCACAGTCCACAGTCTAGAGTGCCAGTTTCTTTCTTTTGCACACGCGAATAAGGACGATCGCCGACCAACCGAGATCAAGAGGCCGAATGCGCATCGCGGTGCAGGATACGTGTGATGCGGTGGGATACTTACGCGCGACGCCACCGTTCAATTGTTGCCCACGCAGCTCTACGGTGTGCGCTGGCAACCGCGCGCAGCCTGACTCGTGCTGCCGACCGAGACCTGCCGTGTGCAGTGCCGCTCTGCAGAAACTTGGAGCTTGGAGGTGCATCGGTTCGCGCAGGTCGGTTCCAGACCCAGGTCAAGTTATGAGTCGATACAGCACGCGCCACGGGCCCTTGAGGAGATGCGACAGCATGAATGACTAGATCCCGTAGCCGTGACCGGACTGAGCGAACTCGAGCTTGTAAGCCTGTTGCCCGTGCTCCCATCCCGCCGCAACTGTGCGCGCATACCCCGGTGGGTCAGCCGCCAGTACAAGCTTCAGAAGCAGAAAAACCGAAGGCGCCGCTGACAGTCCATGGGTATACCGTGCGCCACTTCGGCACGCGCACTCTGGAAAAATCCAAACAGCTCCAAGTGGATGCGCGCGTGCAGGCACTGCAGGTCCGCGACATCGTAAGTTAGCAACTCCAGAGTCCAAGCTGGGTAGTTGGTCGTAACAGAACAGCAGACCAGACCCGGAAGGCCATGCGCAGGCTTGTATTTTGCCGTGCGCACGGATAAGTACTGTACGTAGGCCACGCAACTTCAGTCAAGGCTCCGCCATGCATGTAGAAGGCCGGAGAAGAGACAGAAGAGTCTGAGTCTCGAAGAGATCTTCAAGTTGGCGCGTCTTTGAGGAGTTTCAGTTGATACTTCTGAACTGGGCTGAGGCGTGGCTCCGTAGGAAGTAGTAGCAGTACTGCTGCAACGACTGCCCGGCTGCGGCATCGTCACGCGTGCGTGTCGGGGTCGGAGGGAAAGCGTGTTCAAACCCCGCTGGAGTTCTCGTGAATACGAAGCCTTGAAGTTGAACGTTGAACAGTAAGGCGGAGATCAGCAGTACGCTCTCAAAGAAAAATACTTCTGGAGTCTGCCTTTGCGAGGAACTACTCGACTTGGGCCCTGGAACGTCGAAATGCGAGCATTCGATTTCGGCCACGTTCAAGTTTCTCCGCGGGCAGCACCGTGACGTTCATCATCGAGTCTGACTGGAACAACTACTTATCTTCCAACATCCAACAAAGGATACATAGATTTCTCATATTGTGTGAGGTGGCAAGTCTATAGTACTTATGATCACTCTGCCGCTTGCTCCAATTGGGCGCTGCAAGTTGAACCATTCTACGATGGCCGCTCGCTTACTCGATGATAAATGGGAACGCATCATGAGACTGGGAAGACGTGCACGAGTGTCTTGGCCAGGTGCATCGTTACAGCCAACGAGAAGGCCTCAAACTTATCGCAGTTTCGTTGCGCGCGACAGTGACTCTTGTCCTTGGCCAGTGGGGATCAGACGAGCCAGAGCTTCCTATGTTTCCCGCGCGGCAGTCGGACAAGTTGACGGAGCTGAGACCTCAGCAAGCGGCACATGTACTGTACATGGCAAGTCGTCTGCGAATTCTTCGTTCCTATCGACGCAGAAAAAAAGAACCACGCGGCAGCGTGCGCCAGACTGTGGGAAGGACGATGTAGCGGGTAGGTATGTGTATGTCTTCATGCACTCGGAGATGGGCTTAGCCTTTGTCGAGAACGCAGCTGTCGTCGAGAAGCGCCGAGCAGGGCAGAACGCCGAACCTCTCGCTGAAAAATAGCACGGATAGCGTGTGGATGTGCGAAAAGTGAAACGTCGCTCATGCAGTGGAAAGCGAGGGTTGTTCCTGGTGCCGGCTCTGAGTTTTCGACAGCCGCAGATATTCGACACGCCAGAGATTTCAGCCAAAGCTGTGTGGGTACTAGGCAAAAGAGGCAGGCAAGGCTGGGAGGGATTGAGGACTTGAGAACACCACCAATAACGGACGAGGGGAGGAGGGAAAGCGCGCTCGGCGCATTCAAACCCAGCCTCCGACTCTCCCTCTCCAATCTCGAAGCACACCTTCGCTTCCGCCATGCCCGTGCCGTGGGAAGCACTCATCCCCTTTGGTGCGCGCAACCATCTATATTCCTATTGCTATGGTTGCTGACAGTTGCAGCGTTGTTGACGACGATGTTCGGCGCGGCGGGCACGCTGTTCGGCGGCGCGCAGCGCATGCAGAACCAGGGCAAGGTGCGTGCGGTCTAGCTCTGTCTGTAACGAGCTGACGTGTTCTCTTGCCTGTCTATCTACTTCTGTGCGACTACTCCTCGTGATCAACCCCCTCCACGACTTGCGCCGCGTTTCGTATATCTCTCTCTCTCTCTCGCATATTACAACGACAGCTGCCGCGCTACGGCCTGGACACATGGGAAGAGATGATGATGGAGCGCGACCGGCGGTTGACGGGCCACATACGCGGGCAGACGGTGCGCCTTGCTCATCGTTGCTGCATGTTAAACCCGAGCTCAATAATCATGATCATAACTCGCAGAGCAACCCGGTGGCGCCCAAGGAATTTGCGACCAACAGCGTGTGGTACACGAAGCCGGTGTCTAGCAATTGAATACAAATACACTCTGGCAATCGGATCGCATTTTGCTATAACACCTTGCGCTTGTTCGGATTCGGGACGGGCGGGGGCAGCATGGGCATCGGCTCGTCCTCGTCGTCCTGGCTGATGGCAGGGATGGAGACGACGACTTTGAAGTGTCCTACCAGCCGCATCCTCAGCTAATGCTCTAATTCATTTGCAAACGAACTCACCATCTGGATCGCGAAACATAAGAAAGACATCCTCCCAATTATACAGCACCTCCTTAACAGTCTTCTTCTCGTCGAGCTTCTCATACTTGCCCGCGACGCGCCGGCCGCGCGCGTCGCGCTCGCAGCGGGCGAGCGAGATGTCCGCGGGCTTGAGCGCGGCGACGTCGAGGGCGTCGGGCAACGTATCAAGGCGGCCGGCGTACTGCGCGAGCGCGGAGAGCACGCGCGGCGGGAGCGAGGACACGGGCGCCGTGGCGGGCGTCGCGAGGTGGATGACGAGCTTGTACGCGCGCACCGCCAGGTTGTACACCGGCGGGTCGCGGCGCGGCGGCTGGGCCGTGGGCGTCAGCGACGGCGGCGAGCGCGAGAAGACGGGCCGTGTAATACCATCAGTAGTTGTTGGATGTGGCGAGCCTGAAGCACCAATGAGCTGAGCGGAGTTTCCACTGTCACGACAAGTTCAAGACCGTTCCGGATGGCGTCGCACTACAAGGACCCCTCGGCGGCGCCGTACGTGGACGCCGCGCCGCCGCCGACGAACGTGCCGCACGTCGACGAGCTCGGCGTCACCAGCGCGCCGCTCAAGAGCGCCGCGTTCTTCCTCGGCCGCTACTGCGCACCGTACAACGAGGACTTTATGCTCTGCAAGCAGGAGAACCGCGACCCCGCCCACTGCCTCAAGGAGGGCCGCCGCGTCACCCGCTGTGCGACTGAGCTGTGCGTCCGGGGCTGCTGTCTGGTTGTACTGGGCTGACGCTGGCTGGTGCTAGGATTATGAAGCTGCGCGAGAACTGCCAGGAGCAATTCGACAAGCACTGGGACTGCCTCGAGAAGCGCAACCAGGTCCGTGTTGTTCTCATTATCCCAATGATTATTGCATACTGAATTTTGGACCATAGGAATTCTACCGCTGCCGGAAAGCAGAGACCTCGCTCAACCAGTGCGTCTTCGACAAGCTCGTGCGTCCCCAATCCTTCTACCTCATTTCCTGTGCCTTCGCTGAACCCCCGTCCACGTGCAGGGGATAAAAAAGGAGATACCCGACGCGAAGCAGCAGGTGCACGAACTCAAGCGGCCTGTCTTCAAGGACAGCACGCCGTACGAGGACCGGCCTTAGACGCTGCCTGTGGCACGCTGCAATCACAATGGTTTCCTTATTGTTATACACGCTTGGCGCGGCTCCTCATCTGGAGTCTGCGTCGACTGTCCTCTGGGGGGTCAAGGTCAGCACCCCACCACTGCCAGCCGTCACTTGCGGTGTTCTCGTGCTACATTTCCTTTCCGCCTCGGCCTTAAGCTGAACTCCGAGATTGGTGGAGGTCGCGCATGCTCCCGCTGGGTCTCGTCGTGAGTGTATGCATTAGCGGCGATGAATGACTTCAGTTAGTCTACTCATGGATGCACCCGTCCGGTCGGTTGACCAGCCCTCGGCCAACACATTGACAATTTCCTCTGGCTCATGCAGCACATTAAAAATCCTTCCATTCATTGAGTACGTGCGATCTACTGGCTTATCAACTTGGCACCGGACCGCCCCCATCGCTCGAGGTCGACGCTTTTGATTCTATTTTACTTCGGCCTCACTTTCCTCTTGAAGTTGATCTACCAAGCTTCACTAAATCGCGCTTTCGATGGGCGGCGAGTCTTCACGACTCGCGTCGACGGTCGTGTGATTTTCTTTTCGCGGCCGCATGCGTGCTCTGCCAGTGACTAGTGACAGCCCATTCGCGATCGTCCTCCTTGATATCCACATCGCACCATTGTGGTCAAGGCGCCGACGCAGGGACGCGTCCCTCGTGACACGGTCGGTGTCCCCCCATCAAAGTTCAGTCCTGCCTACTCCGGAGGCTCCTATACAACCCCTTGCTTTGCGGCGCAGCCCTAGCACGGCGTATCGCGAGGGCCGACCCAACCTGATTGATTCTACCGTACCAACTTTCTGCGCAAGTTCGACGCTACCTAATATCCAGTTCCCGCGGCCCGTATTACACAGCCTGCAATATGTCCTTCTCAGCACATTCTCAGTGGCACAAAAGGACGTGAGAAAGCATTGAAAAAAGTTCGTGCATTGGCACTAATGCACGAACTTTTTTCAATGTGTTCTCAAAGCCTATTGTGCCACCCAAAAAGTATTGAAAAGGACATCTTGCAGGCTGTGTTACGCATTATCTGCGACACCGTGATGTGGTCGTATGCAGTACAAGATATGTTACAGCAGATACAGAGCTCGGTTAAGATTAGGAGCCTCTGCTCATTGAGTTTCCGGCGAAAAGCTGATGAATAGAAGCTGTATATTATCCGTCGGTATCTCGACTCGGAGCACCGCCTTGGGCTCGCCCGTCCGTCTTCGCGCGAAGTTGATGCATGCGTGCAACACGAGGGAGACGCACAGTAGTACTGTACACGCGCCGCGAGTACTGTAATTTGCACTGGGACCGGCCCCCCAAGAGAGGCTGACGTTTGCTCTCAGTGGCTGGACACTTCTCCTTCTACGTTCAGCCATGTCCGTTGCGACATCCTCCGCAAGCTCTCAGTGCAGGGAGCTTGTGGTATCGCAGCGTCCAGACGCCGGACTCGGTCTTCGTGAGCTTATCGCCGTCCGTCATCCAGTGGCGGCGTCGGCGCATGCGCATGTTCTCCCCGCACATTCTGCTGAAACGCTCGCCCGTGCGCTTATAGCTATACCCATACACGCGCGTGTGCAGTAAGAATCCCTTGCCACATACATCTCTTAGGGATCGTCGGACTGACTATCTCGATGCATACAGGAGTGGCCTGTCATCCTCAGACAGCGCTCTCAGTCATGCCGCCGCCTTCGTCACTGACACCGCGAGCGTTCTCCGGAGGTCGACCGCAGTTGGTACCCAGACAATACTTGCACTGCGTAGCATCTGGAGCAATATCTCAAAGCTAGGCGGAGAGGAAGCATTGACAGCACACAGCATAATGCCCGCTGTGCGGAAGCAAGCGTCGGCGGTGCACGGACACGTTCGCGAGGTCCGGAACGCCTTGAACGCGCTCAGTCTGCGCGCGCGCAAGGTCCGTGGCTCGCATCAATCCCCATGCAGGGATGCCGCTGACGCGGTGCACTTAGATTTCGGACGAGGTCGACAAAGAGATCGGGCGGGTCCTTGCAGCCGAGACGCAGAAACAACACTGGAAGACGGCTGTTCGAGTGGGCAGCATCGCCATCTCGCTGCCCTCGTTCGCCACGGCCGCCGTGTCCGCCGTCTACAACACCGCCAGCCCCAGGATCTCGCTTATCCTGGCTCTCATCAGCGCGGGATTCAGTACGTGCGCCGCCGTCGGCCCGTACATTGCGCAGAGTCAGTGCCACTGGCAGTGTTATCGACCATCCGACTGACAGTCATGGCGGCTAGGTTACTGGGAATGCGGCGAACGAGGACCGCAGCTGGCGACTCTGCAAAGCGTGCACATCGAAGCGGTGCGAATGCAGTATCCCCTGGGCCTTGTGAGGCAGTGGTGGCGGAAACTCGACCTGATGTTCCGTGGATTACTGGCGGCGAGCGAGCCCGATGTGGCGAAACGGATCTACGAGCCAATGGTTGCGCAGTTATCAAAGTACACAGAAGAGGTCCGTGTGTAGTGGCGAGTGCTGCTGCAATGGTGCATACTGAAACCCCGAGCAGATGCAAGGCATTCTGAGCTCTACGATGTACCACGACGAGGCCGGAGCTGTCTTCCCGGGCCACCTTAACAGCGAGGAGAACTCGGTCTGAGCGCTGATGCTCAGTCAACGAGCAGCGCGCGCCACGCCATTTTTAATCTTTTCATACCTCAGCTATGAACTAACAGGCAATTCGAAACTGTACTCACCTGATCGCGTCGCTGAGATCATCGGGGGACTTGGTTATACTCGGGTCGGGAAACTGTACACTATCTATGCACGAATAAAACAAATCGATGAATACGGTATGCTCCGCGCCAATCCTTGCCCACGTAGGATAATAACGAACTAGCCGCTCGCGGCTGCACGCATCGGTCGGTGATGAGAATACATTCTGTCGTTTCCGCCAGAACGCCTCGAGCTGAGTCAGACCATCGCAAACAGATTCCAAGTCTCGCTGTACGCCCGCGACAGCACCAGTACCAAAAGATGATTTGGGACTGTGCTGGCCAGCTGCGGACGACGAGGCAGCAGGCTCAGACGCGAATGTTCCGAGAGCACGCAGAAACGATGCAACAGGTCCAGTTTGCCGAGAACGCGCAGATCTGTAGTCGAGTAAACACGGGTAGAAAGACTGCCAGGCGGAGAGACATTCGTCAAAGCCCTGGCGGGCGGCCGCACAGGCGTCAACCACGGCCGTCCATTGCGATTCCAGGGCGACGAGGAGGCCCTCGCGCGGCTCACTGTGCACGTTATCGGACATGATGATCGCCCCGGAGGACATGAGAATGCTGGAGGGCGTGACGATGGCGGAGATCACGTCTGTCAGAATGTAGACGAGGCGGGCACGAATTTCCAGCAGCTGCTGGCGTATGGGAGCAGCCCCGGCATTGTTATCCTCGGCCAACGAATACGCGAGCGCGGATATGGATGACGACGCGCTCTGAGTGGCGTTTACTAGATCTGTCGTAATTGGCCAGAGGTCTTCGAGGTCCAAAGGCTCGTGCGAGGTGCCCTGAAACCCAATAAGATCAGGATGCGGAAGAGTGTGACTTTTGGCTTCACGTACAGACGGTACGACTATTTCTGACATTTATCAGAGCACTGGCTACCGATACCGCTGAATTTAAAGGGTGGAGGATCGGATGGGACAAGATCAAGCAAGTGCAACGATAGCGCTGAAGTGAAGAGGTATAGCGGAGCTTGAACACGCTTTTCCTCTCCGAGTCAGGCTCTCATCTTGGATCTTCCTGCCGCTGCCGATTCTTCGCTGTTCACCCCAGCGATTGGTAACAGGATATGACCGGTCTTGCTGTGACCTCGTCCGCACGCCCAATGTTCTCCGGCTCTTCGCAGTCTACGGGACGAAGACACGACTTTCAGCACCCCCTTATACCGGCAAGCGGACGGGAGTAGGCTGACGCCTCAATTCCTTATCACTCTCTCCGGGATATCTATCCGCAGGCTTGCTTATTCGTGCCATGCCGGTCATTTGCGTTGTTCATTTGAATTTTTCTCATATGGCCTCCAGACACGATTCGTGCATGGATGGCAATACCCGCTCGCGTCGTATCTCCTCTAGGCTCTGCTTTCGCGTTCGCGTGCTCAGTCTCGTTAAAAGTCTCGATAGGATGTCACGACAACCGCTTATGACTCTTGATGCCGGCCCATGCATTTCATTGTTCTGGTCGAAGTGTTTCCTCAGTCAACGCCTTAGACCATCCCGAAACGTTGATGCACCATCCGGCAGAACTTGTAAGTGGCTGAGCTCAGGAAATAAGACGGCCCAACGCCTGGCGCAGCGGTGCGGCCGTCCTTGAGGGCATTCTGCACGTCGTTCGACGTTCGGAATGGTCTAAAACTTGAATTGCTAATTACTTGCTCTTCCTGACCAATACTGTAGTACTGCGAGGTCTGGCACAAAGAAGCGTGATTGATCACAGCGCTGACTTCTTCTCTACAGAATCGCATGGTCGTATCCTATGTGCGGCGATGTCTTCTCGATAAACTTCGCATGGTCCTCTCTTCTGTTCTCTAGTAGTCCAGCTTGCCTTGCTCCCTGAGGCGGTAGCCCTCCTTGGTCGCCTCGTCGATGTCCTCCTCCGGCAAGCCCAAGACGTCGTTCGCGAGCCCGAGGCGGGTGTGGTCGCCCTCGCCGGTGGGGAAGAAGATGCGCGAGTACAGCTGCCGCACAAACGCGTACCTGTCGCCCTTCTGAAGCTGCTCGCGCGCCGCGTTGAAGCGGTCGGCCGACTTGACATACGAGACCTTCCAGTCTGCGTCGGTGGTGCCGGAGACGCGCTTGACGCTCTCAAACATGTCCTTCTGGCTCACGCGGAAGCTCGACACGTACAGGCACCCGTTCGCCCAGTTCTCGATGGCCGGCGCCGTGTCGTTCTCGTCGTCCGGGAGGCGCTTGAGGCTGAGGAAGGCCGCGAGCGCGCGCCCGCACTGCGGCCAGGTGGTCGTGGTGATCTTCTCCTCGCCATCGTCGAAGAACGTAACCTCCTTCTTGTCGACGTCGACGCCGTAGCGGTCCGCGCTGCCGAGCAACGACCACTCGTACCAGAAGCCCGTGCCGAACGCGACCCACTTGCTCACGCCGAGCTCCTCGACGAGCTTGCGCGACGCCGCCTGCGCCAGGCCGACCAGCACCTCGTTGAGCATCGCCGCGTTGAGCGGGTCGGGCGAGTACGAGTTGGGCATCACGTACGGCACGCCCGCCTCGGCCGCGGCGCGCAGGATCTTCGCCTCCGTGTCGCGCGGCGCGGTCGCGCTCATCGTGATGACGAGGAAGTCCTGCCCCGCGAGCGCCGCGACGAGCGTCGCCGGCTCGTCGTAGTCGACCGGCGCCGTGCGCACGCCTTCGGGAAGCTTGCTACGAGTGGCGCTCAACCCGCCCGCGCGCGTTAGCGCGGTGACGGTGTGCTTCCCGGTCTTGAGCAGCGCGTCGACGAAGTAGCTGCCGATGTGTCCGCTTGCCTGTGAATGGATTGGTTTGTTTGCGTTAGTGAACGCGATCTGCCACCGTGCGCAGTCTCCGGTACGCACCCCGACGATGGCGACCTTCTCAATGCGGTTGACGAACCCGGCGGGTTGGTCTTTGGCGTATTTGGGCGACATAAGTGTGGTGGTGGTGGATGCGAGTCAGAGGACGACCGTATAATGCAATGCTCCCTCAGGGGATCAGGCAGCTTCTTAAATACTCGTACTGCAGTGCCGGTGATAATTCGCAGGACCGATGGATGTGACTAATTTTTGACCCAGATGCCAGATATTTCCAACCCATTCAACGCACAATCAAGATAGTCAATACAGATTGCGCGATGATGACAGACTCCGAGGGATTGCGGGACTGGAGTGGACCGATTACGCAAGCATACGACCTGAATTTGACCTGAATAGCCTCGAACGCATCTTACAAAGATACAGCCCGACGCCGGGCGAGGACGGCGAGCCGGGGAAAGGGGAGTGACGGTGACGGACTTTGCGAGCGGTATGTATGCATTATGTATGGGTGCGGACAGAATTGGAGGCTGGGTTTGAATGCGCCGAGCGCGCTTTCCCTCCTCCCTCATTGGCGTTTTCACCCGTTCTGTCCTGACTGTTTCCATGATAGAATGACAACTTGCCCTCTCTTTCCCTCGTGACCACAATATCTTCCCGGACTCAAATTTCTGGCTCTGCAACAACTCTGCAACGACGCCCCTCCACCTAGTCCCCGATTCGCGGACTTGGCACTGTCAACACTTTTCTTCATGCAACGGCGGCGCCCTCCTAGGAGTTGCTAGCGTTTCTGCCGCCGCCCGCCCAACTGACTGACGACTCGACTCTCCGCGTGGGACAAGGGTTGGACACTACGCCGAGGATGATATGCATATGCGCTGCCCTCCAGGCTCTGCGTGGCTCGTGCTAAGCTCAACATGTCTACTCACAGGAAATTTTCCTGTGCCGTGATTCCAGCTATTCTTGGTGGAGTTCTGCCTGACAACGTGGCTGTCGATTGTCGTCTTCTTTCGCGTGCGAGCAGAACACAATTTATCCACATTATGCAGCCAAAAGCAGCTTCCTGTGTGTGTAAGAAGCCAGCTGGACCTCGTCTGATATCTGCGGTCGTGTTGACGGCAATGTACAGTCTCCAAGGACCAAGATTTACGGTACGTCCTGCACCTAAGCACTGCCGATCTTGAACGAGTCACCAACACGAATACTGTCCAGAAACTTCACAACAGCTGGCCCGACGACATCTGGCCTCTCCAGCATCGGCGCATGCCCAGCGCCTTGCACAATGAGCGACTCCGCGTCCCGAAAGTTCGATACCACCCACGCAGCCTCGGCCAACGGGTCGTGCCAATCGGGATCCTTGTCGCCCATCACCACGAGCACAGGTGCCCGCACGCTCTCGATGCCTTCTGTGACAGCGCTGTGGTCCGCCGCCAGTGATGCGTGGAACGCAGCCCACCGCCGCGCAGACCGCGTCAGCAGCGCCGTCGACCGCGCCGCCCGCTCCGCTGCGCCCTGCGGTCCGAGTCCAGGCCACAACTTGGCGGCATACCATTTCCATAGGATCGGACCTAGGGGGCGGTAAAACGCGAGGTATATGACTGAGCGCGCAGCGGCGGCGCCGCCATTGCGCAGGAAGGGACCGAGCAGGACGAGACCAGCGACGAGCTCGGGCCTACGCTTCGCCAGCACGGTCGCTGCGGCGGCGGACATGGATGTGCCGACGAGTGCGGCGGGGCGGCCGTCTCCCAGTGCGTTGACGACAGCAAGGAAGTCGTCAGCGGTCGCGTCGTCGCCGTAGCGAGCAAAGTCGTCGGTGCTGTCGCCGTGGCCGCGGAGGTCGACGCGCGCCACGCGGTAACCAGCGGCCACGAGCTGTTTCGCGATGGGGTCGTATGCGTCGCGCGTGTCGCCGAGGCCTGGGGAGCAGATGACTAGAGGGCCTTTGCCGTCGACTTCGACGGCGAGCTTGCCGCCTTCGGGCGTGATGATGTGTTGGAATGTCATTACCGCGGTTGATACAGTCTGGGACTCCACCGTCTTTTGTAAATATACACCGCAGGATTGATCTGAGTCAGCCCTCTGGCGGGGTTTGTACGTGCGGTTTGCTTCTTACTCTAGCATTATGAAGCACCTTATCAAGCTATAAGACTCTGAACAACTGACAGCAAGCTGCATGCATGTCGCGGCGGGGCTGTCAATTGCGCGCGCCAATTGGTCCCTCGGTGACAGGTGCCGCTGGGAGGCCTCGGTTATGGTCGCCCTATTCGTCCCGTACGTCTCCCAGCACCATCAGGCCTACATCTCTGGACATCTGCGCCGTGTCAATACCCGGTCCTCAGGCTAACGGGTAGCGTCATGAGCCAAAGTCTAGTCGATCGCGCTCTCGAACTCTCCGGGTCACTCGCTGATCTGGAGCATCCTCATTGCTGCCCTGCCTGTTTTCGCACAGTCGCGCTTGAGCTGCATCCACTGGACAGGGGAAACTCTCGCCTACTCGAAACGTTGCGCGACAAGTACCCCCAGTTCTGGGATTCCTGTCTTTCGTTCGTGACCGCCTCGCGCACGGCGAACGACCTGCCGGCATTGCGTGCTCAACTGCTCAAGAATACGCGCGAATGTAGCCATCCCCACGTCCAGCGCCACGACTTCGTGCTCGAAGATCCGTTGCATATACTGGTCGATGCGATTTACGTTGCACAGAAGGCTTGTCTGGCCACCGGGAAGCATCCCATGGTGAATCGTCGCACGGCGCCCAAGGGGTTTGGCACCAAGCACGGTCGCTGGCCCGAGGAACCGGCTAAGCTCTTCCCATTTAGCGAGCAGTTAACGGTCGAGATGCATTTGTTTTGGTCCGCTATGCGCTTTTCCATATCGCCGTTGGCTATGCTGGGCTGCACGCTGCTAGTGGCCCGGCCGTATGTCCTTCCGCATCTCGTCAAGCCCGGACAGCTACGCGCGCAACTCATCTACCTTCTCGCACAAATGCTTCACCGCGACCCTCTGCGTCCACCCAAAGGATGGGAAGGCGACTCTCCGATTCAACAGACTGCTGACGACTCCAGCCTATCCACCATACCGCCCATGGCACTTACTGAAACGGCCGTCAGCTTCTTGCGCGCGTTGATCGATGGTGTCGAGGGCGGGATGTCCGACTTTATGCCGTTCTTCTTTGGCTACCAGAACGTCATGTTTCATGCCATGCAGGCCGCATCGCGCACACTATCCACATCCAGCCCGGATTTCTTCTGCCTGTCGCGGTTCATCAACCTCATGGTCACCGTATACAAAGTCGCGCTTCCTGTCGACTCGCGTATCTCCGTGTCGTGGCCCAAGGATACGCCTGCGAACACGAATCCGATGGGTACGGCGCAGGTGACGCTGCTCAACCTCACCCAGCTTTCCCGGCGGCGCGCATGCTCGGCGGCCGGGTGCGGAAAGACTGTCCATGAGAACGGTGGCCGCGCATTTGCTATCTGCTCAAGGTGCAAACTGGTGTGCTACTGTGGTCGGGAGTGCCAGCAACGCGACTGGAAGGCGCGGAAGTACCCGCACAAAGACATCTGCCCGCTCGTCTGCCGTCTTCTTTCGCAGGCGTCACTCAGCGCGTCACTCGAGGAATTCGTGAAGGCCTTCGAGCGGGCGCTGGAGAAGGACGACCAGCTCACCATTTATCAATGGTCCGCCTCTGGCGGCGGGCTTTACTCGCCAAGCACTGCCCGAACACTTGAGCAAATCGTCGGTCATCCTCTGCTTGCTAGTCTCCATACATCTCACTTCTCTGCAGAATGAACGTCTTCCTGCGGGATTCCTAGCCAACCTTCCCCCTGATATACAAAGGAAGGTACTCGGGGGGATGCAAGATATGGTGTGTCGGGGTATCATTTTTGTTGACTTCGCCACTGACAGGTCCGCCTCAGTCACCTGATTCGTCAGAGACCTTGCAGAAACTCTTTGAGGCGCTGACCATGAGAGCACCGTAGGCTCAACAAGCTTCAATGTAACCTTGGTATCGCAATGTCGAGCATCACAACATGAAAATGGATGCCGGGAGATTCGTGCTCCCAGCTTGAGGCAGATAACTCCCCACATCCACTCATTTAGATCCGCGACGTCACATACACGTGTGCAGTAGGTAAAATAGTATGCGTCTTGTTGACTATTTCTTTCTCACAGTCGTAAGTCGCGCCTTCCACCCAACGCCGTCCTTATCGACTAGCCGAATTCCCTGCGCAAGCATCATCTCAGCAAGCGGAGGCATAGGGTGTTTCGCTATTCTGCGCCTTCACGTAGCAGAAAGTCAGAAATCGACAGCGGCTGCCACATCGAACCAAAGCATACTGTAGCGTTGGCCAGGCGTTGCGCTGCTTGATGTGTACCGTGCGCAATGCGGGGAAGAGGCTGTAATATGATCTCCAACATGTCGGAAGGGGTGTGGTTGATCACCGTCTGCAACCGATCGCCATGTGCGACGCAAAATGAGCGCAAGGCATCGTCCTCCAATGCTGTCCGGAATGTTGTTGATCGAAGAGCAGGCATGCTTTGCGCAAGGTGTGTGAGATGCGATGAAGAGTGGAAAGAGCGTCGCGTCTCACCGGAAATGGGTTAAGCAAGCGAGAAGCTTGCTTGCGGATGAACCCACGACCTCGATGGCCTCAAGAAGAGGGCATGAAGCCCCATGGTCCTGGGCGGAAAACTCCAGGTCTTCTTCCGCGAACCATAGGAGCGTCCGGAGCGATGGGAACGAAGGGATCCTGTAATTCTTGTGCAGAGGTCCAGCACTGCGCGTGTAGATACGCAGCGACTTTAACTGCGCGGTGGATAGAGATTGGAGCGCAGTGGGGGAGATACTTATGCGCCCTCCATCAAAAGACCGCAAATTCGACAGGGTCGGAGGAGCAGCTGGTTGCACAGCTTTTCGACGGCGCTGGCCTTCGAGTCATCACCGAGACGCAGTGTATGAACTAGCGTGGGGAGTGCATCATGATTTTGCATGCACGCGATGAAACTTTGGACGCTGGACTCCCTGAAGAGGTGCAGATCTTGGCATGCGAGTGGAATAGCAAGCTCCTGGCGATGGAAGGTGGTTCATTGGGATATGCAGGGAGACACAGGAAAATAATGACGGACCTTCCATTCCTTACAAACATACATGCATTGAAGAACTGCGCCGCGGGGAAGTGGAGGCCGATTGCGGTTCACATATCGCTGCCAACGATCCTCGGCTAGGACTTCGTCATCGATGCCAGACGTGTGCATGATAACCAGTCGCAGGACCCGCGTCCAGATAGCTCGACATATATCATGAGAAATGTTGGCCAACGGGACGTACGACGGGTCTGACGGAAGCACAGGAGAGCTAGGGTAATGGTTGGCACATGGTCGCGAAGGGCTACTGAGACACTCACCGGCTCCGCTCCGGCTCAAGGAATTCAACCTTCCTCCGAGCCACGTCGCTCAGCTCGCTACGTAGGTCTTCCGGACGTCCAAGCCCGTCATGATTCCGCCAACACCAGCCTACGCGAATTCGGGGAGAAGCACATTTTTCCGAAAGACGTGAAAGAAGATCGCCGGAGTCTTCGGCATCTGGTTCTTCCTGAGGAATGTGTATCAGGTCCAGATGCTTTGCATGGCAGATTGCCCGGAAAAGACGGTGATTGTGCTCGAGCAGCAGGTCGGAGATGACGACAACGCGCTGCGGTCTTGTCAGAATATCCAGATTGTATTAGTGAAGCATCGCACCAAGGTCTCCCATTTCGTAATGCAGTATACTAGACTGTCTGTCGCATATTCCATTGCCTTATTCTGCTTGATGACGACCGACGAGCTGCACAGCACCAACCGGCGCGGAGAAACGCAGCCAAAGAGTGAATTGTACATTGTGTAGATGTTGTCCTCGGCGTATAGATCCAGCGTCAAGCACCAGTCGGTGATGTATGGCGCTGCGGCGAAAATCTTGCAGATTGACGCACCGACGCCTCCTTCGACGCGGATTTTCCGAATGTAGGAACCGAATGCCTTGTTCCGTTTCAGCACGGCGGAAAGAGCACTGGACTGGGCTTTCGAGCGAATGATGACCGTTTCGTAGAGCAACGGGGTTGCGACGCGCAGCCAGCGCTTGCAGACGAGAAGGATGGTCGAAGAAGAGAGGGCGTCATTGGCGAAAGGTGAGCCTGTTGTACAAGCAAAATCGACGTCGACAGAAAGACTGAAGGACAATATGGTGGCGAGCGTCTCGTCGGCTACTTTGTGGAACATGATGTCAGTCAAGCGTGAGCGCGAACGCGTTGTGCAGGCGGGAGTTAAGCACCGCAAGACGTGTCAAGTCTGCAAGGTGATCGGTAATCGCGGTCCGCAGCCCCGAAATTCCCACGCCATGACCACTGCCACTCATGTTCTCCGCCATGCGCTATGCTGTCTCACGAACACGAATTGACCATGCGCTAAAGCGATCAGTTCGCACGACGAGTGTCCATGGGCCGCAGCAACCATTCAGCGCCTTTCACTGAGCACTCTCGCAGAACTTGAGCACCGCCTCTCGAGAAGGTATGCTCCCTGCAAGCTTGCATGCTTGTCAAACACGAGCGTCAGGCGTGTTCCTCGATTGACGGCCGTCTAAATGCCCAATCCGCCCCGTAAACAGAAGCTCCCCACCCCACCCATGTCTCGAAGAGAGGTCATCGTTGCCCCATCGGCGCGCGCCCAGAGTATATCTCTTCACCCCGCTTCGAGATTTCAGACCTTGTCGTACACCATCAATTGCCGGCATATTCATAGCCATATACTACCGGCACACGTATCCGAGAGTCTATCTCGCGGTCTCGCACTCATCCCGCTCTATTCTGAGAAATCGTAGGTGATCAATATCAAGTTTGAAGATTCCAGCTAATTATTACACCCAGTGTCGACCACGGACCGGGTGCGCTATTGAATAGAGCTGTGGCATTTTCTCAAGACGCGCGAGCGACTCTCAAACGGTCTTTATGTGTGGCAACCGACATCCACCTGGCGCTTCCTCAGCTTCATCGCATACTGGAGGCTTCAGGGGACGAAATTACGCAGGACGAATATCTTGCCAGTCGCGAATTGGTAGATAGACTTGCATGCATGACTGAAAGCACGAGCGAGGCCCTCAGTCACGTCTACCGTACAGCGTGCGCGGTATGTTTTGCTGCCGAATGGTCTGAAAACAGCTGAGACGAGAGTACAGACAGAGCATGAAATGTCTAGGCACATCCGCCAGACACCAACTAATGTTGTCCCCCGCTGGAGCAAGGCTGCTCGGATAGGAAGCATCTGCGTATCGCTTCCGGCATTTGCAGCTGCTGTGCTCGCCGCCATCTGGAATAACTCACACCCTATGCTCGCATTCATCATGGCACTGGTCAGCGCCACCACGGCGATGTGCGGCGCCCTTGGACCGTGCATGGTCCAATGTGCGTCTGGGGACAGCTGTTGAGGCCATCTGTGGCTGACGCGCATTAGGGTACTGCGAGAAAGCCGACAAGAGCCCTCCTCGCGCGGATGTGCAGGCCGTTCGGGTCGAGGCGCATCGGCTTTGCTACCCACTGTCCCTGATTATGAATTGGTGGTTCGGATTGGCCGGCAAATTTCAAACACTTGCAAAGTGGACCGAGGAACGCACGGTCGACGGGATACAGTCCTTCGCCGAAGATGTCCATCAGTATTTACAAGAGGTGAGTGACGGCGTGCGTAGTAGATGGCAGCTCATACGATGCGGATACTATAGATGCAGGGAATTCTCGACTCCGTGGAAGGCGAAATCGCTCAACTCGGCGACGAGAAGAATGTGGTTTGAGCGTCACGGGAGGAGGAGTGCTCTCCAAGACAATTCAGATCTATGTGTGCCGTCAATATTGCTTGTCATATATGTGGAATGAGAGATACGTACTTGGCCGATTTGCTGATGCTTCGAGGCGTGTGCAGGACTGGCGGTAGTGGATAAGAGAGGTCTTGCTCGCTTTGAACCAAAGGATCCATGAAGTGGAGATACGCGTCACCAAGCTGCTGGTATGACTGATAAAATCGCGCCAACTCGTCGCGGCCGAAGGTGTAGCCAGAACCAGAAAAGAGACCCTCTCTCTTCCTCCAGAACGCCTCGATTCGCTCGAGGCTTTGTATCATGCTCTGGAGGTCTTGCCCGGTGCCTTCTCCAACAATACTACTTTGCGATCTCTGGACATTCCCCTGAGGCGACGGGGCTTGTGACGCGAATGCGCCAAAACTGCGCAGAAATGCCGCAACGCCAGACTGCGAAGAGCCAGCCCGGGAGGAGTAAAACTGCGACAGCAAGATGTAAAATGCGCCCCATGCCTCGCGGGTCTCCTCCAAGAGAATACGACTTGTGTAGCAGGCGCTCAGAATCGCCGCGACGATCCGTTCGAATTGTGCGGTCCGACTGCTGGACGGAGGGTCGTTTCGGAGGGTAGCGCCAGCGGCGGAGACAGTCCGTATGAAGAGCTCTCTGGTGTCGGGGATGATCGTAGAGCGGATTTCGGAATAAGCATAGACGAGCTGCGCGCGGATTTCCAGCAGGTGCTGTCGTAATGCCACCGACGCAGAGTCCGAGTCGTCGGCCAGAGCATGGGCAATGTCATGGATGGCCTTCGTGACACGTGCAGCAGCGTCCACAAGGTCAGTCGTGATAGGCCAGAGAGTTTGAACTTCAAGAGGGTCCTCTGCAGCGCCCTGCGTGAAAGTTCAGTGAAAGACGCGGAACAGCGGCGAACTTACGGGCGGGACAAGTTCTTCCACTGAGCCTGTATCAGGGCTTAATGAATGCGCCATACCCGTAGCCTTCGGGCGCGGGGTTGCTCCGATGGAGTTGGATGGTGGGCAAGAGGTGCCAACATGGCACGGGATTAGACGAATGCTTCCGAGGCGCGAGAGAACCACGATCCAGCGGTTGGGCGCTCGGGCGCGCTTCGGGACTTTCCGAAGCTTCTTGGCAACTATCCTCAGGCCCACCTTGCAACTTTGCCAGAACCGTACTGAGGTAGAGAGACGTCCCTCTTCCTTGATCGCCATTATCTCGATTTTTATTTTTATTTGCTATACGACGCCCAAAACATGAAGCTGGTCGAACGCGCCACAGATTTGGCAAATTCACTACACCCAGGCGCTTTTCCGACCTGCTTCAGCGCCCTTCCTGTCGAGGTAGAACCGAATAGAGGACAAAAAATGTCCGCTGCTTGAGGAACCGCCGACAGCAATGCCAAATTCTGGGACGCGTGCCTCTCAATTTCTAACGACACCGTGCACCGAGGAAGACCTATCAACTCTTCTTGGCCACTTCAGAACACGCGCACATGCACAAATCGTGCAGAACACAACACGGTCGTCAAGTCGAACTACAAGGATATAGTGCACACCCTCGTGGAGGCGCTCTACTACATGGTTGTCGCATGTCTGGCGCGCGGGCAGCATCCGCTGCTGAACCGCGCCAAGCTGCCGAAAGGATTTGGCACCCATCGAGGGCGCTGGCCAGAGCCTGCAGGCAAGTTGCTGCCCCACGGGGAGCGCCAAAGCATTGAAATGCAGGTCTTCTGGTGCACCCTGCGCTTTTCGACGCTCCCATTTGCCAGCAGCACGATGATAGTCGCGCGCTCCCTGGTACTCCCGCACTTGGTATCTCCGGGGACTCACCCCGCCCAATTCATCTATATTCTCCTGCAATCGTTGCACGCGGACGTCACGACTTCTCCGACAGAAAGGGAGGGCACACTCCCAGTCCAGCCTGCCGGTAGTCCGGACCTGCCGCTCGCAAGCCGAGCGGATCGCCCAATGCGCTGCAATCGTCTTTGCATTTCGTGCGCGCGCTGTCAGAGGGCCTTGACAGCAGTGCCGGCGACCCCTACACGTTCTTATCGGCCACGAGCGCGCGGCATTCCACGCGATTCTCGCCGCGTCGCGCGAGACGGACGCGTCGCACGCGGCGTTCGAGACACCGCAGCTCCTTCAAATCTTGCAGAACAAACTCGGCCTCCCGCCCTCCGCCGTGGACGAGCGCGTGCGTGCCACATGGCCGCCGCCCGCGCCCGACGTCAAGACCGACCTGGGCATGGCGCCCTACGTCGTGTTGGTCAACCTCCGGCAGCTCGACGAAATTCGCGGGTGCACCAGTCCCGGCTGCGGGAAGACCGTTCACGAGAACGGCGGCAAGGCGTTCTCGACGTGCTCCCGGTGCAAGGTCGTGCGGTACTGCGGTCGCAAATGCTAACAGCGCGACTGGAAGACGGGGGAGACCCGCCATAAGGACATCTGCCCTTTATTATGCCGACTACCTCCGGAGGCCGCCTGGGATATGTCTGTCGAGGATTTCGCCGCGGCGTTCCATGGTACTCTGGACATCCCGGACCGTCTCAGGCTGTTTCGCTGGTCGGTGACTAGCGGTCATTTGGACTATATCATAGCTGCTAATTAATGGTAAGATTCGTTGATATTCGGAACGTGTCAAGCATTGACTCAGGTTCATAAAAGTGTACTGATTCTGGGGCCAAGTCTGTTTTACACAAGTAACATTGTTCTATCTCTCGTTTCCTAGTAGGTCAACTTGCCCTGTTCCAACAGCCGGTATCCCTCCTTGGTCGCCTCGTCGATGTCCTCCTCCGGCAAGCCCAAGACGTCGTTCGCGAGCCCGAGGCGGGCGTGGTCGCCCTCGCCGGTGGGGAAGAAGATACGCGTGTACAGCGCCTGCGAGAACGCGGACCGGTCGCCCTTCTGGAGCCTCTCGCGCGCCGCGTTGAAGCGGTCGGCCGACTTGACATACGCGACCTTCCAGTCCGCGTCTGTGGTGCCCGACACGCGCTTGAGGCTCTCGAACATGTCCTTCTGGCTCACGCGGAAGCTCGACACGTACAGGCACCCGTTCGCCCAGTTCTCTATGGCGGGCGACTTGTCGTTCTCGTCCTCCGGGAGACGCTTGAGGCTGAGGAACGCCGCGAGCGCGCGGCCGCACTGCGGCCAGGTGGTCGTGGTGATCTTCTCCTCGCCATCGTCGAAGAACGTGACCTCCTTCTTCTCCACGTCGAATCCATAGCGGTCCGCGCCGCCCAACAAGGACCACTCGTACCAGAACCCGCACCCGAACGCGATCCACTTGCTCACGCCGAGCTCCTCGACGAGCGCGCGCGCGGCCGCCTGCGCCTGGCCGAGGAAGACGGCGTCGAGCAGCGGCGCGTTGAGCGGGTCGGGCGAGTACGTGTTGGGCAGCACGTACGGCACGCGCGCCTCCGCCGCGGCGCGGATGAGCTTCGCCTGCGTGTCGCGCGGCGCCGCGACGCCCAGCGTGATCACCAGCACGTCCTGCCCGCCGAGCGCCGCGACGAGCGTTGCCGGGTCGTCGTAGTCGATCGGCGCCGACCGCACGCCCGCCGGCAGCGCGCTCGCGCTCGTCCCGCCCGGCCGCGTCAGCGCCGTGACGGTGTGCTTGCCCGTCTTGAGCAGCTCGCGGACGAAGTACCCGCCGATGTTCCCGCCTGCCTATGTAATGTACAGAAGAGTAGTATTTGTTTGCGTCAGCGAACATGATCTGCACCGTGCAAGTAGCCGTCCGAGCAAGTACGTACTCCAACGATGGCAACCTTCTCAACGCGGTTGACGAAACCGGCGGGCTGGTCTTTGACGTACTTGGGCGACATGATGGTGGAGGATAGATTGGGAGCTACTGTAACTGAGAGCGCAATGACGCCTTAAATACCGTTCACAGGAGCGATGGGCGTGACTAATGGTAATAAGTCTGACTGCACGCTGCTTAGTCAGAACTCCGAGATTGGGGTGGCCACGCGTCCTACCTACTTACCTTTCCAGGTTACATTCAACGTCCAACCATCCGCATCATCAGTGACTCATGCAAAAAATTCGAGATGGAACGGGGCTCGGAGCGATTGCGATATCTAGATGCTACATAGGTACTGACAGTGACACGGAAGGCGACCAAAAAAAAAACGAACCGAAACAAGGATGATGACATGGAAAGATAGCGCGACGATGACTGCGGGAATGCGGAAACGTGGACATACGTACGAAATATACTTACACCGTGGCGACGTGGACACTGACAGACTGAGACTCTGCAACCGCCTGCGGAGGAACTTATCGACATCATCGCCGACTCCTGCGTTTAGAAGTGGCGGCAGCGTCCAGCGCGGCCATGCCCTGCACACCGGTAGCATCCGCCGCGGGCGTCCGGCTCGAGCTGCGCGTCGTGCGCGTCGGCAGAGAGATAGAGGCGGGCGGCGGAGCGGCTTGGTGCGCCAATGCGGGCGCGACGCGCGCGAGGAGGGATTTCTTCTGGGCAGGGGCAGCAACAGGCTTCTCCTTCTCCTTCTCCTTCTCCTTCGCCGACGAAGTGCTGGTGATGGTACTCTTCAGCCGCGCAGGCTTAGGCGCAACAGGTGGCGGAGCAGCCGCGGTAGTTTTAGTTTTCCTGTTCGTGGTCGTAGGCTGCTCCCGGACGGCCTCAGAATCAAGCATCGCAACGCGCCGTGCGACGCGCCCGCCGGCCACGCGGCGCTTCTTCACCACACTGCTGCTCGTCGTATCGGTGCCGGCGTCGCTCAGCTCCTCGTCCGCCGCGGCGCCTGCGGGCTCGGGGTCGTGTGCGCGTTTGCGCGTGGTTGTGGTCGTCCTCGCGCGGGTGCGCGTCTTCGGCGCAGGGGGAGGGAGGGCGTCGATCTCCATGATCTCGTCTGCGTCCGCGTCGGGTGGGGGCGACGGGAGCTCTTTCTCCTTCCGCTTCTCGACCATTGGTGGAGGGGGAGCGGGCGGGGGAGGCGAGCCCTCGGCCGTGAGGTCGATAAAGTCCCTCGCCTCCTGCGCCGGAGCCAGGTGAGGAGGGCGCCCATCTCCCCCCGCAATCGGGTTCGCGTCCCCGGGCGCATCCTCAAAACCCCACTGCGGGAACGACGGCTGCGGTACAGGGAACGACGGCCCCGGCGTGGGGAACGGCAGCGCGCCGGGGAAGCGGTGCGGCGTGTCGGGCACAGCGGTGCGGCGCTGTCGCACGCTTTCGTACGGCGGCGGCGGCGTCGAGGATGCGGCGGGGTTGAGCTGGGGGTAGAAGAACGTTTGGGTGCTCTGGCTCCCCGGGCTCGGCGCGCGATTCGGGGGATACCAAATTTCGTACGGGTTTGGATTCGGGCTCGCGTTCGGCGGTGCGCCCGAGCTGCTCCGCCTGTTGCTGGGCCCTGCGACAGGCTGCGGCTGCGGCTGCGAGGCGTAGTGCGACGTGCGCGAAGGCGGGCGTGGGGCTGCGGCTTGCTGCGTGTATGTAGCCGACGGCTGACGCGAGGGGTACTGCTGTGCTGCCGCGTAGGTTGCGGAGGGCTGTCGGGCTGGAGGATAGCGGGAGCTCGGACGCGCTGCTGGACCGTTGGTGTAGCTCCACGCGCCGGGGGCGGGCGGGACGCTCGACGAGCTGGAGGAGTTGCGCGAATGGCGCGTTGTGGGAGGCGCGGGCCGTTCACGCTCACGCAATTGTGACTGGGCGCGGTGGCGGCGCTGGGCGTCGTCCAGCTGCTGAAAGACGGCGTTCGCGCGTCGGTGCGCATCGTACAGCGCGGCCCGGTTATCCGCGTCGCCCAGGGCGACTCTGCGCGCGTAATCGTCGTCGGAGCTGGTGCCAGAGTTGGAGGACGAGGTCGCGCTGGCACTGGCAGGGGCGTTCCACCATGCGCGCACCGCGAGCCACGGCATGCGGAGCACGTTGGCAACGAGCCCGGCGACCAAAGAAAACAGTTCCAGGATGCCGTCGATGGTGCCCATGTATGGCTTGACCGCAGGCCGGATGACGTGCAGCACGATGGGCTCGGCGGCGTAGGACTTGAAGACGAGCAGGCCGAGCGTGACGAGCGACTTGGCCTCGCTGTAGAACGGCATGACGATGCCGACCGTCGAGTCTAGCGGGCCCTCGGCGAGCCAGATGCACGCCTGCCGCCGTCGCATTATCAGCATACAAGCCGCGCTGCAAAGGCGTACGTACCCAGACGAGCCAGACGGCGAGACAGCTCTTCATAGCGCGTTTGCGGGCGGCCAGGGCGCGCTGGGTGGGCTGGCCGGTCGTGCGCGAGATGCGGGGCGCCTTGAGGACGTGGTAGGTCGCCCAGACGTTCTGCGCGACGAGCAGGAGCCTGCACAGTGGCAGGATGAGAGCCATGCTGGCTGGTAATGGGGGTGGCTGCCCAGTTCAATACGAGTGGGCCTGGGCGGGTGAAGGTACGCGGGCACAGTACTCACGGCAAGCGCGTGTCGGGCGTCGGAAGCGCGCGCCGGAAAAGCGTGGCGGGCGGAGTATGAACTGCGCGCTTTCCTTCGCTCCAAGTTCAGAGCACGATGCCCAAGATCCGCACGTCGCGCACGAAGGCTCCGCCGGAGGGCTACGACGAGATTGAGGCCATCCTGGAGGACTACGCGAAGAAGATGCGGGACGCCGAGAACGAGTCGCACGAGGGCAAGCGCCGCGCCGAGTCGCTCTGGCCTATTATGCGCATCTCCCATGCACGCTCGCGGTGCGTTTTGGCCATTGGCTCATGCATAGTCTGTTGCTCATTTGGTTTAGATATGTGTACGAACTGTATTATAAGCGCGAGGCCATCAGCAAGGAGCTGTACGACTGGCTGCTCAAGGAGGGCTACGGCGACGCCAACCTCATTGCCAAGTGGAAGAAGGCTGGCTACGAGAAACTGTGCTGCGTCAGGTGCATACAGACAAAGGTAACACGACTCTTCAATTACTGCCTACGTTGTGCTAATTCGTGCGCAGGACATGAACAACCAGGGCTCGACCTGCATCTGCCGTGTGCCAAAGGCCCAGGTCAAGAAGGGCGTAGTCGTAGAGTGCCAGCACTGCGGTTTGTTGTCAAGCGAATATCTATTGCTTGCATGATACTGATTCGTGTGACAGGATGCCGCGGGTGCAGCTCGGACTCATAAACCGTTGTTCGAATAAACCCATTCCGTACAGGTTGTCGCCGCTGTCGTTGTGTATCTCTAATATCATGCTATGAACGCTGGTTTTGCTGATATCGTGCCCTTCCCGCTCGAGGTCTGCATTTACTCGCTCGTCCCCTCAAATTCAACGCTAAACATGAGGGCACACAACTTCACCCTGACCTCGCTCCAGAGTCCGCGACTTCTGCTGCACATGCATACTATATCAGCAGACCGACCGACAACGCTGCAGAAGACTTGCACTTACACTAGATATTCGACGTTTCGACCCAGCACCAGGACCATGTCGAGAACACCTTGCCGCCGCGGCCGTTCTCGCGCACACCACCCGCGAATTCTCAATATCGAGCTGTCAGATGTCAGAGCTTGAGCAACACGACGTACTACAGGTGCCATGCCGACTTTCGCGCCATACGTCTTCGCGCGTGCGAAGCGTGACGCGCGCGGCGAGCAGACGTTGTACCTTCCCATCCTGTCGCAGTTGTGACATCCGTAGTATACAACGATTGCCAGTGCGCGAGAATATACTCGTATATGTCGCGTTTGACCAGCCTCATTTTTCCCGCGTCGTATAGTAGATCAAGACGAGTTAAGTGGCCAGTTTGGAAGGTTGACAGCGGTGGAAAACAAATTGAAAACAAACTGCAGGTTGCGCCGAGCTGCTGGCTCGCGATTGGTGAACGCGTGCCCGGAGGCATTCTGCACCTTCCGCTCAACGATGTCGCACGTCCTTGATCTTGCTCCATCCAAGTCACTACACCAGAGCTCCGACATTGATCAGATCCTGTATCCCAAAAACACGTCAGAGAGAGCAACACCGTCTGTAAGTTCACCGTTGGCTTTCTGTTCTTGTCTGATTTGGTTTCAGGATGCCTTCAGTGACTTTTTGGACCTCCAAGACATCTGGCACATCACAACAGACATGGTAAATGCGGCCCAAAGCGCTTCTACTTCCGTTTCTGCGATTGCATGCACGCTGGCCGAGGATTTCCGTTCTTCCAGTTCAGCCATACGCCAGCAGCTGCTCGAGATTCGCGCTCAACTAGTCTACTTGCTGAGCGACGTCATATACTCTATCATCTCGCATACCAGCACTCTGGCCGCTTCTGGGGCAATCATCATGTCAGATAGTCTGCATCGGGGGCCGCGCGAGGGCATCCTCACCGCTCTTGAACCGCAGTGGACCAAGGTGCTCAACGCCTGTGTGGTAAACCGCGACCGCGTCGACGAATTCCTCGGCTCATGGCAGGCTGTCCATCGAAATATTCTCACGCATCACTCTGCGGACGCTCAACCACTGCGCCGCCCCTTCGCGACGTTTTTTCGTGCGCTGGGAACCTTCGGACCCGAGCCGGCGCCTCTCACTGCGCCGCCCGAGTGCTCCTCCATTGCAGATGCCGTTTCCAATGTGCGGCGCTCCATGGAGTCCCTGAAACAGTGCTTGACGCTCGTTGAAGCGTTTTGGCGGAAACGCCAGACGTTGTTCTCTCTGCCTGGCGAAGTGTTCACGCACGAGCAACTGGCTATCGGCAGTACCACCTGGGCGAAACTCGGCGACTCATACCCGTCCTTCAGCCAACCTTTATACAACTGCGTGGACAACCTTAGTCTACCCCCGCCGTGCATAACGAAGTCTCCTGATGACCTGCCCCTTTCCATCCGGTGCGGACCACGAGGACGTTCATTTCGAAAACTGACATTGCATAGATCAAAACTGGCTTGGCGCGCACTCTTGGTAGCCTGAACCTAAGGCGTTACTACACGGCGAGTCCAACGACCAGCCCCTCATGCACTCCTCGTACGCCGTCGAGAGTCGCCGAGCGCAGGATCGCCCCCATCTGCCATTCACCTCAGTGTGCGGGGACGGCCAACACGCGCCTACTTGCCTCTCCTGCATACGCGGTTACCTGTGTTATCACCGACTTGCACAGTCTCGCCGCGACGAGCGGCTCCGTTGCGGACTCCACCAAGCTTCGCACCTTGATGTCGAGTTGTCTCCACCACTGCAATACGAGCTCGAGCGGATATTGCATTCGGAATACTTCGATGTGCGAGTTTTGCAGGTTGGCCTGGTACGGCGCGGGGTTGCGGCGACCCCAGCAACCTTTCAATTGTGCAACTGTCAAAGTTGTTCCGTCGAGCCGGGCAGGCTGGGATAGCAACGCACCTTGCGCGATGCATGGGCCAACTGCGGCGCATATCCCGGTGCTGGCACTGACCAGAGCCATGATGAGAGCGATTCTCGGACTCGTGGTGTTGTAGACAGCTGAGACAATCGCCGTTGCAAACGAAGGCACCGAGATGCTGACACTGCCAATCCGAATGGCAGTTTTCCAACGTTGAGTAGCGGCGTCGGCGCATGAAACAAGACCCATCTCCTTGTCGAGCTCTTGCACTACCTGCGACATGACGGGCTGGTGAGCGACTCCGAAAATGTCAGAACAGATTGGACTTGCCTTGAGAAGACGATATGCATTGCCTTTTACTGCGCGTGTCACACTCTGAACAGCTTGAACCATCGTGGCAATGTCTTTGGTCATCGCATTCGCGCCAGGCGAACTAATTCTTTGTAGCGCAAGCTCTCCAGATAGACTCAGCAAGGCGGTGCCAAGTTGGCTCGCTACTGAGACCGAATGATGTAGGGTAGCTCTTGTGTCGCTGACGATTGCAGCAGCTTCGCTTAGCACCGTTTCGACTCCAAGGACGGAACTGCCAGATGATGACTTGACAAGTCATGATGCACGAAGAATCGCGCTTACTGATAGCGTGCGTATACTGGAACTGCTGAGAGGGCACGCGACAAGGTTTCCGCCGAGTGCGGAGGCAAGACCAGTGGCTGATCGATTTCGATTATACTGACAAGGTCAAGAGGAGGGCCGGAGCGTCGGACGACCGCCAAGTCTGAGCTCTGAGACAGCAGAGCTGCTGTAGTAGAAACTTGCGACATGAGCGAATGTACGAAGGAAAGCAAGAGTAACGTCAGCTATCGCGCAAGTGCTAGCAGCGCATGTATGTGCGGCATCCTCATGTTGCACACACGTATCAACTTCTGAAGAAGCAGGCTGGGGACCTCGTGAGTGGTGAGTCAGTGGCGATGCTCGCGATATCAAGGGATATACCTCGTTCTCAGCCCAGGATAGGACAGAGTAGGATAGGATTGTAAGACGGGGAGGTCCCTTCAGGCATGGAATACAGATCACCACTTGTTAGTCACTCAAGCACACATGCACAACGGAGGGCAGGTAGACCGAGTTTCTGCTGCAAGATCTGCATGCGCAGGAAGTGCGTCTCGCGTGCGAAGCGTGACGCGGCGAGCATAGCGTGGATTCAAAGGGTGTTAAAGCATGTCGCACAAGCCCCAGCGTGCTTCAAGAGGCTTTAAGTTGCTGTAGTGCGGTGAATTTGCGGCTTTGCCAATGTACTTTGTCGCGTGCGACCAAGCTCGTATTTTCCGTGTCGCACGATCTAGTTGAGGGAACCAAATATACAATAAGAGGGATGCCTCGACGTCTACCTCTGCGAGGTTATCGCAAAGGTGCAGGATAGTTGCCAAGCCTGAGAAGCTCCGTTTTGCGCCCGAGCGCCCAACAGCTGGACCGTGGTTTCTCGCGCCTCGGAAGCATTCATCTAATCCCGCGCCATGTTGGCACCTCTTGCCTACGATCCAGCTCCATCAGAGCACCCGCGCGTTCAACAGCCATGGCACACGCACTAAACGCCGAGGCCCTGCCAATAGAAGTACTGGGCCCGCAGGTGAGGCCGCCGTTGCCGTCGACATCCGCGTTCGAGACCGACCTTGCTGTAGAGCGCTGCAGATGATCTTCTTGACATTCAAGACCTCTGGCCCATTACGACCGACCTGACCGACGCGGCGACACGCGTTACAAACGCCATTCACGATATTGCCTCTGCTCTATCCCAGGATACGGAGGCGCCGGCCTCGCTGCGACAGCAGCTCCTCGAAATCCGTGCACGGCTCGTCTATGCGTACTTCGACATATGTTCGAACATCATATCCGTCACAACGGTCCTCATCTCCCGCGCCGCGTTCACCGCTGCTTCCAATCTCCGAGACGCGCCGTCGACCAGCGGCACCACGCGATTCCAGCAGATGGTCGCGGCGATTCTCAGTGGCTGCGCATCTAGTCATCGTCTTCTGGGCGACGCGCTGGACGCTTGGGGCAGCTTCTCCGACTCTTTGTCTCAGTTCTACGCGGCCCGTTCACGTTCAGCGCAGTCTGGTGTTGTCGCGTTCCTGCGCAATATCGGCACGATCGCGTCGCCAGCGCCATCCCCTTCGCGAGCCGAGCCTTCACGCGATGTCTCCTGTGGGGTCGCAGTAAGGGATGACCTCGCGACTATGCTCCAGAGCTTGGGGCGCATTGAGGCGTTCTGGAGGAAACGACAGGCGCTCTTTGCGGAGCAAAACCACACCTTCCGCCGCGAGGACCTCCTCCGGCTTCAGTCTATCCAGCAGCTCGGCGATGCGTACCTCGACTTCATCGATCCGCTGACTCAAGGGGAGCAGGATTTGAGTCGACCGCAGCCCGCGCTTGTCAGGAGTCCACATGCACTCGATGAATCGGTAAAGTATGTCCTTGGTTACATGTGCCATAACGAAATATTCACGGTATGAACAGAAAGGAGTTGTCTTGGAGAGCGTTGGTCCAGCCATGACGCCAACATGACGCTCAGACGATGTCGGCGACGTCGCCTGACTTCCGGACCTCGCAGACACTCTCGATCGACTGGAGAATGACTCGCATCTGATATCGGGATGAGGGACGATACTGGGCTATGTGAAAACTGAGACTCACTTCTCCCATGTACTGATCGACCTGTTCTACGAGCGTCTGCAGATCGTGCATCACTTCAGCCGGCCCGTCCGTCCATTTCGTGAGGAGCTGCATCCTGTAGGCGAGTTTCTGCCACCACTTGAAGATGAGGGACAGCGGGTAGCACAAACGATGTGCCTCGACTTGCACTGCGCGCACGTCGCCGCTCGGGGCCTGCCCACTGAGGCTGGCAGGACTGGATTCCCAATACCCTGTGACGGATGAAGGCATGAGCAGATTATGAGGATGGCGTGTGAGAGAGAGACAGAGAGCATACACTGTGCAATGCAAGGCGCGACTGCACCGCATGTCCCCGTCGTAGCGCTCACGAGTGCCATCGCGAAGGCAAGTCTTGGATGAGCGGCATTCCAGACGGCGGAGAGAACGGCGGCAGCTAGCGTTGGTGCAGAAACGCAGACGCTGCCGACACGGACGGCTTTCATCCAGCTTGGTACTGTGGAACTGGGAGGGTTCGCAACTTGAGCTCCTAGATCGCTAGAAGTCTGAGAGAAAATCAGAGGGCTGTTCAAGAGGGCGGGAGGTGTGTATTCACCATCACAGCAGCGTCGTAAACATGCCCGATAGCATCTCGAGTGCTTTGGGCGATCGAAGTGATATGATCCAATTTCCTTCGTGCCATCTGTAGCTCATCCTTGAGGATTCCTCCTTTCAAGGACCCGAAGCTACGTAGGGATAGAGACAAAGCCGTACGAATCTCATTGGCTGCGCGCATGGATCGCCCCAAGCTTGCTCGAGCATCGAGGGCAAACGCCACACATTTATACACTGAAGCGGCCTGCGCTGCATCGACTTTGGAGGCTCTGAAAGCGTCATCATTGAATATGAAGAATAGTAATCCAGATAGCAAGATTCCCTACGTGTCTGTGGGACCATACAGTGGAATAACTTCGAGCGCCCGGGAAAGACACTCCGCCACATGAACTGGAATGATTGAGGCTGGATGGTGCCTGACATTGCTGAGTTGCGATGCGAATCGCCCGTAGGGTACAACATCGACAGATGACGTCCGAGAGAATGCCATATGTATGCGAAGAGGGAAAAGATGAATCGGAGACCAAGGTTGGTAGGTACAGAGCGAGCACACCCCATCGATTCAGCGGTGCGTTGAAGTCGCGTGTATCAGCTCTGCACGAAGCATGCCCTCGAAGGCAGTGTTCTCGTGCGTCCGTGAAAGGTTGACGTTGTCTATGGACGCGCGTCGCAAGTATTACCCACAATAATGCATAGCACCAGGGTCACGTCGCATGTGGCCAAAAGTTATGGTGAGGAAGCCGGGGATAGCTGTCGGGGCTACGCCGGACCGGGATCTGGCGGACTTGACACGTCTTGCGGTAAATCCCGCATAGCCAATGATCATGAGCACGGTATCTCCGAGGATACGGACATAGAGATATAAAGCCGTGGCCTTGGCCAGGTCGCCGAATAGGTGGGATCCTACATCATCATCTTCATAATACTTTCTCTCATGGATACCGCTTGTGACCGGCGCGCCGGAGGAACGCTGGTTTAGTAAGTCGCAGCAAACATATATCAGCCACTGAGCCTGGATGCAGCCTGCAAGCATCTCCGCAGCACCCCAGACGAGAATGGCCATACTGTCCTCCATCAACCTCCCGTGGCCAATACTCGTTCATGCACTCGGGATAACAGCTCACGGGTTGTCTCTCATATTCAAGACACCAAAGGGGCCTGGTGGAGACAAGTCCATCCAGGGCATCGCACTCGCCGCGCTAGGGATGACATGTATGTCACACGCCCCAAGCCTCAGAAACAGTGCTGAATAAGCTGGCTTCAGATATCGCGACATCGTATGTGCCGCTGGAGGAGAATCAGTTCCTCCACGCGGCCGTGCCCATCCGCCTGGCACTCGGCGTGCTCGCGACTGTGCGGTGGATAACGACTCGCGGGCGCGATCCGCGCCTATACGACAGCGCGACTGATCTCTTGCTCGTTGCGCTTTCTGATGGGCTTGGTGGTGTAGTGCTGGGCTGGTATCTCGGGTCATATAGCGGGAAGACTGTTGGGTTCCGGTGAAGCTGCCATAATTCGTTCAGATGTATGATTGTTTAGATCGTCCGAATTAGAGACCGCCGTTCGACCGGAGACGCTCCTCCCGTGCGCAAAGATCGCCAAACTTGACCAACGTGCCGCCAAACAGGTCCAACGAGCTGACGACGGGTGAGGCTCGCGTGAGGTGTTGAATGGGATAAAAATGCATGCCTTCCGTACGTCAGGTCCACTTTCCCATGACTGAGCCGTTCGACAAGCTCGATGTCTTCGATGCCTGAAGATACGGTTGTCAGCTGAGATCAACAAAAAACAGCGACAGCAACGTCCTTTTTGCGCCGCCCGCGTACGTGGTGGGAATTGTGACCCACTCCCCAAGGCGTTCGACAAGCTCCGAATCTATGCCCTGGCACAAGCCTTCCACATCCGCAGCATGGACGAGGAACTCGCTGCAATACTGGGAGAGCAAATCAAGAGACTCTGCAACAAGGCATCAGACAGTTGCACCGGTACAATGCTCCAGGCTGACCTTTGTTCACTTCCATCTCCGTTATACGCTGCCATTTGTCCATGGCGATGAACCACCTGTTGCCTTTACGGCGACACGAGACGTCCACGACGAGCCGTTCTCTGCCGACCAGAGAGCTCAGAGTTTGCAGTCGTTCAAGAGAAAATTTCCCGTCCGGAAACAGGTACGAGGTCACAATGACTTTGGATGCGCCAGCGTCAAGCCATGTGCGGGCATTCGTCGCGTTGATGCCACCGCCAACCTGAAGACCGCCAGGCCAAGCGGACAAAGCCTCTCGTGCAGCCGCATCATTATTGGGACCCAGCATGATGACATGACCTTCAGTTAGATTGTGCTGTTTGTAAAGAGCGGCAAAGTGGGCGGCTGATAAGCTGCACAAGCCAGAGCAGAATGACACCCGGTCCAGGTTTCGGCCGACCGAAGACAAGTGGAGGTATTTTCCACAGGGAATCAAGTTTTTAGAAGACAAGAAATGAGTCGCAGGATCGCACGAAAGCAGCCTCGTGTATGAGATTGGGGAGTGAAGTACCCAGTAGAGCGACGCACGAGGCGACAAAGTTCGTTTGCAGCAGCGAGGCATCGTCCGACAAGGTGCCGCCAACGATCTGCTTAACCACGCCGCCATGGAGGTCGATGCACGGCCTGAAGTGTGTTCTGCGCGAATGATCTGGCATGGAAGGAGCAGATCCGAGGTCAAGAGGCAAAGTCGGAGATTGAAGCGCGTTTCTCGTCTTCGGCAGTCACTAAAACATTACCATAATGGCTATTACTCCTGATCTCGAATAAGTTCGAAGATTGATCATGAGCCGCCTGCGGCTCGCCTACCTGCAAAGTTTAAACACTTTCTTTAATCTTACTAATTAACTCTTCTGTCTCTGTGAACGTACCGTATTAAATCGCTGTCGAACGCCATATTCTTTACAATATAGTGTAGTCTGCCGTACCTTACGAATGCGCCTAGAAATCATTCTTTTGCCATTTCGATGCCGAAGACTGAGAATAGACACCACTCGCGCGCGTCAAGGGAGACAAAAAGACAATGAACACACACACAGAGAATAAGCTGGGCTGGCTCATGACTGAAATAATAAACGCCGTGCATATGCACATGGATGCGAACTGCAGCGGACGCCTCGAAAGAATATTGCACGATCGGACGAACCGGCACAATCGCGATTCTCGCGACAACAGCGAAGCCTATGCCCCATGTAACAGCGGGAAGCGTGGCTGGGCCAGCCGACGCGTCCGTCTAGTTGCTCGAAGGCAGCGTCAGCCGCATGTTCAGCGCGTCTTCCCCATCCGCATCTAGCAGTGCATCAGCCATGCGGCTCGTCGTGGAGAAAAAAAAACGCAGACGCACAATAGCTAGCCTCCAATTTATGTATTTGGAAGCCCAGCGTATCGCGATACAATCCCAGCGCAGCGCGGTTCGTTTTCCGTACATGGAGCGAGCAGAATGCCGCGCGATGTACGTCCACCATGGCGGATTCTGCGTGCTACATCAGGCCGTGCGTACGCGCGCAGGTAGTGTGGCGGCGTACGAGATTGCAGCATCAGCTTTTTCGCGAGCCCGAGACGGCGGTACGGCCGGAGGACGGAGATGGACGTGACGTGCCCATGCGGAGGAGTCGCAGCTTCTGGATCAGCCTCGTCCTGTTCTTCCCTTCGCGCGCCCGCATGAGCTCATCAAGCTCAGAAACACGGCTTGCACTCACATCTTGGCCAATATGTACCCGACAATTCGGCCCTTCGCGTCCTCCGCAACATAAGACAGTTGCGGCCAGGTTAATATATGGTATGAATCTGACTGAACTGAGCGGATGCGTAGCAGATGGCCAGCGACGCGTACACATCCTCATTGTGTAGTTTTCAGGGAGGTTCTACGCGCCATTAGCAGCATGCGGGGTCGGGACTGATTTTGCCCACTTGCAGATTGCAGGCCTGCATGCCCAGCAGGTCTTCTGACTTGCGCGCTGTTAGCATCACAGAAGACGCAGACATCCACTGCGTACCCTTGCCTGGCGGATATTTATCGACATTTCGAGGACGCGTGCAGAAGTGGCGGACGCGAAGAACGTCGGAGTTGAACTGATCCTCACCCCGAACTTCCAGGAACAAATGGGCAATGGCTTCTCGTATACATCGCTCAAAATGTGCGTCTAAGGTGAGAAACGGTGAAAAATAAATCCAGAATGTGCTTAAATCCGGGGAGGCTTGGGAACTGCTCAGGCGCAACGACACGCGCATCACGTCCCCATCCGAAATATTAGTATTCTTACTCTTAAAATAATTTCATATATACAGTTGCAATAACATGTTAACTGCACGAATGGGAGAGCAAATCTCAGCTGTCAACATACGGATCCACCCCGACAACGATCCCGTCGGACCCCCAGAATTAACTTGAACTGCCGTCCATTAGCTCCAACCCAGCTCGGGACAGAACGAAGAAGCCAGCCACCTCGGCCAGTCATAATGATATCTATACTGAGACACAAGATAGGAAGCCTCCTTCTGAGTAGCCCGCACGAACTCGCCCGACGAGTCGCGCATCACCATGCGGGACTGGGGATTGAAGTCCGCATCGAGCCAGGTAATAATTATGAGCTTTACAGCATCATATGCGTGATTAATTGTGTGCTGGAGCGGTAGCTCGGCGTCCCAGCCGACCTCAGGTGGCGGGTGGATCATGATGAAAAAGTTGAAGACTTCCACTGAGATTGCTATCGGCCAGACCACTGAAATATCATAGTCTCGGTGCGTTTCCATCTAATAAGGTCACCCAGCTGTGACGGACCAGACACATAGATGGGGCGACGTACCTTGGTGAGCCAGTCCAACCGCATGGGCACCTCGAGGTACTTGAGCGAAGGGAAGTTGTTGACGGTGTCGTGCATCCGCGGCGGGGCTTCTTCCCACCTTATCCTCAGACCTTTCACATGGGGCGACGCGAGCGTCGGGATGAACTTGGCAAAGTCGTCGCGCTCGACGCACAGCGACAGGCTGCGCAGCCGATGCCCCGCGCTGAGGATCCCGGGATCGCACGACTCGAGCTCGAGGTGCTCGAGGTGCGGCCACACCTTGTCGACCGCCGCGAGCTCGTGCGGGCCCACGCCCAGGCGCAGATTGCGGAGGTTGGGGAACATGGCCGCGAGCTGCGGCGTCGCGCAGACGCCCTCGGGGACCATGAACGTGACGACCTTGGGCATCCGCACATGGGAGAACTCAGGCTTCTCGACGACGCTGGAGTACGGCACTTTGAGCTCGACAAGCGTGTCGCAGTGTCGTCGACCGAGGATCCCATACAGCCGCACGATCCACTCGTCGCGCTCGTGCGCGCGCACCGAGCCGGTCCACTGCATATGGCTCGCAGTCAGATGCAGCACGCTGAGCGGCGCGCACTGTTCCAGTATCTCGAGCGACTCGAAGTCGACGTCGGCGAGCGCGAGCGCAGTGAGCCGCGGCAACCCCGAGATAATGCGCGCGACCTCCGGGTGGCATGCGTCCACGTCTTCCTCGCCGCAATAGTCCATCGAAGCAGAGAGCGCGACGTGCGTGAGGTTGCGCAGGCGCTGCAGCAGCTCCAGGATCGTGCCCGCATACGCCGCCCACTGGCCGGGGCCGATGCCCGCGTACGCCGGCCGCCAGCGCGAGACGCCCTCGGTGAAATGCTTCACGCAGGACGCGAGATATGGCGTGGTGTGAATGGTGTCGGCGAACGAGAGCAGCGCCGGGAGCGTGTCCGTGTGCACCTGCGCGTACAGACAGGGATATGCTGCCGCGCGCAGGTCTTTGGAGGCTAAGCTGAATTGAACCAGCTCGTAGTCATCGAGGAAAGAGGCGATAATAGAGAGGACGTCAGCATTGTATGAAGGCATGGACGAGGACTGCGGTCGTTGCCGAGCCGCCAGGTCACTGTCATGGCTGATGACTCATGGAATATGCTTATGTAAGCTTTGCCACCTCCAGCTCCGTATTCCTCTTCGACCGAGATGTGCATATACTCGAATAGGTGCTGAGCACCTTAGAGTATCGCGACGTATGAATTGACCTCTTTTCTGCTTATTAGCTCACATCCTAGTCGCATCGCGTGCCGTGTGAATGTAAACCGACCGCGCGACTGACTCGACTCTACGTTTCGCTGCAGGCAGTCCTCAGCCCACATCACGCACGACGTTCCACAGTCCAAGGAAGCCCTGGAGCCAGAGCGCGTCAGCCACGACCCCACGGTCCGTTGTCCAGCTCAACTTTTCGCCAGCGATCAGTTAGTGCGCATCGCCAAAATATTGCAGAAATTAAATCCCCAGCGGCCTCGTTTACTTCTCATCCTTCTCCCAGCTGCAGCCGTACTTTCCGGGGACGATGCGCGCGCAGTAAGTATCTCTCCCAGTGGTCATCGAGGGCCTGCGGTTCTGTGGACGCGACGGCCAAGTTATCCGTGCCAGCGGGGCATTCCTGAAGCCCGCTGGTGAGGCAGCAGCGCCAGCAGATGACTGAGGGTGAGCGCCCCCCCCCCCCACCTCGATGCTCACCCCGCCACCGTCCTCCTTCCCCAAATGGCCAATTGTGCCTATACTTCGTTTGTCTCGATCTCCAGGTTTGGCCATACCCCCTGCCCCTGCCCCATGGTATCTGCCCCTGCCCCATGGTATAGCGAATAATGCGGCACTGCGTCTTGACTCAACTAGATAGTATCTGTAGCATGTTGCAAACTAAAATAAATACTGATCCATCACCAGCGGTTCCGGTCGCACGTACGTCGCAGAATGGGATGTCAGAGAAATGAAGGTCCTTCAAGTTCAGCGTGTGTGATAGCGGGCGCAAAGTGTACAGCCCAAGAGAGAGAGAGAGCAAGTGAAGTAGCCGCGCCGTGAATACTGTATGCGTGTGTGCCGAATCCCCATCGTCCGAAGAGTCACCATGACCATGTTGCGTTATACCGAGTACATTGGCAAGGCACACCAAAGGAAAAGAAAATTGCGAGTCAAGTCGAGGCGATACCGAAGATTGAACCATCCACAATCCACAAGGTTAAGAGGGGGGGATAATCTATGTATGATACTTTGCAGCATTGGGAGGAGATGGGAGATGAGAAAGGAGACTGCGGACGGTGGTGCCAAAATCGGGGCGGCGAGGGCAGACATTTGAAACATCAACTCGACGGAACGCGTCAAGGTGCTGGATCGGCGGTGAACCGGAGCACGAAGTTGACGATGACGGCGGCTAAAGCAAAGCAAGTCAGTCTCAGGTTAAGGCGGAGGCCGATGCGCACCTGCTAGCGCTATGCACAATATCGTCTACCACAGCACACCACCAAGTCAGCTTGAGCAGCACGGCAAGAGGTGTCGGACAGGACGCACGGGACCCAGCCGGTCATCGTACGGCTCGCGGCGGCCGCGCCGTATGGCCGCCGCGCGCCAGTGGTACGTGAACAGCGCGTAGACCATCACGCCGATCGCTACAAACGTCCGCGCGCATCAGCCCCGTATCGCACTGTGACTGGGTGTGGCGCAAGCGCACCGACGGCGGAGAACATGCCGGCGCTTATGCGCCCAACCTGCGCGATGTCTCAGAGCCTGCGACAGTGGGACGAAGCGGCGCACGCACCCGGTCGCCGAAGTTGAGCAGCCCGACGGCGAGTCTGCGGTGCGTGAGCGGGCCGCGGACGGAGACGGTGGCATGTTGTAGTAAGTACGTACCCGCCGAGCACGACGGTGAAGTGCAGCCACGACAGGAACGTCCTAATGCGATGCGCTCGCCGGTCAGCAGCGCAGCACGAGGAAGCTGGAGACGCTGGCCGCACCGCTCGTTGGCAAAGGCAACCTTGGGCTCGACCTTGAGCGGGAGCGCAATGCGCTTCTGCGCCGTGCGCTGCAGCAGCGGCTGCGTCGACATCCTGATCCTTCAGAAAGCGGGGGGCAAAGCAGAAGGCGAAGAGTAAAGGACAGTAAATCTGCGACTGGCACGCATCCACGGCCAATCCTCGAACGAACGTGCGCGACGCGGACTCGGACCCCCGGCACATGCCGACCATTCAGTGCCATGCCGTCACCGGTTGCAATGCGTGGAAATAGTATTACAACAATAACAACGGCAGGAGCATAAGCTACAGTAGGTCTACAGGCTGAGGGTCTTGCTTAGTAGTGTCGGGTTGCGCTGCTCGAGCAGAGTCGGCGACGACGGCGCTGTCGGCAAGCAAGGAGTCGCGAATAATCTACATAGCATGTCAACCATCGGGAGGAGCAAAGAAGAAGCGAAGAAAAGACGCACATTAGCAGTTCTCAAACCAAGGTCATAATACCCATCATTAACCTTCGGATCGAACATGGACACATGCGCCTCGACCTCGTCCTGCGCCTTCCTATTCCTTGCGGGCTCGAAGAACGCCGCGTCGCGCGTGCCGGGCTTGGGCAGCACGCAGAACGTGCGCAGCGCGGAGGAGCCTTTGGCGTCGAGCGCGGTGTAGAAGACGCGGAAGCGCACGCCGGTGCGCACGAGCGCGTCCATGCGCGCCCGCAGCGCCTTCTCCTCCCACAGGCTCCCGACGTACTTCATGTGGTCGTTCGCCCAGCCCCAGCCCTGCGTCAGGTCGTCGCGCCGGTAGTACGCCGCACCCGCCGCGCCCGCCGCGAGCAGCGCGCCGCCCAGCGCCGGCGCCCATTTCGTCCACCCGCCGCCGCCGGTGGAAGACTTGGGAGGAGCGGCACTGGCAGGAGGGGGAGCGGTGATGAGTTTGTCGGTTGAGACTGAGGGTGACGACCGTTTGGAGGAGGAGGTGGCGGCAGTGGTGAAGAGCCCGAACGTTGTTGCGACGTCGCGCGCGGTCTGGACGTAGGAGATGGCCTGCTCTGCTTTATTCGCGAACACGCCGGGGTGCAGGCCCAGATACTGCCATGACATTCAGCATCGAATGAACAGCTAGAATCGACGTACGGGCGTGTCGAATGCTATGCACGCGATGATATTGGGCCACAAAGGTGCCTGCGGGTCGACGCGCGAGTTGTACAGCGCGATGAGCGTGTCAGCGGCGAGCAAGCCGCCCATACTGGATGTTTCTATCAGAAGGCATAGTAGACCTTCGGACGATACGGAACGCACCTGTGCCCTACGAGCACGACGCGCGCCTTGCCCGCGCCGCCGCCGTGCGCGACCTCGCGCTCGACAGTCAAGTTCGCCAGCCAGTCTGCGAATTTCTCGACTGCCGCTTTCTGCAGTGCACATTTAGTAACAGTTCCCAGTTTTCAACACCAAGCACGTACGAGCTCGCCCTTAGTCTAAAGCGTCGTCAGCTGGCCCACGACGGCAGCGATGAGTTCAAAATTGAGCACCAGCCTCGTACGCAGGGAAGACGATGCAGTCGACGGTGGCCGAGTCGATCGTCTCGGCGAGGATGTGCTTGAGCCGCTCGGGGAAGCCGCCGAACGTCGAGTCTGTGCCCTTGAAGCTGCGGCCAGGTCAGCGTGAGCGTTGGAACCAACGCTGAGCGCACCCGTGGATGAAGACGCAGATGAGTAGAGGCAGTGGCTCGCTTGGCGGCGCGTGCAGATGCGCGAGGCCGCCCGTGTCTGGCGACGCGTCGGACGACATGCAAGGACAAGGACAAGAGGTGGGGTTGGAATGAAGCGGGGGTTATCTCCGAGCTTGATTCTCGCTCTCCGATCTCCACCTCCCGCTCGCCACCGCCCACTGCCCGCGATGCTGCCCACGGAGCTCGTCGCGATGGTGTTCGAGAGCCTGCCGCCGTCGTCGCTGGCGGTCTGCGCGCAATGCAGCACGCGCTTCAGCCAGCTCGCGCAGCCGCTGCTCTGGCGCACCGTCTACGCGCACCACGTCCCGCTGCCCGTCGCCAAGCGCATCTACGCGACGCTGCGCGCGAGCCCGCACCTCGCCGCCGCCGTGCACCACCTGGACGTCACGGCGGTGCTGCGGCCGGGCGGCGCGCCGATGGTCGTGCTCGACCAGCTCGCCGTGCTCCCGCTCCTCTGCCACCTGCGCGCCCTCAGCCTGCACGGCGCCTTCCGCGCCCAGGAGCTGCTGCTGCTGCCGCCGCTCACCGCGCTCCAGATCCGCGTCACCGCCCAGAACGCGCCCTTCGTCGCGCGCCAGACGCAGCTCACGGCGCTCATGCACGCCGACGCCGCCGACGCGTACGACTGGGACACCGCCCAGCTCCTCGGCGCCGGCGCCGTTCCTCTCACAGCCGCCGCGCTCTCGATGTCCGTCCTCGTCCGCATGCTCGCCTGCGAGTGCGAGCCGGAGCCAGCGCCCGAGTCGGAGCCGCGGACGCACCGCCGCCTCGCCACCGGGTGCTACGTCCGGCTGCTCGCCGCGCCGCCGCCGGAGCCCGCGCCGGACTTCCGCACGCTCTGCCGCGTCTTCGAAGCGCTGCCGCCCGCGTCGCCCGCGCGCATCGGCCTGCTGCACGTCGGCGCGCTCTGCGACTACCGCATCCGCGTGCCCTTCAAGACCGCCTTCGCCACCACCCGCATCGACGCCGTCCGCCTCGCGCTCCCCGCGCCCCTCGCCCGCCTGCCGCTCCGCCGCGTCACCGTCCTGCATCCCCGACCCACCGGTGCCGCCGCCGCCGACGAGTGCGCCGAGTGCCTCAGCCTCGACGCCATCCTCGACCTCCTCCGCATGTGCCGCGGCCTGCACACCGTCCTCGTCCAGCGCTGGCCGCCCGCCGCCCCGCCGCTGTTCGACGACCTCAGGATCTTCGCCGACATGCTCACCCAGTTCTCGGCCGTCTGCAGCACCCTCCACACCGTCGTCTCGCCCTGGGGCACCAAGTTCGCCATGCTCGACGGCGTGTGGTTCGACTCTGGCGCCTTCACGCCGTACGAGCCCGACCCTTTCGCCGCGGCGGCCGCGGTGTTTGGGCCACCATCAACCCCAACGGAGCAAGATACACCTGCGCCGCCACTCCCCGACGGCTCGAGCACTCAGAACGTCGACGCGGGCATCGACTGCTGTTGGGCAACGCCCACGTCCCCACCGTGGCGCTCAGCGCGGCTTTCATGATCCCCTAGTCCTTTGCCGCGCGGGGGTTATCAATCCGACAATGCGAGAATGTAGAGCACATGTAAGTTACAGCAGTTAGCGCTACGACCCAGCACCGACTGATTCTCCTTTTGGCCTGCATGTGAAGTCGCTGACTCTGAGCCAGCTTCCTCGCTCGGTGCCACAGTACGGCAACACCTTTCCCTTTCAACTACAGCTTAGTTATGTGCACCACCGTCTTGTACATCCCACACGATCGCCGATCACGTGACATCCATGCCCGCCTCCTCCACATAAGCAGCCTGCTTCTTGCTCTTCCGAGGTGACCGTTTCGCAGGCGTCGCAACGACCGCGACGATTTCTCCACCAACAACCTCAGGCCCATCTCCGAGCTCATGAGCACAGTCTACCGCGACCTCGTCCCCTCCCAAGGCATCATAATCGACCTCCTCCTCCACGACATCTTCATCCTCCGGCCCGTCCTTAACCTTACGCTTCTTGGCCGACTTGCGCCCATTCGTCGCCAGCGTCTCCTTCTCCGCCGGCGGCCGCAGGCTCTCTGCACAACAGAATCAGCATAGAGAACGAAAGACGGATGCCCCTGTTAGACGTACTCCACACGATCGGCTGCAGCTGGTATATCCGATGCAAATGCAGCACGGCCTGCTCCTTGTCCTTCGCCTCGATCATCAGGTCCACATCGTCGGGCAGGTCGGGCGGGAACGTCTCGCATCTGCTTGCAGTGTCAGAGTTGTCGCGCCGCCGGGGCAACCGCGCGCACACACCTATTCGCATGCGCGCGCTTCTCCATAACAGTCACCGCGCCCGGCCGCGGCGCGCTGAGGTGCTGCTTCGGGCGAATCCCGCGGCGCGCAAAGATGGCGTTCGCGCGCGCGATGATCTCCTTGGGCGGGATGCTCGACGGGCGGATCCAGTCGTGGTGGTAATCTATGAGTATACTCAATCAGCGTCGACATCAAGATTCAACGTGCACTGCGCCCACGACTCACCAAAGACGAGCGGGACGTCCAGCTCCTCGCACAGCGGCAGCAGGTCTTCCGCCGAGTAGCACATCTCGTCGTTCTCGAGCACGAGCCGCGCGCGCACGCGCGGCGCGAGGCGCGTCGCGATCGTCTCCCTGAGCCGCGCGAGCGCCGCGGGCTTGTCGCCGTATGTGCCGCCGCCGTGGATGATCATCACGCCGTCGGGCCCCGCGCCCAGCAGGTCCAGCATGTCGCAGTGGTCTGCATCGGGACGGCGTCAGTGCTCTGTAGTACTTATCCGCGAACACCGTCACGCTGGGTGGCCGTACATTCCAAGTCCCGGATGGCGTTCTCGATGACCTCCTCGCGCGGCGAGCCCACTATTTTTCGTAGAGTAGACAGTGTAAGCTTTTCCATCCCCATACTACATACTGTAGCACTCACGCTGCGTGAACTGCCCAGGATGCGTTGTCAACCTATGCCCGTACTCCCTCGCCTTCGCGCCGACAGCCTCGAGCTCCGCGCGCGCGTACTCCAGGCTGTACCCCCACTCCTTGTGCGCGGCAAAGGGGAACAGCTCGCTCGAGACGCGCATGAAGCGGATGTTGTTCGCCTCGTTCCACTCGACGAGCGCGAGCAGGTCGCGCGCGTTCTGCCGGCCGAGCTCCTTGGCGACTTCGATACCTTGCTGCTGCATCGTCGCGATGCGGCATGTGCGCGAGCAGAAGACCGCGCTGTGCGCGGGCTTGATGGCGCGCAGGATCGTGTTGAGGCATGCTGTCGGTGGGGGGCGGTGAGTCCAGTTGTCTATGAGAGGGGGGAAAGGGGAGGGAGGCGCACCGTAGCCTAGTCGCCCGCGGAAGGTCGTGGGCAGTGTCTGCACGGGCGCGATGTCGTACACCGGCTCGGGCTTGGGCGGGCGCGGCTTGCGGGGCTTGCGCTTGCCTTTGGCTTTGGCTTTCGACGCACTGGGGCTGGCCTCGCCTGCGTCGTCTGACTCCTCGACGGGCGTCAGCTCCGACTCCTCGCCGGACTGCTCGCCCTGCCGGACGAGCACCGTCGCTTCCGCGCTGTTTTCGTTGTCTTCGAAATCGTCGAGCTTGCGTTTCTTGGCTGCGCGGCCTGGCTGTTTCTTCCGCAGCGTCGCGGCCTCCTCGACCGGCGCCTCGTCCGGTGTGACTTCGACCGTCGCTGTCGGCTTCCGCGCGCGTTTCTTGGGTGTTGACTTCTCCTTGGGCAGTGACGTGACTGGCGCTTGTATGTCGAGCGTTTCTGCTGCCTCCTCCGCGATGACCACTGCCGCCTTCAACTTGCCAGCTCGCCCGTGTTTCTTCGGCGTCGCGGGCTCTGACGTCCTAGTCGGTGCTAGCAGGCTCTTGTCTTGGGCATCTGCGACAACGGCCGAAACATCCTCCACCGCAGCCATCTTGCGCGTTCGTTTGCCCATAGCTATAAGTGTCGCAGCCGCCCGGAAGTGGAACTTGGTGCCTGTCCTGCCAGTGAAGTCGCGTACCAGTAGGAAGTGCCGAGAGGTCCGAGTCAAGAGCGCGAGTATGCTGGCCACGGCGTGTAACTTGAAACGGTCCGTAAAATCTGAGGACAAGCTTGTTTTCGGAGCTTGTGGCCCCTACGTAGGGCTTGAGCGATCTCGGCCGGGCATCGATCGAGGGGACTTGGTCTAGTCGGTTTGCCTCCGGTGGCTTGAGCTCACAGCTTTTGTTGAAGTTCGCAACGGCGGTAGTGTCATCTTGGCCACTTCTTGATCCCTGTGGCTTCAGGCTATCACGCTGCTGGCTAAGGACGCTGAAGAAGACGGCTCGCTCTTGACTTTTGCGAGCAGGTAAACGTCGAACGCAAGACTACTACGACGATCCTTGATGATTATCTACGCTATTGTAATACATCAGTAACAATACCTGTGTAATTTAATATCACGGACTATTACTCTGGCGTTCGCAAGCAGTTCACGTTTTCCGGTCATTCCAGAGCGCAAAGTGCACGACAAACACGTCCAGGAATCTTTAGGAAGGTAAGTGCCGGAAGGCGTATTTGCGGTAAGTGTAGCTATTATGGTAATGTTTTAGAAGAGTGGTGACTGCCGAAGACGAGGAGAAACGCGCTTCAATCTCCGACTTTGTCTCTTGACCTCAGATCTGCTCATTCCATGCCAGATCATCCGCGCAGAACACACTTCAGGCCGTGCATCGACCTTCATGGCGGCGTAGTTAAGCAGATCGTTGGCGGCACCTTGTCGGACGATGCCTCGCTGCTGCAAACGAACTTTGTCGCCTCGTGCGTTGCTCTACTGGGAACTTCACTCCCCAATCTCATGCACGAGGCTGCTTTCATGCGATCCCCCGAACCATTTCTTGTCTTCTAATAACTTCACTCCTTGTGCAACATACCTCCACTTCGTCTTCGGTCGGCCGAAACCTGGACCGGGTGTCATTCTGCTCTCGCTTGTGCAGCTCATCAGCCGCCCACTTTGCCGCTCTTTACAAACAGCACAATCTAACTGGAGGTCATGTCATCATGCTGGGTCCCAATAATGATGCGGCTGCACGAGAGGCTTTGTCCGCGTGGCCTGGCGGTCTTCAGGTTGGCGGTGGCATCAACGCGACGAATGCCCGCACATGGCTTGACGCTGGCGCATCCAAAGTCATTGTGACCTCCTACCTGTTTACGGACGGGAAATTTTCTCTTGAACGGCTGCAAACTCTGAGCTCTCTGGTCGGCAGAGAACGGCTCGTCGTGGACGTCTCGTGTCGCCGTAAAGGCGAGAGGTGGTTCATCGCCATGGACAAATGGCAGCGTATAACGGAGATGGAAGTGAACAAAGGTCAGCCTGAAACATTGTACTGGTGCAACTATCTGATGCCTTGTTGCAGAGTCTCTTGATTTGCTCGCCCAGTATTGCAGCGAGTTCCTCGTCCATGCTGCGGATGTGGAAGGCTTGTGCCGGGGCATAGACTCTGAGCTTGTCGAACGACTTGGGGAGTGGGTCACAATTCCCACAACATATGCGGGCGGCGCAAAAAGGACGTTGCTGTCTCTGTTTCTTGTTGATCTCAGCTGATAATCGTGTCTTCAGGCATCGAAGACATCGAGCTTGTCGAACGGCTCAGTCATGGGAAAGTGGACCTGACGTACGGAAGGTATGCATTTTTATCCCATTCAACATCTCACGCGAGCCTCACCCGTCGTCAGCTCGTTGGACCTGTTTGGCGGCACGTTGGTCAAGTTTGCCGATCTTTGCGCACGCGAGGAGCGTCTTCGGTCGAACGGCAGTCTCTAATTCGGACGATCTAAACAATCAAACATCTGAACGAATTCTGGCAGGTTCACCGGAACCCGACAGTCTTCCCGCTATATGACCCCAGATACCAGCCCAGCACTGCACCACCCAGTCCATCAGAAAGCGCAACGAGCAAGAGATCGGTCGCGTTGTCGTATAGGCGCGGATCGCGCCCGCGAGTCGTTATCCACCGCACGGTCGCGAGCACGCCGAGTGCCAGGCGGATGGGCACGGCCGCGTGGAGGAATTGGTTCTCCTCCAGCGGCACATACGATGTCGCGATATCTGAAGCCGGCTTACTCAGCACTATTTCTGAGAGGCCACGCTTGGGGCGTGTGACATACATGTCATCCCTAGCGCGGCGAGTGCGATGCCCTGGATGGACTTGTCTCCACCGGGCCCCTTTGGTGTCTTGAATATGAGAGACAACCCGTGGGCTGTTATCCCGAGCGCGTGAACGAGTATTGGCCACGGGAGGTTGATGGAGGACAGTATTGCCATTATCGTCTCGGGTGCTGCGGAGATGCTTGCAGGCTGCATCCTGGCTCAATGGCTGATATAGGTATGCTGCGACTTACTAAACCAGCGTTCCTCCGGCGCCCCGGTCACAAGTAGCCATGAGAGAAAGGATTATGAAGATGATGATTAGGAATCTCACATGTTGGGCGACCTGACCTAGGTCACGGCTTTATATTCCTATGCCCGCATCCTCGGAGATACTGTGCTCAGTGGCGTTGTTGTGTTTGAAGCTCCGATCTCTGTTCTCTCCCAGCCGACAGTATGGCCACGGTGCACCCCAGCCGCATGGGCCTTGTGCCCCTGGACAGCTCTCGCCGATACGATGGTCCTGCGCCTGGCAGGGACAACGACAGAAGCCGAAGTCGTAGCCGCAGTCGCGAGCTCAGACAAGACCGCCGCGATGAGCGAAGTAGGAGCCGCGAACGCACGCGCCGACCAAGCCCGCGCAGACAGAGCCCGTCTTACGATGGACGTGGCCGCAGGCCGAGCCCGTCGTACGACTCTTACCGCGGCCGCGGGCAGCCGCCTAACCGCGACGAAGCTACTGCGCCGCCGCCGCGTTCGATGTACCCGCCGCGGAACGGACCGCTGCATATGGATAACGGGATGCTGCCTGGCGGTATGCCGCGCCCTCCACCCAATCTGGCTCCTGGTGGTGGTGGGGGGTCCGGATTCCTCGAAAGGTCAGTACTTGCGGTAAACGCAGTTCGGTGATAGTCAGGCTTATTGCATTCCAGTCGACGCGAACAGCGCGCAGCAATGACGTTCAGCATCTGGCCCAAGAGTCCTAATCCTCATCGTGACGACGAGTAAGTTCCTGTTGATCTGCCTTGGGATGTCTAGTTCTCATTTTTTAATCTGCAGTTCAGACGATGACCGCCGTAAATCGTCCAGAAAGCACGGCAAACGGCGCCGTTCGCCATCGACCGACGCGACGTCGAGCTCTGAGGACGACCGCCGGCGCCGCAAAGATAAGAAACGTTCTCGGCACAGCGAGTCCAAGCGCAAGAGCCACCGGAGCAAGCGCCGACACGATGACTCGGACGACGAGGACCGCGACCGGCACAGACGCCATCGCCACCGCTCGCGTACGCGCAGCCGCAGCCGCACTCGTAGTCGCAGCCACCGCTCTCGCTCGCGTCCCCATGATGGACGCGACGAAGACGATGAATGGGTTGAGAAACCTGTTACAGCGCCTTTGGTCGTCGCGGCAGCCTCAGCTTCGCCTGAGCGTCGCCCTGCACCTGCGCAAACATCTTCTGCTGCTGCTGCCGACGACAACGATGATGACGTTGAGGTCGGCCCCGTACCGCCCTCGGACGGCGGCGGTCCCACGACGCTGAACGAGCGGGCGTACGGCGGGCAGCTGCTGCGCGGCGAGGGCTCCGCTATGGCGGCCTTCCTGCAGGGCGACGACGGGATCAAGACGCGCATCCCGCGGCGTGGCGAGATCGGGTTGCTGCCCGAGCAGATTGAGCAGTACGAAAGCGTCGGGTACGTGATGAGCGGCTCGAGGCACCGGCGCATGAACGCCGTGCGCATGCGCAAGGAGAACCAGGTCATCAGCGCCGAGGAGAAGCGCGCCGTGCTCAAGCTCCAAAAGGAGGAGCGCGAGCGGCGCGAAGCGCTGCTGCGCGAGGAGTTCAAGGAGCTTGTGCAGGACAAGTTGAAGAATGCTGTTGCGGGCCCGAGGCAATTGCTATAGGTAACGCTGTGTCAATTGTCCCTCGTTGTATCCCGAATTCCTAGCTCTATAGTTGTGCTTTTCAAATGCAAACCTCGGCGTCCTGTTGCCCTGACCCACAGAGTTGTTGCGGGTTGTATGTAACGGAGGCTATTCGGAGGCTCGGACAGCCGTCCTCATGACCTCGCTTGAGCAAGCTACTATGTCACCCGACTCCCGGAAGCCTATAAGTATCAGCTCGCTCGCTTGCTCTTGACCAGCACCTTCCACCATGCCGCCCAGACTCCCGACGCGCAACGCCATCTTCAGGCTCATGAACGCGACGCAGCACGGCGCCTGCCCGTGCCATGGTTGCCGCTCTGGCTCGGCCGGCGCGCATGCTGTCCAGGGCTTGCTGCACCGCAAGTTTGCGACGCCCGTGGATATGCCGCAGAAGGAATATGCCTTCGAGGTGCGTTTACGACGCTGGATGCTACGCTAACAGGCTGAGAGCGGCTGCCGGCGCTGTAGGTTGCGGCGGCCAACTTGCGCTTCGGTGACGGCGTGACCAGCGAAGTCGGCATGGACTTCAAGAACCAGGGTGCTACCAAGGTTTGTCGACTGTATGCTGGGGGTCTCACAGTGATCTCGCGAGCTCGCAACGATGCTAGCAGCGACATGCTGCGGTGACAACGTTGGTGACATTGCGAACGATGTCGGCAGCGCTGTCTCAGCCGCTGAGGCATATAGCTATCAAGATAGTTCATGACCGTATGACTCTTCTCTAGCTGGCGTTGGGACTCTTGCTGCCACCTCGTGTTGCAATTGCTGCGAGCGCTGTGATACCCCCAATGCAGGTCTCACGAACGGAGCACTGAATGTTCTGCAGATTGGTGTGTTCACGGACCAGAACGTGGCAAAGCTGTTGCCGATGCGCATGGTGAGACGAATTCTCCACTTCAGACGTCTTCCTTCACCTGGGAATTGTTATCCGCAAGAGCGTATATCGCGTTTACGCTGGAGGCAACCTATCTACAGGACGTGCGGGCCCTGCAGACGGCCCGCAGCGGCGACGCTCTGTGTGCTCAGGGCGCCATGACATTGTCAGAACCCTGCTTGCTGCATGCTCATTGGATCTGACCATGCTCCGTTGGATCGTCTCAATGGGTTCTGGCAAGACATGCACGGTCCTGGATGCTATCTCTCTGCTCCCAGGCGCTTGTTTACTGTCTTACAAAGCGCTGACCACTCCCTCCGTTTGCAGGCCGTTGATTCGCTCGAGCAATACGCGGGAGCGCCATTCGAGGTCTTCCAGAACGTCTCCGTCGAGCCGACCGAGGACAGCTTCCGCGAAGCCATTGAGTTCGCGCGTAAGCATGACTTCAGCCACTTCCTTGCGTAAGCGTATGCATTTATGGTATCGCTGCGTCTGACGTTGTGCAGTGTGGGTGGCGGGAGCGTTATGGATACGGCAAAGGCAGCGAACCTGTAAGCGAACGCACAGATCGGAGGGTATCACAGTGCTCGCAACGTTTCGCACGGCGATAGCTAGGACATATCGCCACCGCTCGATCTAGCCTGCTGCGACGTTGTCAAGCGTGTTTCCATGCCTTGCATAGCTCGCAACGCCCCTACGCAACTTGCACGCAATAGCACTTGTTGCGGATTTCATGGGAGCGCTGTCGCGAAATGTTGCGAGCTCGCTGTGACGCGCCTACTGCAAGTCATTTGGCTCACCAAGTTCACAGGTTCACTGCCTACCCAGAGGCCGATCTTTTTGACTTCATCAACGCGCCGGTCGGAAAGGGTCTTCCCATCTCGAAAACATTGCGCCCTCTGATAGCAGGTACAGTGCCGCGCACATTTCCTGCGACGATGAGGCGCTGAGCAGGTTTGTCCATTGCGCAGTGCCTACCACGGCCGGAACGGGCAGCGAGACCACCGGCACGGCCATCCTCGACATCCCGTCTAAAAACTTCAAGACGGGCATCGCGAACCGCGCGCTGCGGCCGACGCTCGGCATCGTCGACACGCGCAACACGGAGTCGTGCCCTACTGCCGTCCACATCAGCTCTGGGCTGGATGTTGTGCGTCTCGTGGTCTTGGCTAGTATCGTATTGCTCATGTGTATTTTCAGCTGTTCCATGCTATGGAGTCGTACACCGCCATTCCGTACACCGAGCGCATGCCCCGCCCGTCCAACCCCATTCTGCGTCCTGGTAAGCTCGTGCGCACGGTCTGGTTGTGCTGAGCTGATGTCGTGCAGCGTACCAAGGCAGCAACCCCATTGCCGATATCTTCAGCTTGTGGGCGGTCCGACAGGCCGTCGAGCACCTGCCGCGCATTGCTAAGAACCCAGACGCGCACGAGTCGCGCCACCAGATGCTGTCTGTCGTATCTGAAACACCGCGCGCTGGTTCTGACTTTCGTGTGTCTTGGGCAGGCTGGCCGCGACGTTCGCGGGCATCGCGTTTGGTAACGCCGGCGTGCACTTGTGCCATGGTATTTCGTACCCTGTACGTTCTAAACCGAATCTTTATTTCCTGCGACCGACCAAGAGCGTTGTAGATCTCCGGCCTCAACAAGACCGGGCCCAAGTACAAACACGCGGGCTACAAAGTCGACAAGCCCATCATCCCGCACGGCGTCTCCGTCGCGCTGACCGGACCCGCTGGTATGCCATCCACAATTCTCCCGCGCCTCGTTGTCAAATCTGACATGCACAACAGTCTTCCGCTTCACGGCGCCGTCCTCGCCCTCGCGCCACCGCGAGCTCATCTCCGTCTTCGCGGACTACGTCCCGCCGACGGTGCCGATTGACCGGCTCGCGGATGAGGACCTCGGCCCCGCGCTTTACGACGCCGTCGCGCGCTTCCTCGATAACCTCGGCGTGCCGCGCGGCCTCAAGGCGGTCGGGTATACCGAGGCTGACGTGCCGCGCCTCGTCAAGGGCGCCATTCCGCAGCGCCGCGTGCTGGACCTTGCGCCGGGCATCGGGGATGTAGCTGGCGCGGATGGGGAGGAGCATTTGACGGAGATCGTCACGGCTTCGTTGGCTTATTAGGCGGAATTCCTGTGGTAGTCGAGCTAAGGTGGAGAGGAGAAACGAGTCATCCTCTCCTGAGGCAATAGCAAATGTTGATTGCAGTGAATGAATGGATTTTTTTTTCTTGGGCCTCGCGCTTGGCGGGTTGTGATTATCGTCAGACGCGTGTTCAAAGTCCGCTGATTTGGTTCAACTTCTACTTGCCTTCGTTGCATCGAGAGCCGTGCCGCTGTTTGCGCTGACTACGACCCGACGACGCGGTTCCTCTATATGCCGCTTATATGTGCCTTTTACGTGGTTTCTCTTTGCGGGCCTGCGGCCACTCATTTGCCCGTTGATGGCCTCGTGCGACGTGCTTATGGTCTTGCGCGTCCCCAACTCTGGCTCTGGCATTCATTCCTGGTGATGGGAACCTCCACGCTGAAACGCCTGTATTCATGAATTGTGCGGCTGCTGAGTGGGTCTCGGGCTCTGCTGCGCACAAAAATGTGTGCAGTGGACCTGGCTTGGCGTCTGGCCCTGGTGATCCTGCGGCCATAACGCGGCGCACCTGACGACTCAAAAATGCAGACACTCCCATTGGGCCCTTCCATCATCCTCTTCCCTCACTATGGTTCCCTCGTGCGGGCGCCTCGCCATCTTCCTCATCGCAGCGGCGAATGCGAACGCGTATATCTGGCCGAACCCGCGTCTGGACGACATTGAGAGCGCGCGCTGGGATGCCGACGGGTGGAACGTCCGCACGTCGATTATGAGCGGCCTCAAGCCCTGCGACTTTTTCTTTCGCGGACCGAACAAGGGCAGGTCGAATGCTGCAGATTGGATACGCACCGTCAGCCTTTTGCCTGTGTCCTGCTATGTTGTGCTGAGTAGCTCTGGGTGTCTGTCCAGGCTTTCCATGACATGGCTACACATGACACTGTCACTGGCACTGGTGGTATGGACGCTTCTATTCGATTTGAGACCTCTCGCGCAGAGGTACGCTGGTGGTCACAAGGATAAATGACACAACGGCTGACGAGACTTGCTAGAACGCCGGTACTGGCTTCTCCAATACCCTTTCCTTCTTCCGCGGAGATCCCGGGCGCTATCTTTCCAGTGCGCCCCCACTGAATATTGATGATTTTGCCGAGACCTCACCCTGATCGCAGTGGCGGACGTTCTTGGACTTGCCATGGTCTACTCTGTTGAGAACTGGTATGTTGTGTAGCCCTTATCATTATTCTATAAGAAGTTTTACACGCTTGCTGCATCTAGCGGCGGTCCCGAGGTCGATTTTCGCGGAGGACGCATTGACGCAGCCGTAGCGAATGATCCCGGCGTACCAGAGCCTCAGGGCAGCCTCCCGGACCATATCGCTGCGTTCGCCCGGATGGGATTTAATCAGTCCGAGATGATTGGTCTTGTGGCTTGCGGACACACTATTGGTCTGTTCGTTCCACTTCATGTCAGTGGTATGCTCACGCCTGCTTAGGGTGAGTCCTCAAGTATAGACATTACCCAAGTCCAAATGCTAACGCAGAATTAGAGGCGTACAGAAGACTGCCTTTCCCGATCTCGTTCAGGATCTCCATGACCCGACTAATGAGGAAAACAACGCTCCTTTCGACAGCACTGTCGTTCATTTCGATAACGATATGTGAGCACCTTCCTTTCCCTGACGATGCATCGCTTTGCATACTGAACCTGACTCCAGCGCAAAGGAGTATGTCGCTGGAACAACTACGAACCCACTTGTCGTGAATCCGCTGGATGAATTCAACTCGGACAAGAGAATATTCGGAAGTGATGGAAACCAGACGATGCTCGCGTAAGTTGTACACCTGAGACGTGGATGCCTTTCTCCTAACCAGTCGTTAACACCAGCTTCTCCCGGGATGCCGCTCACTTTGCGCAGACCTGTGCCGCTCTGCTCTCGCGCATGATCGATGTTGTGCCGCGGGGTGTGCAACTGACAGAAGTCGTAAAGCCTCTAGCGGTCAAGCCGCATGGTCTTGAGCTCGTCCACAGGGGTACAGGAGCACTCTCATTCACGGGAGAAGTGCGGGTAAGCATGTTTACAAGTCCCATAGCCTTGCGTCGTCTGAATCGTCCTCAGCTGTGGAACCCCTCCGTCAATCCCTCCCGCAGAGTACGCATGGTGTGGTCAGATCGCAACGGCGCTCAGACCTCCGTTCCACTGGCACATCTTCCCGAAATGGTCGGCAGCGCGGCGGGCGGTAGGTACCGCTCTGAGTGGTATTCGTGGAACATCGTCCCAACGGGCAACTCCACCGCGGGCCGTATCACAGAGCAGCTTGGAATCACTGGGCTGCATTTCGAGGTCGACGAGAGTAACGGCAGCACTGTCAAGATAGAGAATCAGCAGGGACTCGGGTTCCCCGTCAGCGACACCGTTGTGTTCTCAGAGACGTCGTGCAAGACATCGGATGGATGGCCCAGTCTAGGTCGGTATCGTGTTGCAGTGAGTTTCTCTTTCGCAAAGTCATTCGATGCTCGCCTCTCACATAATTCAGGTCCGCCGTGATACCCGCCCGCACCGCGTGTACTTGACGGGCGATGGCGGCTTTGTGAATGGTCTCCCTAGCTTCTTCACTATCGACATACCACCCCCTACGAACTCATCCGGAACGGGTCCATATGAAATTTGGTCTGTGGAGCTGAACGAGGACCAGGTATTTCAGACTTTTACCTTGTCCTTCGAGAAGGACGCGAGCGGCGCCTTCTTTGATGTCGCTGCCGAGCGCCTGCCGTTCAACTTTCCGCTTTGCGACTGATCGCTGGAAGCATTTTGTGGTTGGAACATCGAATTCTCTTTCTGCGACCGCCGATATTTTATCATAGAATACCTATAATCACAGAGCATGTGCTACCGCAGATGCTGAATACACATCAATTCCCTTCACCTAATTCATCCATTTGCAGCCAACCGCGGAGCTCCGACGAGTCCAAGTCATACATCCGGTAAAAAGCGGACAGTTTTTTCGCCATTCGCTTCTGCTCGTTGCAGCTTATCATCGAAACTATCACTTGCGGCTATGAGCACTCGGTGTTCGCAAGAGAGTGGCACCTCTCGAAATTCACATGACATCTTCGCCGAGTCGCTCGACCTCGATGCGATTCGCGCAATCGCCATCGAGACTCACCAGGCCGTAGCCACACTACCTGACATCACTTGCAGTGTTGTGCAGCCATATAGCATGGGCTCATATAATGTTGTTTACGAGCTGCGCTTCTCGGACCAACGCTCCTGGGCCATTCGCATCCCGTTCAACGCTGACTCCAAGGCAGTGCGCCGTAGTCTATTATGTCACGAGTTCGTCGCTACACGCACCTCCCTTCCAGTGCCCAAGATTCATGCTTACTCGCTCGACTCCAATAATGCCCTGCATCATCCCTACATCATCATGGATTTTGCTCGAGGGAGGCGGCTCGTCGATGTTTGGTATGATCGGTCCTGGTGGACAGGCTCACGATCGAAAACGCGCACTCTCGTCTCACTCGCTCAGTACATGGTGCAACTTGCATTCATCGAGTTTGACCAGATCGGTGCGCTTGACCGCGACGACGCTACTGGCTCGTACTTCATCGGGGAGTTTCCATCACGTTTCGAACTCACTCCAGACTTCGACGGCCCCGATTATGCTCTTGGTCCATTCGAGACACAGACAGCGTGCTTGAAGGCCTTGCTCTCTAGCCTTAGGGCCGAGGCTCCGTCTGAATACCACGTACTTCTGCAGCTCTTCATCGACGAGATCCCAGATTCAAGATTCGACTCAGCTCCTTTCACCGTCGGACACCCCGATCTTGATTCGCAGAACGTTTTCGTCGATGAAGCGACGGGAGAAGTTTCTGCGCTCATTGATTTTGACGGTTTAGCCGCCCTTCCCCGCCAGGTCGGCGCGCTGGCCTACCCCGCGTGGCTCACAGTTGACTGGGACCCGCCGGCATACGAAAGCTACAAGAGGATGAATCGCTACGACCACGCGGATGCCTTGCACGAGTTTCGTACCATCTACCTCGAAGCTGTACGCGAGTACGGGGGAGACGCCTGCGCGGACGTGACGCGCAACTCTCACGTCACGCAGGCTGTATGGAACGCACTCGCAGTCCGGACGGCAATGGCCCCAATCATACATCAGCTTGGGAAGCTGCTCTGCGGCTCGGCTCGGCGCACATTGTTTTTCATCCTGGCGATATCGAAGTCTGGGTGGCTCACGCGGGATCGCGGAGAAATGATCAGGATGCCAGGTCAGTCTATCGTTTGATTGACGGATGAGTGACCTTCTGAACCGCTAATTCATGTCATGAAATGTAGAATTTCTCGAGCGCGCTGAACTCCTTGGAGAGGACGAAGAAGAGGCTTACGTCGAAGATGACCCGCACGCAATTGAGATTGGTCCTCAGGCTGTATGATTCGCTGGATAAATACCTCTAGTATCGCGCGTTCTTGGCGTCGAGAAAATCTAATTGTTCCACACATATACTCTCAGAAAAGTCGAAGTGGAAGCTGCCTGCCCTTGCCTTCAGCCGAAATATAGATAGAGGGGCGGTTGCAAGCTCTCTCCAATAGATTATTCACACAGGTCAAGTCAAGTCTGCCCCCTCGTCCTCAATGTTATGCGTCGATGTATTCGTCATACTACGGATATATTATATGCTAAACAGAAAATAATTTGCATCACTGGTGCCCGACAATGTCGGATGCAGCGCTACTTCTTAGGCTTACGCTTGACCTCCTCATCCTTGCAAGCATGTAACATTATCTTGTTTACATGCCCCGCAGTCATCCCACTATGCCCCTTTGACCAGTCATACGACACAGCATATGCCAGGATGCTGCCGTTCCTGTTGAATGCCATTGACGAGATGGGGCCTGGCGCAGGCGGGAAGTCTGTAGCACGCAAAGGACGTCTAAATATATAATAGGCGGAACGAGAAGAGTACGACGCACTCTTTGTCCGCGCGCGCGCATCTTTGTCCCATACAGAGATCGTACCGTCCGAACCAGCCGTTGCGAACGTGCCGTGCACAGGGTGAAATATGACATCGTTGACGGCGTAGACAAGCGTCCGGGTCTTTGTCTCTTCCTTTCGGTGGCAGCGGAAGGAGTAGTTGTCGCTGCAACGGAGAAAGAGGCCAATGAACGTTTTGAACGGCGACAAGACTGAGGCGTACCTTTTCTTCTTCTGGTCAACCCACTGAATGGCCACGCGGCCCTCGATGCTTCCCACGGCGTACCCGTCTGCAGATGGAAAGCAGCTGACGGTGCGCGTCTGCCATCTGAGCGGCGACTCTAGTTTCTGGCATTCCGCGTCAATCAAAGGCTTGCGAAGCAACGAAAAGCTTTGCACGCACCTCGTGAATCTTCGTCGGCTCGTTCAAGTTGACGATTTCAATGACGCGCTCTGAGCCCCCAATGACCATAAGAGGGTACTGGATGTCGAGCGCGTAGCAGCGCCCCGAAAGCGGGAGATTCGCTATGGGGTTCGGCGAGCGCAGGTCCCAATACTGGCATAGGGAGCACAAGTAAGCTTCTATAGCAAGTGGCATATGCCTTCGCGCGCACCTTAACGGTGCGATCCCAGCTCCCCGTGACAAGGACGCCTCCAGTTTGGGGGGATTCGAAGTACTTGACGCATTTCACCGCGTCGTCGTGTCTTGCCACCTGCGTGCTCTGGCCGGTGTTGACGTCGAATGCGCGGCCTGCTTTATCGGCGCCGCCGGAGAAAACCTTTGTGCCATCCTGAAAGAAATCATTGGACCAAGACCGTCAAGAACGACACAGAAATGCTCACTTTGCTCCAAGTTACACACAGCGCCGGCGCTTCATGATTATACGCCGCCTTTCCCTGAGCCTTTCCATCATGTCCAACCTCGTATATCCTAACCTATGGATATCTAATCTTAGAATTTAATATGAAAATATGTATCAAGCTATTGCTGACCTCTCCATTCCAGCTGGAAACGGCCAGGTACTCCGCAACTGGGCACCAAGACAGCTCGGAAATTGAGTCAGGCGGCGGGTTTGCGACCTCAATATCTTGAGATGCTGGGTCAGCAGCGCGCGTGGGTAAGAAGAGCGACATGAAGATGTAGCCCGAGGGCAAGAGGCGTGCCGGGATTCTCCGCGGCCGTGTTGAACCTGACTTGGAAAGGATCGGGACCGCAGCAAACGGCAGTTGCGCCCCGCGTACTCTGACTCTCGCACTTGATGTCGCCATCCACCAGGACCGGTGGAAGGATCGTGGGCGCTCCTCCGCCTGGTCCGCCAGTGGCCGATTGACTCGTTTATTGTTCATTTTCACCAGAGAAGCCACGACTCGCCGTGGCCAACGCGGGGTGCATGTGAGTACTTCCGGCAATCTACGTTCTTTTACTGCTGCCTGATAGTGCTCTGGGAACGGGCGTGCTGTTGGGGTTGACCCTGAAACGCGGTTGGATTCTCCCGGCGCCGCGCCGCGGCCTGAGTTTAAAACGCGTCGTCCCACCTTGTCCTCACACGCCTCTTATCTCGAACCTATCGTCCACCATCTAGAAGTCCAGCGCACTCTACCGCTGCCATTACTGTCTGCATCACTGACCCATGCTCGTTCTGTGGAGCCTGCTTAACGCTCTGTCGTCCCGCACGTGTTCTGTGCGTGTAGCCTAAGAAAAGGGCGACTCTGTTGGCTCGCTGAAGATATGCTAGTGGGACAGAAACTGCGCGTACCGCTATGGTCTGTATGTTTCACCGGCGTCTCTTGGGCAAGCTACAGGAGGTCGTACGATGTGCTATTTCGATATCTCCGTCATTCTTCTGCTACGGCTGAAAACCGTCTTCTGCGCCGTCCCAGTTGATGGCATCCATCTGTGCTCGCTTTCTCGGTCTCTCTAACCTGTTTTCCAAGAAGGCATTATTATATCGCTCTGTGGCATCGAAGAACCGCAACTACTGGGAGGTGCTTGGAGCTGAAAGCGGTCGATTTTCGACACTCAATAATTTTCTCTTGGGAGGGTACAGTCTACCTCCTTTCTATACTCATATCAACCCCCAAGGTTTCCCTGCTCGGCGCCCGTGCTGTGCGCGGCTACGAGAAAGCTTCCTCACTGCACCTCGTCCACGTGCTCGTCTAGCTCCGAATGATTCTGCCGTCGTCGGCGCGCGTGCTTTTCTTGAATCAATGGACAACGTGCACCGTTGCAGCGAAGTAGATCCAGTTGCGCATCTGAAGTGCTGTCCTGCAGATTTCGTCGATTAGCGTCCCCGACACTGAATTGCGCGGACGAAATCCAGTCCACACGCCATTATCACGGGGTCATCTGACGCGGCCCTTTGCCCTGTGCCCTATCGATGTATGTTTGCGTGGGCCGGAATGGGTAGGTGGGAGCCCTCGCTGTGGATTCGTTGCGTTTGACAGGTTCTTTGACGACTTCTCCGGGAGTGTCTGTACAGCATTCGCTTTTCCGCTGGACAACGTGTACGCGATGCCGATGGCCAGGCCGCTCGCTAGCCAGGTGCTGCATTCCGACCGGGAGCTGTGTCCCTTCACCCTTTAGCCACATTGTCGACTCTTTTTCTGGCGTCCTCGATGAGTTCTTGGACCTCCAACACCTATGGAAACCAACCATTTTCTGACGGCATGGACGACATGTTTGATCTGCCGCGTTCTTGGTGGTCGTTCGAGCCCGGGCTGCCCGGCGGTCGATTTGGCAAGATCGGTCTGTCCATCCGAGTAGACGGCGCTGCCCAACCTCTCTTCGCAGTCGATGTAGATCTTTTTTCCCCCCAAACTCCTACGGCTGAACTTGTGCGTCGTCTGGACATTGCCACGACGAAGGACCGCTGCGCTATTTGGCGACATACCAGTGAGGAGGCGGACAACTCTGCGACACTGCCGGAGAAGGACTGCCCTGATAGTCCTATTATGCGAGCTGAATCAGATTCTGCACAGGCATGCTTTTGGACGCTGTGGTACAGGCACTATACCAACTCGGACCCGCCATCCGCCAGAGACCTGCTTCGCCTTCGCCGAAATGTGCGAGGCACTTCTGCAGATGCCGCGGAACTCGTCCACCTTCTGCACATCATATTTTCTATCCCGAGTCAGCATGTCATCACCCGGCTGTCTGAGGCTATGGCTGCCAGCAACGTTGAAGACATCTTGGTGCGTAATGGGCTGCAACAGTCAATTGCGTGACGAGCCCCTCAGAAATACGGTCCCATTTGCGTCGATCTTTTCTCCATGCTCGACGACTATGACGCCAAGTTCTGCAAGTGGATGCATCGCGAAGTCGTCTTACAGGCTTTGGGACTATACGGCGACATGGATGATGGCACCGTGCTTTGGACGCACTCCATGCTTAACGAGTGGCAGGAGCGCCTTGAATTTGCTGTAGACGATTTCAAAAGGCTGCAAGCGAGCGCAAAGGTTGTTAAGTCATCAAGTATCTCCGACCTTCCTCCACCTGTGAACGTGAGTTATTAGGCACGGCATTACTGGATTTTCTAAACGAAGTTCAGACTCGACAGTCGTTGCCTCTGCCTCCGGTGAATACCCAGCAAGTGGAAGGTGTGTAATGTCTAGGACATACGACGGCGCTCATCATTTAACGAACTGGCAGTAGTCGAGCAACCGGCTTCCCCACCTCACTATCGTGCACGGCAAACAACTAGCCCATCCATCTCCGAGCGCCATCCGCTCGCATCACCCACCCTTACAATAGATATGGCAGAGTTGAGCGAGGGGGCGGTAAGTGTATCAATTTGGTCGTTCACATCGTCATTGCTCATCCAAGTGTCGCCTTTCCCACAGACCACTATGTACGTGCAAGAGGTCGCAGGTGGGTAAAGTCGTTCAGACCGTATTTAAGAGCGCTCAACCACGCAGGCGAACGTAATGGCCCGCCGCCGCCCAGCCCATTGCGCAGGAGGACAGGGGCTAGAGCCATCGTCTCTGAACACAACCCAGAAATTCCTTCCAGCCCAGTTCTACGTACGGCACCGGCGGATGGCATTTTGGCTAGTATCTCAGTCGAATGATGCGTCGCATCTTATTTGGCCGCAGCTGTCGCCGTCCAGCATTTGCGAACGCCCATTGAGTATGTGACCCTGTTCCCAGCCCGCAATTCTCAGACTGATTATGTGTGAAGATGCTGAAATTTATTATGAGATTATTCGACCGCATTCTATTAATCTCTTGACCCGGCTCTATGAGGGCTTCTTGCTGCCCGCCAATGCGAACGAGGCTTACATGGCGCGTATAATGCCACCCATACCATGTCCTTGGCATTGCTAAGTGCAATAACAGCCGTTAGCAATCAAGGAGATCACTGCAGAAGGCAGCGATGCGTGGATTGAGTCGGAGGTAAAGTTTCGCTGTCGGTCGTTCCCGCCTGCCTTTTATATCTGCACTCAACAGGCCTGGAAACGCGATATATCTGTGCGGCGAGAGCTTGGTGCCGTCGCCGAAGATATTGCATACCCTGTCTTGGGGATCTACAGGAGACCGCAAGCGCTACCCATCTTTGTATCGCCGTGGAGTTCGGCAGGCAACATTACCCAGTACATTGCGAAGCAGGCAAACGAGGATTCTTTCGACAATCCAGATGCCATTCTGGATCTGGTGCGCATATTCGCACGCTGTGAAACGGTCTCTGAGATCTGACTCTTGGACTAGATGATCCAGCTTCTTCGCGTTGTAGCAGGTGGTATGTATTCTCGAGAAAGATGCCATCAGGCCCTCTTCTAAACAGCTTATAGTGCATGCTGCGGGTATCGTCCATGGTAACATCAAAGGGGCGAGTAAATCTTCATCAGAACTGCGAGCAGAGAGACTGACCTCGTTTTATTCAGAACAATGTCTTAGTCACTGCAAGCGGGGAACTGCGACTGTGCGGTTTTGGTGCCTACTGCACAGACCGAACCAATGTTTCCAGCATCGTTCTGGCTGACGAGCACGCAATCGTCCTCCAGAAATCCGAGATGTTCATGAGCCCGGAGCTGCGCGAATCAGGGTGTCCCACGATGGAGAGCGACATGTGGGCCGTTAGTTGCGTATGCATCGAAGTACGTCATTGGCTTTCTCATGGATGCTGCATGCGTCTCATTGCTCCTGCGACCAGATGTATCTTGCGCGTCATGGATATCTGGATGCTGCAGCTCTGATGACGCTTTCCGAAGAAGCTCGCCCACACATCAACTTATCCGTTCCACAACATGTCTGGGATCTGCTTGAGATCAACTGGTCGCTGGTACCGAGCCAGCGACTTTCGGCGCAGACCATGTATGTTCACTTGATGGCACTTCGGTCCGGTCCCACGTCGAGTCGAACGTAGGTGTTCGTTTCACTATCGGAGAAATAGGGCTCTATTATGCGCAAAGCTGGGCTTCCGCCAGTCACACATCCCGGAGCGTTGCCCTATCAGGCTAGTTCCGTCCCGACGTACTTACTTACTATTACTACTATGCCTGATTTCTGTACTAGGATTCGCAGAACCTCGGAAATCTCAAATATATTGTGTTTCACCTTCAGCTAGCTTTCAGCATGTACTGGTACACGCCATGATCCGGAATTTAATCGGAGGCAAGTTTTCCTGGAAATAGCCGACATTGCACTTGACCGGCTCTCGACAACTGGCTGCAACTGGACGCCCTGCCGGCCATGGGAACTTGGCCCATTAAGGGTTTGATGTGCTTTCACTTCTGCAAGCTCTTATCAAACCCGCTCCCAATCGATCATGCACTCTGCCGACTGCCCTTCGCTTTAGCCGCCGCACTGTCGCGCCGCGCAACAATGAAATTGTCCTGGGACAAACCCGACATCTCCAAGCGTCCCTGCAAGCCCTGCAAGGTCAACAAGGACATTCAAAGCAAGCGTTGCTCCAACATTCCACTTCTCCGTGTGTTGGTGATCTCATAATCAGGTGGCCGATTGCCGGGTCTTGTTGGTGCCGCCGAGTAGCAGCCTCTCGTGCTGAGAGAATACATAATAACGTATCCTGAAGCGATGGAAGCGCGAAATGCTTGTGTAGTACACGCTAAAGCATCATAACATCCTTCCCATCTATGGAGTCTGTATTGGGCTGAATGACTTTCCTGCACTCGTATCTCCTTGGTGTAGCGATGGGAGTCTCACTACCTACGTTAACACACGAAGGAACGGTGACGTTCCTGTCATTAGCCTGTGCCTCGACCTTGTAAGCCGTCCCTCACCGACTCTTGTAACAACTCAGTGAAGCTCTTAGCTTGAACAAGTGCTCAGCGCAGCAAAATATTGTGAGTTCTTATTTCTGAGATGCGTTCGCTTCGCTGATCACGATCCTCGTTCAAGTGCACGAGCAGAAGCCCCCCATTATCCACGGCGACCTGAAGGGTGTAAGTCCACAGCTATACATGATATACTGCCAGTTTATCCAATACGCTTGCTTGATCTAGGGGAATATATTGGGCGCAAGCGATGGGAGGCTTCAATTGTGCGATTTTGGGCTCTCAATAGTCCACGCCGAGTATGGGAGTCTATCCTTGCAGTCCACGGACGCCACTGCCCGTGGGACTATTCCATTTATGAGCCCAGACCTCTTCATAGGAAGGCCGACAGTTCATAGTGACATGTGGGCCGTGAGCTGCGTATTTGTCGAGGTACTGCCGCAGATTCCTTCCTGCGACAAGTCACGCAGCTGACAAGTCATGCAGATGGTCTCGGGTTTCCTACCGTACCACGATAAACCAAACGCTGCGGGGGTAATTATGGCCATCGTCTCGGGAGAGTTCCCCAAGCGTCCTGATGGGCTGTCCGAGGAGCTGTGGCGTCTCATTGCCACGGATTGGAACAACGTACCTGTGCAACGATTGTCGGCCCGTACGATGCTCGGCCGCATTCACACCTTGCATGCACAACGGCTAGCTGGAGAACCCGAGCAGGACAGAAGCTCAGTACGGCCTGAGCTGTGAGACTCTGACTTCAGACTGACTCCCGACGGACGTCGCGTTCAAGCGAACGCAGTGTTCTTGTGCAGTCTGCCCGTGCTTTTTATTGTCCGCCTTTGACCTATACATACTAATAGTCCTGATATCTTAATCAATTTTTCCTTGCATATTACACGATTCTGAGCAAAATTCCGAAGGGTTGCAAGCGTGAGAAGATGATCAGCTTCGGCGGTCTCTTGGATCCGCTTGGCCCCGAGTCCGTTCGACGGCTCTTGCTTCCTACCGTGACCGCACTTACCGGCACGGCGTCCAACCTCGCTCGTTAGGCCGCCGCTCGTTATTTTGTGCCTGTATGTGGTCCCTGGAATTATTACTGGCCACTGCGTGGCTCTCGTCCGTTGCTGCGGTCCACATTCCTGTGCGCCAGTACCAAAAGCGCAGGCCACATAGCTCGGTTTCGTTCCACGGTGCCCGCGCAGCAACAAACTGGAGCCCAGCCAACACATGGCGTATCCTTGCAGCCACAGGACCGACTGATATTGGCCTCCGGTGCGCCGTTCCCACGTTGTTGTCGCTCTGACTTACAGTTGGCTGCAGGACAAGTCGAGACCTCATTTACATCGCGGATGTAAGTCGAATATTGCCCTCGCTTCCTCATGATGACTGTATGCTTGGTATACTGACCGAGAAATCCAGGTAACGGTCTCGGGCACAGGTATGGCGGTTAGTTCAGGTGGTTAACAGAGCTGATCCCTGCCAGACTATCCTGTACAACTGGACACCGGTTCGTCTGACCTCTGGGTACATACAAACCGGGGAATTGCCAATGCCCATACGACGGTTAGTGGCACCAAGGTTGTTCGGTTCTCGCTGACTTTAGTGAGCAGGGTTTAACGTACAACATGACCGTGAGGCGACCGCGTTCACGGGGTTTTATCTACTGACAACGTGCAGTACGGAATTGGCTACGCCTACGGCAACATTGTGACCGCGCCAGTCGAGTTTGCTGGATTCACATTGCCTCGCCAAGCACTGATCGACGCCGTCGACGCGTCCAACCCCGTGCTCAATCTCGGCGCCGTCGGTGTCCTCGGACTAGGCTTTACCGGCCTGTCTGCCATCGACTCGACGGTGAACGGCACGGGCGAGGCGTACGGCCGCTCGCTCCTGTACAACATCTTCGCCCAGGATGCGTCCGTGCCCAACTTCATCACCTTCCTGCTCTCCCGCAGCAACGACCCATCCGCGCCGGTGGAGGGCAGCTTCACCATCAGCGAGACGGACGACGATTACACCTCCATCACGAGCGCGCCAAAGATCTCCACATGGCCCGTCGACTCGCCCATACGGTGGAACGTCCTGCTCGACGGCTTCGCGGCGGGCGGGAAAAGGTTCGCCGTCGGCACAACTGTGCCCAAGGTCCAGAGCGGCAAGGCCGTCATCCTCCTCGACAGTGGCACGACGTTCACGTGAGTTCGCGCTGGCTTGATGTACGTAGCTCACCTCCCCGCGCAGCTATGCTCCCGACTCTGTTGTGGATGCCATCTACTCCGAGCTCGAGGGCGCGTTGTTTAGCAGTGACCTCGGCCAATGGGTCGTTCCCTGTGATACCGAAGTGCAGGTATCGCTCTACATTGCGTGCGTCTTGTGACACGCGGAGCGACAATGTCCTTACATGTCGCAGTGGAAAACAGTACGATCTGCACCCTCTCGACATGGTCGTTCCCAGCACGTCGGACCCCAAGGTCTGTGTGGGCAGCTTTATCCCGATGAGCCTGCCCATCGCGGAAGGCGAATTGTGAGCGGCTTGTCTCTCCCACGGAGCCGCGCTAACGTGTTCAGTGACTGGCTGGTCGGCGTCAACATCCTGCGCTCATTCTATTCGCTGTATGATTTCGGCGACCCCGTTCACGGCGGCGCCGTGCAGCCCTTTGTGCAGCTGCTGCAGCTGCGCACAGCCGCGGAAGCCAGCGTCGACTTCCACAAAGTGCGCGGCGGCGAGCCGGCGGATGGCACAGCGAACTCGGCGCCGACGGACGGCGGGTCGACGGTGACGCCTCACCAGAGCGGCGACGGCAGCACGGGCGGCACCGGCAGTAGCGGTGGCACGTTCGACAACATCAGCGCGAGCGTGCGCGAGAGCATCGGCAAGCTCGTGGATTACATGCCCGCCATGCTCGGCGTGCTCGGCGTGAACGTCGCGATCTTCGCTGTGCTCTTCGTTGGCGGCATGATCTGGTTCCTGCGCAAACGCAAGACGAAGGGCCGCCCGTCGCCTCTCAGCGGCGAGTACAAGGCCGTCAGCACGAGCGAGGACAATGGCAGCATGCGCCAGCGCTCTAGGACGCCGCTGCCGCCGTCACCTATGACCCCTGGTTTCCCTCAGCATGTTATCGAGCAGCAGCAGCAGCCCGCCATAGCACCAGCACCTCAATATGACTCTGCGTCATTGCCTCTGCGCCGCGGACTGCGGCCGCCCATGCCATTCGCGAACGACGATATGCGGCACTCGACTGCGTTCTGATCGCCTCGCTCTTGCTCTCGCGTCTGACCTCCGTCGCTCGCTTTCCGCCTCCACTCCCTCCCTCCCATCCTTGACATCCTCCGCGCCTTTGCCTTCTCGTCCACTCCTGGTTGCACGCGTCCACTTGCTCATCGCTCGATGTTTCCCCCTTTTATTTCTTGACACTCCCTCGCATACCGTAGGTACAGTAGATTGCATATCCCCGCCATGGACATGACTCGGTTACTCCCACCCGCTTTCCACGTCTGTGTGATCTATGCTGGGTTTGCCTCTTGCCTCAAGTTGATGACCTATTCACACCGTGGTTTGCTCCGACTCATCATGCGACTATGCTTGCATGTCCTGGCTGTGCGCAGACGGAAGATGGGCTGCATCGGAAAGGCGAACAGGCGGTCCCGCATGCATGCGCACAGCGCCAAGCTGACCACACCTCTCAAGAGGCTTCGGACTCACCGATCGTGGACCTTCGACACACGTATTGTTGCGTCACTACAAGCCGTGAAGCCGCGATGTGCGCATGCGCTCAGTTCCGAGAGCCAGGCTTCGAATTACATAGTTGGTTCGTTTTACTCATGATCAGTTCGGTAAGTGATCGTGACTGGCAATCATCCACGTGGCAAGCGTACAAAACGCTGGCGTACTGATGCGGTGTTCGGACGCGGCGATCCTCAAGCATGCTCACGAACCCTCCCGCGCGCGCGGTCAAGCGTGCACAGCACCAATCCTGATGTGCTTCCTAGCATTCATAAGTATCTCTTGCAGCAAGGCGACGTTCTGTTCGTCTTTTTGAGTCTCCGTCAAGGTGAGTCTGTCGCTAGTCTTGCCAGCGATGAGCCTGTTCTCATTGCCGTATTCTGTGTCGCACTGTCCGCTGGGTACAGTGCACTCCAGTCCGCAGCGACGACTTATACAGGAATTCGATGGCGTTCAAGACCGTATTCACTTTGGTGTCGCTGCTGACTGCGTCGGTCAGCGGTGCCTTCGTTCGCTACCCGCGCCCGTCGATCTACAACAAGTCGGCACATTTCTCGCTCAAGGTCAATGGTACCGACATGTACACGGTCAGCTACGCCAAGTACGATTATGTGCAGTGGTCGATGAGCGAGGGCCCGCCCACCGAAATTCGTATCAAGGCCATGGACCAGAGCGCGATCACGTCCTATGCCATCTCGCCCGCTGCATTGCCTATCCAGGCCACCGTCCAGGTCAACGAGCTCATCTTCAGCATGAAGAAAGCGCACTACCTCATCATCAAGATCAACGACATGAAGGAGTTCGTCGCCATGGCCGACCCGCTCGAGACTGACGCCCCTACGCTCGGCGCGAGTGGCGTGTTCAACGTTGCCAACTACGGCGCAGACAACACCGGCGCGGCCATCACCAATGGCGTCCAGGCTGCTCTCGACGCTGCCGGAAAGACGCCCGGTAGCACGGTCTACGTTCCGCCTGGGCTCTACCTCGTCGGCAACATCGTCATCCCCACCAAGACCAAGCTGTACATTGCCGGCGGTGCGGTGCTGCGCTTTACTGGCAACAAGGCCGACTACCAGGTTATGTACGAGAAGTCGGACCTGTTCGAGGGCACCTGGTGGATTCGCACGGCGAAGGACTCGACGGACATCAAGCTCTTCGGGCGCGGCACGATCGACGGCAATGGGTTTAACACACGCAACAACAAGTTCATGGCGTCGCTCGTCGTGCCCGCGGGTACGACGAACTTCAAGATGGACGGCGTGCTTGTGCGCGACAGCTCGTTCTGGGCGGTGAACGTCGTGCAGGTCACCAACGCCGAGTTCACGAACCTCAAGATCCTCGACCGCTTCGAGGTCACGCAGAATGACGGGATCGACATTAACGAGTCGCGCACGGTGCGCGTGCGGCGCGTGCTCGCCATCGCGAACGACGACAGCTTCTCCGCGAAGACGTGGCCGGAGAACACGGGCACGACCGTGCCGTACCCCTACCCGCCGCGCGCCTCGTCTGACATCGTGTTCGACGACTGCCTCGCGTGGACGCTGTGCTGGGGCTACAAGGTCGGCGAGGGCGCGTGGGAGGATCAGGCGTCCATCACGTTCAAGAACAGCTACGTCTACCACGCCGGCGTCGGCATCGGCATCCACCACAAGTTCGGCAGTGCCGCGCTGCGCAACATCACGTTCGACAACATCGACATCGAGCGCCTGAGCGGCGCGCCCGCCGGCCAGGCTGCGTGGGGCACGTTCTACGTCAACGACGTCAGCCAGGGCGTCGGGCCCATCCAGAACCTCGTAGTCAAGAACATCCGCGCACGCGTGCTCGGCTCGCTCAAGGGGCTTATCCAGGGCCAGAGCGAGGCTTCCAAGATCAGTGGCGTCACGTTCACTAACATATACTTGCGCAACGACGCCAAGCCGGCCACTACGCTCGACCAGCTCAATATGAACCTCACGAAGTTCTACGAGAACGTTCAGATCAAGAACACAGTGTAACTTCAGACGAATGGACAATGTAACTTAAGAATGCTGTCACCATACGCAGCTAGTATATATTGATCGTGTCGTAAAGTTTCGCGCACTCCGGCAAGAGTGCATCTGGTACTCACATAGGAATGAACCCGTCAGGCCATACTTGCGCATCCGAGCCATGCAACGTCCAAATAATTGGAGTTTCAAGGTGTATGTGGCAACAGTAAAATAAGGATAAAACGCCTATCTGAATTTCTACTCAATGTCAGCCATGGCTTGCCACTATGGATAATAATACCAATAGGCCCACCAAGCTCACGCATCGCCCTCCACCGCAGAATGGCGCTTCTTCTTTTTCTTCTTCTTCGGCTCCCCATCCCCATCCCCACCCCCACCCCCATCCCCGTCCCCATCCCCGTCCCTTTGCTCACCCGTCGCACCAGCGAGCTTCTCCTTCATACGCTCCTTCTTGCCCTTCCGCTTCTTCTTCACCTCTCCCGCTCCCTCGCCCTCTCCTGCACCAGCCACGGGGACGGCGCCGCGCTCCCTGAGCTTCTCGCGCAGCTCGCGGAGCTTCTCGCCGTGCTGCGGGCCCCAGCGCCGGCCGCGGTCCTTGCGGTACGGCGCGTAGCGCTTCACGCCGACGTACGAGTTGAGCTCCGCGTCGGTCGCCATGAGGATCTCGGCGGGCGTCAGCCCGAAGTCGTCCGCGGCGACTTGGGTGTATTTGAACCGCGTTGGGAGGCCGCCGACCTACGTAGGAGGGGCGTGAGCATATTGGACGATGAGAAATGAAGAACGAAAATGAAACGCGGCGAGTTGAGAGAACGAAATGTGTGAGTCAGGAATAAGGTGAGGGACTGTGCACGCGCGAAGAGGACGTGTGGGGAGAACAGGGGAAATGGAGCGCGGGGGATCGGGCAGAGGGAGGGGAAGAGACGCACGATATCGTTAAACTCGAGCGTATCCAGCGACGCCATATACTCCTCCAACTTCCTCTTCCGCATCGCCTCGGTGCCATCCCACTCCTCCTCCCTTTCCCCTTCCCCATTGCCTTGCCACTCGGCATCCATTGCGGCCTCGTCCACCGCTTCCCCCTCCTCCTCCTCTTCCCCGTGTTTCCGTTTCTTCTTTTTCTTCTTCTTGTCCTTCTTCGTGCTCGTGTTGGGCTCGGACTCCGGAGCGATGTCGCCGATGTCGATGTCGTCGTCCCATGTGGGCTTCTCCATGTCCTCTGCATCGGCGTCGGCGTCGGGGGCGTCTGGGTCGCCGGCGTAGATGTCTGCCATCTGCGCATCGTGCTTCGCAGGGTCCCATTCGGACTCGAGGTCGAGCGCGGCCAGCGCTGTTATCGACCCAAAGATTGATCAGCAAAAGAAAAGAAAGAATTAAGCGAATAAAGTGGGGAGGGTATGAAAAGCAGGACGTTGGGATGGTAAAAGGAAAGAAAAAAGAACGCGATGTACCTTCCCTCTCGAGCGCCGCACCGCCCTCGCGGCCGATGCGCTCGAGCTTGCGGCGCAGCTCCTTGACTTTCAGGGCCTTGAGCCGCTTGACCTCCTCGCGCTTGCGCAGCAGCTCCTCCTCCTTGCGCGCCTTGCGCCGCTCGCGCGCCTCCTTGCGCCGCGTGTCCTCGCGCCGCACGAGCGTCGGGATCTTGCGCGGGTGCGCGTTGATCGTCGCTGCGCCTCTACACAGAACGTTAGCGAGGCTTCCACGCGCGGTTGAGTGGGAACAAGGCAAGGCGCGGGATGGGATGTTGGACAACGGAAAGACGCACGGCTCTTGGAAGCGGTACATGTAGTCCTCTTCGAAATGCTCGGCGGCGGCTTCGAATACCTCGTCCTCCTCCTCGGCTTGGCCATCCGAATCTGAGCTGGATTTTTCGTCCGAGGAAGACGCTTCCTCGTTTTTCTTTTTCGATTTGGACTTGGACTTGCGTTTCGACGAGGTCACTTCGCTATACGTCGGCACGCGTTTTGCGGACTTGTCGATCCAGCCGCGGTTAAGGATATAACTAGAAAAGCAATGAAAATAGAATGAGAACGAGTCCATGGCGATTGGGAGCCGAAATGCGCACGCACTCGAGCAAGAATTTCTGGTCCTCATCCGGATCGCGTGCTTTCTCCTTCTCCTTCCCTTTACTCTTCTTCGACGTTTTCTTGTCCTTGTCCTGCTTTGCGTCCTCGTCCTCGGCGTGCTGTTGCTGCTGCCGCCACTGCTCTTCGGTTTCGACCTCGACGAGGCCGGCAATGTCCTCGCCGACCTCGCGCTCGAGGAAGGCGCGGTACTCTTCCTCCTCGCGCTCGATCTCGTCCTTCATCTTTTCTCGAGGTACGAGGAAGTCATCGTCCTCGGCCTCTGCGGCCGCTGCGAAGGCTTTAATCGTCTCGTCGCGCAGCGCGCGCTGCTCCTCGACATGCGTGGGTTGTAAAGACGGTGAGGGCGAGCGCGAGCCGGCCAGGACAGCGTTCAGCGCGTGTTGCTTGATCGTCAGGGGCTAGTAGAAAGCACAGTCAGTATCAGTAGTGAAATGAAGTGAATTATTGGATACGGCGCACCTTATCCTTTGAATTTTTGACCTTCCCCGTCTCCTTGGTGAGCGGCCGCGACGCAGCCGTCTTCTGCTGCTCCTCCTGGAAGACATGCTTGGCGCTGTCGTATATGGCCGGGTCCTTCTTGCGGATGCGGGCGAGGGTGCGGAGGATGGCGGCGTCGACCTGCGGCGTGAGCTCCTCGCCGTCCTCGTCCTCGGTCTCGCTGCTCGACTCGTCCGACGAGAGCGCATCCTCGTCCGCGTCCGAGCCGTATTTGTCCTTGACTGTACAGTGAGTTAGACGGCGGCGCGGCCGGACAGAGGCAGCGCACGCTTCTGCAGCTCCTCGCGCTCCTTGCGGCGCGCGTAGGCCTTGGCGTAGTCCTCGTTGACCTTGAGCGCGTTGAGCGACGAGCCCGCCGACGAGCTCGACTCTGCGTCGCTGTCGCCGAGCATGTTTGTTGTTTTAATTTCAGGGAAGGCCGGCGCCGCGGAAAGCAGTCATAGCGCGGGACATCGGAGCCCGAAACCGGACCCGCCACTTGTCCCCTTGATTCAGTCGCCACCATGCCGCCGGTCGACGCGATGGCCTTTCTGAGGCCGTACAAGCGCGATATCCCAGGCAAGAAGCCCAGCGCGCCCGCCACGCCGCCCAAGGCACCCGCCAAGCGTCCGCGCCCGCCGCCCAAGAAGGACGACGACGACGACCTGGCGCGTCCGCGGCCCCAGGGGACCTACCGCGAGTTCAAGCTCATGTCCACGTCCCGCGACAACTGGAAGCACGACGTCTTCAAATTCGACTCGCGCAAGCCCGTCGACCTCGACGCGTGGGCCCAGCCGCTGAAGCTGAACCGCAAGAACCCCCCAGCCCGTGAGGGTGATGAGACCGTCAGCAAGGGGCCCATCACCCCCATGCTCGGCTTGGACGGGAAGCCCGTCATCGGCCCAGATGGCGAGATTGTTCTCATGCAGGACGGACGCCCGCTCGCCAAAGCCAAGAAGGAGGAAGACGGCGATGATGACGAGGTGCCCAAGCCCAAAGAGCCCGCGAAGAAACGCAAGCCGTTCCAGAAGAAGACTCGCCAGATTTTCACCATTCCCGAGGAGCAGCGCCAGCTCCAGCGGGAGGAACGCTATCCCTGGGTGCTCGAGGACCAGTCGGGCCAGGAGACATGGATAGGCCGCATCGAGAACGCCGACAAGGCCTCCTACCACGGCCTCTTCCTCACCGGCACGGGCTCCGACTTCTACTTTGTCCCCGCACATCGCTGGTACAAGATGCAGAAGCGGCCCAACTTCAAGACCGCGACCATGGAGGAGGTAGAGGCTCAGGTGAATATGCTGCTGCCGCCCTGCCAGCGGCACTGCCTGACATCCTGCAGTATGCTCGCTTGCAGAAGAATCATACTCTCGAATTCTGGAAGAAGCGGCAGCAGCAGTCCCAGGAGGCGGTCGCTGCCGCCGAGGCGCAGGGCCGTCCCATCAACCTCGGCCACATTGTTCACCAGCCCTCGCTCGTGCGCTCTTCCGGCGGCCAGAGTCTTGCTGCTGGTGGACGGCGGCTGCGTACCGTCATCAAAGGCGACTCGAGCTTGTTCGGGGATGACGATGACGACGAGTTGAAAGATACCCTCCGCAAGCGCCGCGAGAAGGAGCTCGGCGAAGAGGGTGATCTGGATGAGATTGAGTACGAGGAAGAGTTCGCCGATGACGACGAGAAGATGAACGTCGACGAGGACGACGATGAGGAGGCGAAGGAGTTAGAGGCACGTCGCTCGCAGCGCCATTGGCGTCACTCTGACATTGTCCTAGGAACGCATCAAACGCGAGACGCGTGCCGCGAACAAGTTGCGTCAGGCCGGCGTCGAAGAGGACGAGTCCGATGAGGACGAAGATTTCTTAAAGAATCTGACCGGCGCGGGCAAGGAGGTCAAGAAGGCGTTGCGCACACACGAGAAGAACGCATTGTACGATAGCGACGACGAGAAGAACCCGTACTTGACCTCGGTCAGTTATCTCTCATGCTCATTCGCACTTCGGCTAAATTTTATACAGGAGGATGAGGAAGAGGAAGAGCCGCCCACTACCCAGGCGACAGGCGTCGAACCGACTGCGACACCCACACCGTCTGGCTCGCGTCCACCGAAACCTAGCACGCCGTCGCAGCAGCAGAAGTCTGCGTCGACGCCCAAGGCGCAGTCGAAGACGCCGTCTCGCGCTACCTCTCCCACTGTACCTCGCGCAACGTCGCCCAGTATACCACCAGGCTCGGGCAGCTCGCTCCTCGCGCAACGCGCGACCAGTCCGAAGGGCAAGAGCGCCGCGGGTCCATCGCGCGCGACGAGCCCCAAGGTCGGCGCGCCGCAGCACGCGGGGAACAGCGCGCGCGCGACGTCGCCGCTCGCGGGCGGCAGCGGCAGCCGCGCGACGAGCCCGCCTGCGCCGGCGAACATCAAGAAGCGCAAGGCGGAGGACTTGAGCTCGCCCTCAGCGCCGGCGGTCAAGAAGGTGAAGAAGGCCGTGCCGCCGGGCGCGACGCCGGCGGCGCCGGCGCCGGACCGCAAAATCGACGAGGGCTTCGTGGTGGAGTGGCTGCGCGCGCAGCCCGAGCCGCCGACGACGATGCAGTGCATCGGCCAGTTCAGGCCTTACCTCGTCGACAAGAACTCCAAGACCGTCCTCACGAACATCATCAAGAAGGTCGCCGAGCTCAAGGGCGGCGTGCTCACGCTGCGCCCCGGCTTTTGAGGGAGTCGGTGTTGCGTTATTTTGGTATTCGTGTGTCGGTGTGTGTGTGCCGAGCGCGGCGCGCACAGGACTCATCTGTCGGTGCGCTTTCCGACAAGATCAATGCTCGTTTGTTTGGGAGGAACCGTTGCACCCTGCACAGCGCTGGAGGGTTGGTGTAATTGTAAACTGCTGTCGTGTATATCTTTTTAGCTATTGCTTTGAAGCACATTGAACTTGGTCTGCTGTACTTCATTGATTGCAAGTGCACAAAACTCACCGTTCCGCTGTACGGCACCTGGGGATCCGGCGTCATCGCAGCAACGCACTCATCATGATAGGTATCCGAGGCTGTGCTGGAGCCGTTGATACGCAGCGCTGATATAAAAGGACGCGCCGCCGAGCATCGTTTCCCCGTTCCCCTCCTTCCTTTTTCTTTTTTCTTCCTTTTTTTCGCCGTTTCGGTCGTCCTTTTTTTTCTTCGAGCAATATGCGTTCTTCTGTTTCGAGCGTTCTTTTCGCTGCTGCGGCTTTTGCTGCCGTTGCTAGCGCCCACCCCATCGCGCATGGAGACGGAGAACACGTCGAGGCGCGCGCGCTCCCCGGCGAGTGGTTCCACGACGAGGCGCACCCCGTGAACGCGCTGTTCCGCCGCCAGCCTGCTGAGGATGCGCCGGCGACTACGGCTGCCCCTGCGACGCACTTGCCGCCTGTGGGCTCTGACGGTCAGCATGCTTTGCATTGCGGTCTTGGCGATGCGCTGACCCTTGGCATCGCATCCTCGCAGCATGGAAGGCCCTCTACCCGACGCCGGGCAGCACGCCGTCCTTTGACGAGAAGGACCTCCCGGAGGCGTGGGTGGCTGCGTACAAGGCCGCCGTCGCCAACGGCAAGATTCCGGCCATCCCGCCGACGTACATTGTGGAGGGCCTCGACCCCGTCTACGCCGAGGGCTTCCACGCGGACTCCAAGGATGTCTGCTCGGCGACTGTGCAGTGCCGCGCGGAGGGCGACGTGTGGGACGCGCCGGCCGGCTTCATCGCCATCTCGTTCGACGACGGCCCGGCGGAGGGCAGCCCCGTGCTCAACGACTGGCTGTCGTCGAACCACGTCAAGGCGACGCACTTCATGATCGGCGGCAACATCCTGGAGAACCCGCAGGAGTTCCTGCGCGCGTTCAGGATGAACGGCGACATGGCCGTCCACACGTTCTCGCACCCGTACATGACCGCGCAGAGCGACCTCGGTGTCATTGCTGAGCTCGGCTGGACGATGCAGATTATTGCAGATGCCACGGGCGGCCGCATCCCCCGCTTCTGGCGCCCGCCGTACGGCGACATGGACAACCGCGTGCGCGCCATCGCGCACGAAGTCTTCGGCCTCACGCCCGTCATGTGGAACAAGGACACCAACGACTGGGCCATGCCGACCGACCAGACGCCCGCGAAGATTGCGGAGGACATGGAGACGTGGACCTCGGGCGACAAGACGACCGGCCTGATCATCCTCGAGCACGAGCTGACGCCCGACACCGCCAACGTGTTCATCAACACGACGTGGCCGGCCGTGCAGAAGTACCACTGGCGCCCGCTCAGCATCGCGCAGCTCTTCGGCGGCAAGGAGATGATGGCCTACGCGAACGCGAAGGACAACCTCTCGCCCGTCACGCAGCTGCCCAACATCGTGTCCTCGGAGACCGTCACCGGCAGCCAGACGCTCCCGACATGGTACAGCCAGAGCGTGTCCACCAGCACGCCCGCCCCGACTTCCGTGTCGACGGAGGTGCCGGCCAGCACTGAACTCCCGGGCGGCGCTGGCGGAGGCGCTGTCAACCCTGGCCCGGCCGGCGGCGACAGCTCGAGCGGCAGCCCGCCCGACACGTCTTACCCGAACAGCAGCGAGGCCAACCAGGGCACGCTCGAAGAAGACCCGGACAACGCGGCATTCGCCACGGCGCGCCCGAGCGCCGTCCTCGCTGCCGCCGCCGCCCTCGCGATTGCGTTCCTTGCGTGATCCACGCGACATGACGCTTCGTCTCCCCCCACATTACACTGGCACCTTTCAGCCCGAGGGGAGGGGGGCCGTGTCGCCGGGCCGACGCGGCCGTGCCGTTGGTTCGTTGCGCAGGTTCGACAAACGCTGGTCAGGGAGCCTGGATGGACTTCGCTCGCCGTGGACTTTTTGAGGAACGCTCGTTGATAGACTCATGGCCTTTTGCTCACCTTAGTACTTTCTTACTTGTGGCCGTCGGCTTTGCACTCCCACAGGATGTGCGCCGCGGTCATCGTTTTTATCGTATATTATATTTATGTTGGCTCCCTCAGCTGATCGTGTGAGTGAGTGACGATAGCCAGGGACATGAAGACAACTTGCGGAGTTTTTCCGGGATGAGAGACGCAGAACACTGCGAGCACGCTTGTCGTCGTGGCTATCAAGTGTGTACGCTGTGACTACGCCCGCCCTGCCAATGCGCGTCAACGATTCGCAACTCACAGCCCAATACTACTCACCCCGAGCCTCCCCGAGCAAGCGCCTCGTTCGGCAGCGAGTTTGCCGTCCAGGTGAAATTCATGAAGAACTTGTGCCGAATCACGCGACGCAGGGCATACTGTAGAGAACGCCGCTCCAGCCTTTCCTCGGGTCGCATGTGTTCCCAACTGCCAACCAAGGCCCGGTCTCCGTCGACTCGTCCTGTTCCATGTCGCCTTTAAATCAATTTCGTATCTGGCAGTACGTGTTGCAGGTTCTGACGGTAGTCTGGTCGTTAACAATAACGCGTACAGAGCGAAGAAAAGTGCGTCGACCGGATGCGGATGACGCCGCTTCCATTGCTTTAGCGCCGGCGTGCAACAGTATTCGATTGTTGACCACGACTGCTACCAGAGCTTGCCAAGGAGCGAAAACTGTCGATAAGCGCGCCTGTGGTCGCAACCAGCATGGCCTACATCAACGACGTGCAGACCTACCCGCCCCCAGTTGCGGCGGGGCCGGAGGCCTCGGGTGCGTTCTACGCCGAGCAAGCGCCGCTCGATACTCGTATGCTTATGGTCTCATGCGCAGATTTGGATGATCCCCAGGCCATCCAGGGTGCGTGCTGGGGAAGCGCGAAGATTGCGGCTGATTGTAGCAGTCATGAGCGATCTGCACCTCGAGTTCATGTTTCGCGTCAAGGGCGGGACAGCAGACGATCCCAAGCCCGGTTACGAAGTCTTTAATTTTCCAGTCGCAGCCCCGAACCTCGCTCTCCTCGGCGATATTGGTTTGGCAAAACACGAGGGACTTCACAGATTCATCGAGAAGCAGCTCCGGCGATTCAAGCGTGTGTTCTTCGTGCCAGGCAACCACGAATTCTATGGCTCGTCCCCGGTGAGTTCAACTTTATGTGCGTGGTCTCATGCTCAGATGGTTCAAAGAGCAGCGCTATCTCTCAATTGCAGTTATTTGCGGACAAGATGTCTTCAAAACGTAGCGAAACCTTTGGAGAATTCATCCTCCTCCATCGCACGCGCTACGATCTCTCGCAAAACGTAACCATCCTCGGGTGCACCCTATGGTCGTTTATACCATCCTTCGCGGAGGACACCGTCTTCCGGGTCCTGAATGATTTCCGGCAGATCGAGCAGTGGACGGTCAGGTCGCATAACGCCTCCCATGAGGCTGACCGCAGATGGCTCTCCCGGCAGCTAGCTTCGCTACGTGATTCTGGGAAGCGCGTCCTGGTGCTGACACACCATGCGCCCACGACGCCGGGCACGAGCGAGCCGCGCTTCGAGCATGAAGGCAATCTCCCGTCTCACGCGTTCGTAACGCCCCTCAGCGCCGAGAAGGACCTGTGGGATCGCCCGGTGACGACGTGGGCGTTCGGCCATACGCATTTCAACTGCGATTTCGTCCGCGACGGCATACGCGTTGTTGCCAACCAACGCGGCTACGAGGCCTTCGAGTCTCACCGCATCGGATTCGTCGAAGACAAAGTCATCCTTGTATGATGTTACAGTGCGCCTCGGTCCCGAACTGCAGACGCTACGACCTCAGCGCACTCAACTGATGGAACAGACTATTTGTGACAAGATTAGTACAGCAGGTTTGCGTAACACGGACCTTGCTGCTGCACTACTGCAGCAGCAGATGCACTGGCTCGTTCACGTGAGTCACAATACGGAATGGATGAGCCGGATCGTTCGCCTCGACAAGAACAGGGCGGCCGTCGGAGGCGTCCTGCATGCGATACGGACCCATGGTTACATAGTAAAGGCCTTGAGGTGCTGGCTCAGGAATGACGGGGTCCGGCGTCTCGGGCTTCCTCGGGGAACGCATCCACTCGTAGTAAGCATGAACGATGTCGTCCAGCGCAGCCAGCCGCTCGGTGATCTTGGTCGCCTGGCGGCCGTTCCAGTCGTCCAGCCTGTGCGGAAGAGCCAGCTCCCGCAACACCAGTTGCCGATGAAGCCAGACTTTGACCTGCTCGAGAGCTTGGTGCGCAAGCCGGCGATACTCGATGCATCTTGGTCCGAATGTCTGCGACACAGGTTATTGTTAGATGATCGGTATGCCATGCCCTGGATTTTCAGGCTCACCGCTATAGTGAGAGCATCATTGGACGTAATGGCCTCCCGGAGCAGCTCGACGTGTTCCACGACGCGCATCGAGAGAAAATGGGTGAGCATTTCCCGAAAGTCGAGCCCGAGCGACTCGGTGAACCAGACCGGCGCCCTGAGAGACAAGAACAATTGACTGAACCAGCGCAGGGTCTCCGCGTCGGTATTCTTCTTCATTTCCGTCTTATAAGCGTGAACAACGTTCCAGAACGCCACCTTGCAGCTCGGCGTAAGTACTAGTAAGTAGCCACCATCACGCCGGAGGCGGACGAAATGCACGAGGACCGGCGGCGTACCTCAACATTGCGATCCGTCCATATCGCGCCTCCGTCGTTGCGCACGGCGTTGACGACTAAGTGCGAGTTATCGTTGACTTTCTCGATCGTCACCGGCTGCAGCGGGATTTCGCGCCTCAGAGCCACGGGCAGTCGATGAACGCTCGGCACGGGCGCCGCTGCAACGACTAGCTGGCCTTCAGGGCGCGGTACTAGGGCCATGGTGTTGGGGGGCGAGAAGGAGAAGAGGACGAACTCCGAGCCGCGTCTGTTTCAAGCACTCCGGGGAATGGGTTCCGGAGATGTCAAGCTGTTACGGACAAGGCTCCCCCGCAGCTCTCCGGTCGCGCTCGACGGGAGCCTCGTGGCGATGTCCGTATCCCACACACGGCTGCAGAGCGCCGATCGCCGCGATTGCAGCAATGTTTCATTGTTTGTGGCCGTTTGGATTTCCGAAGATGATATCTACTCGGAGACGGACACGGCAGATTGAGGTCTATTAGTCAATTGTCAGGGCAGAGTCAGGGCCGCATTGGTGAGTACGAAGAAGGCGTGGGAATTGTTGAATCCGCCAGGCTACAAATACAGCGTGGGTTGACATTTTTTCAAAACTCGATGGATTCGTCACTCCCCCACAAGGTTGTCCTGATAGCGCAGGATCCACAAACGAGTAAGCATGAAGGATGCAGATAAACGCTTCTTTGGGTCGCGGAAGTTCTGCCAGATGAGGTTCCAGAGGTTTACCGTGACCCCGCTTGGCTTCCGATTGGTCGGAGCCTTGCCCAACTTGATTTCGCCGTTCTGTAGCTTGTGGCATGGGACTTGGCCAGTGTGCATCTGTAGTATGCCGGTCATCGACTCGGACGCAAAATCGCAGTTCAGCACACTTGCCTCGACGAAGGCGCAGCTTGCAGCCCACATATCACTCTCTGGCGTAGGTCCACTGATCCTCGTTGTGAGCTCTGGACTGAGGTATGCCAATGATGCTTGTTCCAGGTGACGATCCGTCCCGATCTGCGGTAATCCGATCCCGAAATCGGTCAGCTGGAGCCGTCCGTCTTGCGAGACCAGCAAGTTTGTCTGCGAGAGACTGTCAGTGTAGTGATGGAAGATGAAGCTGAAATTCTATACCGCTTTCAAGTTCCCATGACATCCCTCCTTGCTTTGGCCATGGACTGCATTATGTGAGTGAGGCCACTCAGTTCCGGCCGCTAGGAAGCGCACTGTATTTGAGCGCACTGAGCAGTTGCTCAGACTTAGACGGGAAATGCGGAATCAGCATGGGCGTCTGCAACTTGGAATGAGGCTGCTGACCAGATCCAGTACAATGGTAATCACACGCAGTCCAGCATATACTTGAGAGCGCCGTGATGCGATGTACTTGTTGACGGTCGTACACCACGGGGAGACCAACGCGGGGAATCTGCCCAGAGCTGTGACCTCACCATACACACCATAGACAGGAAGGATGTTGGGATGCTTCGGGGAGGTCCGAGCCTTGAGATCTCTAAGGAAACGCTGCAAATGAGATTAATAATCCACTATATCGTGGAACATGTTATGCAAACATACAGGATTGATCACATTGTCACCAATCGTCTCCCATATGAAGTATTTGATCGCAACGACCTGTGAAAATGCGGTAGGTGAACCTCCATTGAACAGGCTCCATTCTTTTCACTGACTTCGCGAGGCTTCGTGAGGCTTTCGTGGGTTAGTTTGCCTCTCACGACTTTTGCCCATCCCGTCTCAGGGACCGCCTTCCTCTTCTCGACGTCGGTGATTAACGAGGACAGATCTCTATCTGAAAATTTCGGCTTTGAGTAGCACGAAGACTTGGAAGGCGTGAAATCATCGCCCACATGGTTTCTTATCCAACGTCCACGGCTTGGTTTCGAGCTGCCCGAAATGAGCGCTTCCAATCGCAGCTATCAAGCAGCGAACCTTCATCGGCAATTGAACTCCCTGACAACAGTCGTTATCACATTGAATGGCCACTTGAAAAGCATTTGACTTACTGGATAAGCACCAGTGGTAGCGCTTGTAGAAAGCCAGCTCTCATAGGCGACAACTACCCCATACAATGCGCCCATCCACTGGCTCAGTTGCGTCGCGGTCCGCCCGCACGCGTCGTTCAACTCGTTGGGCAGTTTAAGCTCTCGCAGAACGAACTGACGCCGCAACCACGCTCGAACGCGCTTGAGCATCCACTCCGCTCGCTCCTGATGGCGTTTGCAATCCGGACCCAACTTCTGGCAGAGTTTCAACCAGGAATGAGTACAAGGGTTTCTCGTCAAATTGAAATGAGGCTCACCTTGATCTCGTCGTTATTCTTGAGACGGAGGGCTTGATTCAGCTCACCGATTTGTGCCGTGACGAGTTCAGAGAAGCACATCTTGTCCATGGAATGCGGATCATGTCCGCACGGTTTGCTCTTGGAAACGCTCTGTTTGATGGCTTGAAGCCACTGCCCGGATTCCGCAGATTCCAACGCAGTTCTCTGCCTGTACAACCAGCAGAAGTTCCAGAAGAAAATCTGCACGCTGTGAGGGGGGCGGACAGTGTAGACAGCTGCGCACCTCGAAATCTTCGTTAGCCCATATGGCGCTGCTGTGCAGGTACACCTCCCATGCAATCTTCTTCGCGAGATCCACCAAGCCGCGTCTCGGGAGAACGGCCACGGAGATTTGCAGAGCTGAGGACGTGCGGTACGGCGTTGAGAGCGCGACGGTCAGCTTACTCTCGGACTCGTGTAGGGTTATGAAAACCTTGAGGTTTTGTGCGGGGGTCATGTCGGCTTGTAGTCTAGACAAATGTGTCGAGCCGAGGTTAAATAGGTTGATGCATCGGCCAGACAGCGTGAGCGTCTGCAGCAGGGTGGTCTCCGGTGTGAGCGCAGCGTAGCAAAGGCGTCAAGATTCAAGACTGTGAACACGAAGCTTGAAGGCTTGTGCCCGACTGTATTCGTGCGTGACCTGCCACCCGAGATGGACTGCATGCCGGAATCGTTACAAAGGCGCTGAATGACAAATCCCTAACACGGAATTGAGCTTGCACCTCAGCCGCACATGGGGCCCATGTCAACAGAACTGAGGCGCAACTCGAGCCGGGAACAACATGGCTATGAAAGCTCAGGTAAAGAGCCAGATTATGCAACCGTTGGAATCTGTACGCCGGAGTCAAGAATTGCCCCGTCATGATGCCATGGAACGGACATTGACGTTGAGGGAGAAAGCATGCGTGCAACATAAGACCACGAAAGCCTCCGAGGCGCTGTATTCGGGCTCTTTTCCGCTCTGCCGCTGGAAGAGAACCCGTTGTAGCGGCTGGCCTAATACCAGTTAAAGCGCCAGGCACGCTCAGCGAGAGCACGTATACTAACAGAGAAGATACGCGCGCCTGATAAGACCAGGATGCAGAACGAGTTCAGAGTCGATAGAGACAGCCGGCGCTCGAATCGAAGAGCAGCTCATACAACCAGAGTAAGAAGAGTCTCGCACAGGTCTCCCAGCGTTAAATCTCGTGGTACAGGCGCTTTCTTCGACTGTGAAGAACTGGACGTGACATGAATCGAAACGCGGTGAGAGGTGGTCGGGGATAGAACGCCGGAGCGGAGTTCATTTTCGTATTTTTTCGCGTCACCCTTGAGTTACTCCTGCATGTTCCGCCAACTGCAGTGACGCGATGTGCCGCCACCTCCACCGAATTTATTCTAGATGTATTCTCAAGTCTGGCTGCGTGCCCGAGCTTGATTGGCTACTCTATCACTCACCGGGGGCAAAGATCACAAAAGTGGCATTCCACTTTCGAAGGGAAAGTGACACCAGGGTGTTTATGAAAGTGGAAAAAGCGTACCGTGTAACATGTGTCTGCCTGCAGGTAGTACCTTGAAGTAACCTTGAGGCAAGCCCGCGGAGCGAAAGCGATTAGACAAGCGTCCGCGGATATAGATCCGACTTTTGGCGCACTGCATCGGAGCATCGGCAGACTGCAAGATCCGTCGTCCAACCCTGCTCCCACCATGGCAGAGCCCGCACACATCTGTGTCTGCACTTGCGCAAAGTGTAGTGCTCATTCTTTTGTCAATGAACACCACCAGCGGCAGCCTGGCCGCCATGTGTCATACTCAACCCGGTCCAAGCATATGCGTCAGGAGCGACGTCACCGGGAGTCTTCGACTAGCCGTGAACCATCGCCATCACGTGCAGCCCCTCGGGCTAAGCGGCCAGCTCCTGCTCAGCCAGATGTTGAGGAGACTGCCGATGGTGGGCTGGGATCCGAGTGTCTAAGCCATTTACTAAACGTGATGCAGTTGTCCGCCAGCAAGTTCGAATCGTGACCGAGATGTGCCGTATTCTGGCAGTATGGCTGTTCCTTTGTGCCGGCATGAGTCGCGCAACAGTTAACAAAGTGCTGCTTGCACTTCGAGCCATTCTGTCAGCAATGCTCAGTCTGGTTGCGCTTGCTATGTCTCTGTCATTGCCGAAGTTCTTGCCTCCATCCATTTCCCTCCCAGGCGATATTCGTACTATCCTCAGAGCTATGCATCTTGAGCCTGACATTACACGGACTGTCTGCTGCCCCAAGTGCTTCTCGGAATATGCTCCTGAGGACATCCCGGAGCTGTGTACTTGGAAGGAGTCGCCGAGGAGCCGAACGTGTGGTGAGCGCCTCTTAATGCGCAGGCACACACGCACAGGTCCCAAAATTGTCCCGAGGTCCCTTTTCAGTCGCCAATCTTTCGATTCTTGGCTTCAGTTTTTTCTGTCCCGCCCAGACACAGAACGTTTACTCGACAAATCGTACGCATACCAGCCTCGCGGAGACAACATGTTTGGTATATGGGATAGCCCTGCATGGCAGAGCCTCTTCACATTCACCACAACCGATGGGTGCTTGACTTTCTGCCTCTACATCGACTGGTTCAACCCCCTCACCAACAAAATTGCGGGGAAGAAGATATCCTACGGCGCAATCATTCTGTGCTGCATGAATCTTCCTCCTGAGCTCCGCCATCTACCCGAGAATGTCTATTTTGCTGGTATTGTCCCAGGACCACGGGAGCCATCCATCATTACTCTGACACATGTCCTCGAGTTGCTTGTCACGGACCTCCAGCCATACTGGGCCGGGAAGGACGTTCCGACCTTTCGCTTCCCAAATGGACGTCGCATTCGTGTGGCTCTCATTCCTCTGATTGCGGACCTGATTGCCATCCGTAAAATGGCGGGATTTGGTTCCCACAGCTGCACATACTTCTGTTCATACTGTCTGTGCACGCTTGACGCTGTTGAGAGTCTGGATGTTGCGAGCTGGACAAAGCGCGACCGCAACACAGTCCGGGCACAGGCACTGGCGTGGAAGGCAGAGACCACGAAAAAGGAGCGCAAGGCACGATTTCGGCAGACTGGAGTTCGCTGGTCGCCACTGCATGACTTGCCTTACTGGGACCCCGTCAAGCACCTAGTGCTCGGTTACATGCACAATACTCTGGAGGGCATACTTCAGCATCATGCACGGACGAAATGGGGGGTTGGGGCGAAGTATAAGCCCTTTTCCATATCCATTGATGATGCCTCCACGATCCGAGGCAATGACGAGCGCATCAGCGTGGACGAAATCGATGAGGAACTGCGTGCCTTAACTGACGAAAGCTCGGAGCACGATGATATTCCAGCTCAGCCAATTCGTGCTCGATCGCGCTTGCATTCCGCCCATCATGTTCCTGAGGAGATGGACATTGACGACAATGACCCAGACTTTATACCCGACCTTGATGACGGCTCTGACGAGGAGGATCCACAGCCAATTGAAGATCCCCTTGCCAAGAGCTGTCTGTTCTCGTCCGCACAGCTGGAGCTCATCCGCACCTGCTTCCGCGATGCCAGCATGCCAACCTTTATGGAGCGTCCACCAGTCAACTTTGGCGAAGCTGCTCATGGTCGTCTCAAGGCCATCGCATGGCTTGTTACTTTCACCAATTTCCTGCCACTGGTCATCCCAGAGCTGTGGGCAAATGGAGCTGATGATGCAGAGCCTGAACTTCTCCAGAACTTTTATGACCTTGTTTCGTCCACCAACATCATCTCGTCCTATTCCTACGCCCCTGGCGACTCGGCACGGTACCAGGAGCATTATGTTTCCTACCGCCGCTCCAACCAGCTCCTATTCCCCAATTCTCCTTCGGTCCCCAACCACCATTATGCTATGCATAACCCAGAATTAATGGACTTCTGGGGTCCTCTTCCACTGCTCAGTGAATTCCCCTTCGAGCAGAAGAACGGTGCATTTCAGAAAGTTAAGACGAATCGCCATATATGTACGCATGAGTTTCAAGCTTGCTGTCGTACTAATAACCTTTTGTAGATGAGATGGATTATACAATGCTGCACAAGGTCTGCAGTCGCGGACGGCTGAGCGCGTTTCTGCAAGACGCACATCCAGATTCAGACATCAACAAACTGAAGTCTATATTGGCCAGTGACGAACGAGATATATCTACACTATATCTAGACGGCGCTCAGCTTTCTAGCAGTCAGCAGGCGGACTTCCTCGCAGACTCACCTGAGCTCAGCCAGGTGGATTATGATCGTCTTCTGGCGCACATCAATCTTGGAGGCGTCATCTGGCGCAACTATGCAGACCGTCCACATCCCGGAGGTGTTCTGATTTTCCCTCCTCGAGCGCTCAGCCTAAAGACGCTGGCACATCGTGGGCGAAACTTCACCCTTCGGAGCCTGCATGAGGGTAATAGCAGCATTCTATTCAAAGATCCAGAAAATGGCGGTCAGCATGCTACAGCATTCATTACAAGTATGTGGACCGTCCTTCTTCCACCAAAGCTGCACACATTCCTCCTTGTGGAGCGACATATTCCACCGCGCTTGCAGGAGGACACATCACGCGGTCCCTATCATGGCATGCCTGGGCTCCACTGCAAAATAATCTCTGCTGGAAGCGGCGAAAGTCTCGTCATACGGCCAGATGACATTCTTGGACAGTGTGTAGCTTGGAAGAGATCTGCAGGTACCTATGGCATTTCAGAGGATTTCTATGTCATTAATTTCAGTGCTTACCGTGGGCGTACACTCTTGTAATTAGTGGTTGTCTATATGCCTCCCCTGCATCCCACAGAATCTCGTTCAAAGGAGCTGCAGCGGTGAACTACGCAAATGGTGAATGGGTAAGTGTTGGCTTCGGCAGCGAGCAATGCCAAAAGACGAACTATGCACCGTTCCGCAATATATTAGTATCATCGGAATTGTGCTGTCAGCGCGGTTCTAACGCCGTGCTGATCGACCTGGTGCGTCAAAATCTGAATGAGAAATGAGCGGATTAAGGTTGGCTGCTGCAGCGGCCGATCTCAAGAGACAAACCGCGCACTAATCCGCTTCATATGGGTATCGTCAAATGCTCCCGTTTAGCGCGGTTCTAACGCCATGCGGATCGACTTGGTGTGTTAGGATCTGAACCAGAAATGAGCGGACGAGCGTTGGCTGCTGTAGCGGCCAATGCCAAGAACCGGCAAGCGCACCGTTGCGCGACTTTGGGGTATCATTCGAACCGCCTTTTCCGCGTGGTTCCAACGCTGTGCTGACGGAGTTCCTGCGAAAAGATCTGGGCGAGAGATATATGGGTGAGTGTTGGCTGCTGCAGCGGCCAATGCCAAGGACCGGAGAGCGCACCGTTCCGCGCCTTTGGGGTATCGTTAGAGCCGCCTTTTCAGCGCGGTTCCAACGCCGTGCTGACTGAGCTTTTGCGACAAGATCTGGGCGCAATATATGTGGGTGAGTGTTGGCTGCTGCAGCGGCCAATGCCAAGGACCGGAGAGCGCACCGTTCCGCGCCTTTGGGGTATCGTTAGAGCCGCCTTTTCAGCGCGGTTCCAACGCCGTGCTGACTGAGCTTTTGCGACAAGATCTGGGCGCAATATATGTGGGTGAGTGTTGACTGCTGTAGCGGCCAATGCCAAGAACCGGAGAGCGCACCGTTCCGCGACTTTGGGGTATCGTTCGAACCGCCTTTTCAGCGCGGTTCCAACGCTGTGCTGACGGAGTTTCTGCGACAAGATCTGGGCGAGATATATGCGTGTGAGTGTTGGCTGCTGCAGCGGCTGATGCCAAGAGCTGAAGGACACACCTTGAACTGTCATATATGTACCACCCAGACTTCCTATCACACACCATTCGATTGCTCCATTTACTCAGGGTATAGGGCTGGTGTTGAGAGTGCGGTGAGCAAAACACTGCTGGAAACGGCCGATCTGGAAATAAGCACCACCAACGCGCAAGCAGTGAACTTGCACCCACAACCTGAGTGCAACCAAGAGTGACTGGATGTGGTCGTCCCAATTTCGGCCAGTTTGTAAGTTCTGGGTCGGTTTTGTGTCGATGGTAACCGGTTTTCGGAGAGGTTGCTATTGCTCCCGTCTCAAACGCTCACTGAGCGTTTGAGACGGGAGCAATAGCCCCGGTGACGAAATGCAAACTTTCTCGTGCATACATTAATAACTGCTTTCTATTGTATTGCATACTGTATGTGTACGATCAAAGCCAGTGAGTCATAGAACATGGTCACGAGATCATGAAAAGCGACATGAAAGGGATTGCATACAGAACTGCCTGACGCCAGCGTCAGGCACGAATGACACCTATAAAGTAGTCAGGGATGTACATGTAATAATCCTAGCTCTGCGCACCTCACGATCCAGTGTCCATGGGCTGCTCAGGAGGTGGGGCTTCCGGGTTTGGTGGCGGCGGTGGCGGGTCGTTGTCTGAGCTGTCCGAGGTGTCTGCGTCTGGATCGTCAGAAGCAACGTCTGGCTCGTTGTAGCCCGGGATGCGATAGAGAGCCAGGACCGCATTGCCATACTTCTCCATGAACGGCTTCTCCTTCATGGTCATGGACTCATGAGGAGGGTTCTGGTACATCAGGCGTTCATCGAGCGGGAAGGCAACACGAGGATGATCCGCATAACGGCGGCGCACGGCTGCTGGGAGAGCATTGAAGTCGTCCTTGTCAAACCAGTCGATGGGCGTCTTGGATGGCAGCTTGGGCACCTTGGTATCTGGGGCATCGTCCCGTCGAATGCGTTCAAGCTTGGGCTGGGTTGCCGCGAAGCCGCCCGCACGTTTCTTGGTAAGCTCGCGTGTGAGCTTCGCGGCCTCGTCGAGGTGCTCGTACCAGCGGGTATACTTTGCAGAGCGCAGTGGCATGTTGTAGACCAGAAAGGCATCTGCTTCGCGTGTCGCGGATGTTCCAGGTGAGACTTCATAATCGACAGTAACTTTGGCACGCTCGTCGCACGAGAGCTGAGCAGGATCCTCGAGCGTGCGCCTGTGGCGACGAGGAGCAGCTTCAAGCTGGTCCATGCGCGACTCCTGAAGCTAGACAGACGATCAGCCCACACAGCAGAAATAAAATATAGATATTGCGTACCCTAGTGCGGCGATTGAACATTGCGCTATCGCTAGCGGTCTGCACGTTGCTGCCAGGCTTGAGGAGCTCCTTGGTCCACTTGCTGCGATGAACATGAAAGACAAAATGGTTGAAAGTTCGGCGAAGAAGGTCCCTGTTAGCAGCTGTATCCCTCAGGAAGTCGAGATTGATGCGCTTGTGAGCAAATGCATGTGACGCAGCAAGCCCACGGAACAGCGTCTCTGCTATTATGCGGTGAACCATGTTATATGGCGATTCTGGCGAGCTGCGAAAGTCGGGACGCCACGACATGAGTCCGTAACGCTGACATTCGGCCGTGGCGTTCTGCAGAACATAGTCGTCCAACTTGGAAAGGCTCCGCTCGGTTCGTGTTGCAGTGTGTGGTTGGGCAGATGCAGCTTGAAGCGAGTTGAGGAAGTTGGTTTGCGTAAGCGAGAGGGAGACGGCCGCAGATGTAGGTGCAGTCAGTGGGTTTTGCCCATCCTTATAGCGTTCGTTGAACTGAGCGAGGACGTCCGCAGGTGGCAAAGTTGGGACATCTGTGGCCTTGGCAAGACCCCACAGCAGACGGATGAGCTCGTAGTAGGCATCCTGGGTCCCATTGAGTCATGGAAAGATTAAAGAGGGACACAACATACCATAAGGGAGCGCGCTCCGTCAGGTAGTTGTGTCTTCTTGAGACGATGAGCAGACAGAGTTTCCTTCTTTGGAGGCTGCTTGTCACCGGGGTCTGGTGCAGAGACCTTGCGGCGTTTGCTTCCCGAATTGCGAGTGGGTTCTTCGTCCTCATTGTCATCCTCACCGCGCCTCCTCCGGCCTTTCCTGGACTGGTATGAGTAGGAGCCAGCCATCAATATATGAAAAACAAATACCCAGACATCCCAGCGAGTTGTTATAGCAATAGAAATGCTAGCTGCTGTCGATGGTGGTGGTCAAAGGCAAAGAGCGGCACAAGGCACCATGGCCACGTTCCAAATCCTTTGTTCATCGCGGTGTGCGGACCGAGATGACATAAGCAGTTGCGGACTCCAAACCGTGTTTGGTTCCGGGCATTTTGCGCCAGCTCTCGCGCAAATGTCACATTGGCATGTGACAGCACATGGTCACACAACAATCGGAGGCGGAAATTAGACGCTCATTTTCGGGATCAAATGCTGGAAGCTGTGCAGTCCTGTGCAGCCTCATGTTTTCGAGCTGGGAGATAATACTGCAGGAAAGCTCGTGCCAGACGGCCACTTTTCCATACAGTCAGGTGCCACTCTGGTGTCACTTTCCCTTTGAAAGTAGAATTCCACTTTCACGGTCTTTGCCCCCGGTGACTGCGCTGCTTGTGCGCTGCTTTGCAACTCCGGACCACTTCTTCGGCATGGGCTGCATTAACTGTGTGGGCGCAGCAACACAAGTCTGGGTATGAGAATGCGCACTATGCTCGAGCGCACTGAGGAAGGTGCTCGCCCTGGCACATATTCGGAACTGAATCAGTATGTGAGTCCAACTCTCGAAATACGCTTGTGCTTCCTGAATGGGTTTTTCGGTATGTATACAGAAATACAACAGCTTATTAAACATGGTCCCGGCTCTCCACGGCGAGATACAACCAGGAGGGGCACGTTTTACAAATTTTGAGACACCATACAAAATAAACGAGTTCATCCAGCGCAGTTCTACTCGGCTCCTCCCAAGCCTCAAAGCACGAAGATTACAGAGTTTCTGTGTGAGTCTGGTTCTCCGGCAAGACGTCGTCCCCGCAAGCTGCAAATGCGGCTCAGCATCGCGTGAGCCGACAGTCGTTGAATGGGTTCCTGGTTCCAATTAGTGGAAATGAGGTTCCATAGCCCGTCCGATAACCCATCCGGGCGGGCAGGGAGCTCTCCATTATAAATGGCCATTATAATTCCGGGCATATTCGGTTTATCGTGGTAGGGCGGGAAGCCAGATACCATCTGAGGGGACGTAAGCCAGATGTCCAGTGTTTTGCTGGACGAAAGGAGTTGCCATACCTCGACAAACACGCAGCTCAGGGCCCACATGTCACTATGGACAGTGGGACGTTCGCCGTTGACTAGCTCCGGGCTCATGAATGGTAAAGTTCCACGACCGGCGGGGTCGGTGGACATCAAGGAGAGACCGCCGTGCTGCGCGTGTACCACCGAAAGACCAAAGTCGCACAGCTGAAGCCGTCCATCGCATGCTATCAATATATTCTTCTAAAAGGTACGGTCAGGTTTCTAGGCTCGCAGCTCGAGAGTGTTGCGAACATACTCCTTTGAGGTCGCCATGAATAATGGGTAGTCTTTGCTCGTGAACTGTGGCGAATGTTACTGGCCGAAATAATATCCAAGCCCGAACGTACGATATTTTACCGCGCTGAGTACCTGCTCGAGCTAAGGCCCGTCAGTAAGTCATCGGAAAACGCAAGTAGAAGCGACTCACGAGATCGAGACACAAGCTGATCACAGGATATCTTGAATTCCTTCGAGCATTGATATACTCGGTAAGATTCCCGTCGCTGCACCACGGAGAAACGAGTGCAGGAAGGTCGTTGAGCCCGACAAGCACTCCATAGATGGGAAGAATGTTTGCGTGCTCCATCGCGGCCCAGACGTGCATCTCTCGGCGGAATCGCTAAAGGAGGCTCAATACATGGCGGGACAACGGCGCAGCTGAAGGCAGACCCTGTACATCACCTCTGGCTCTAGATCGCGAGAATGTAAGACCTTTACTGCCACAAGCTAGGAACACCATCAGTCCAAGGTTTGCGGAGAATTGAAGCGGCTTATTTGAGCTCACCTCGCTCATGCCGTTGAAGCTCAGGGCACCTTGGTATACGGTGGAGAAGTAGCCCTCGTCTGTCGGCTTGATGATGTGAATAACGGACGAAAGGTCCAAACCTGGAACGACTCTCAGAACTGTCGAAGGGTGGCAATGATCGGACAGCTTACAAGTCATATCGTCGATCTGAACGTATTCGGGCTGAAATAAAATGAATATAATAACGGGAACAAGAAGAGAGGTCAGCGCACATATTTTTGGGAATTCCCATCACCGATATCTGAAAGGTTTCATGTCAGGCCAGTGTCACACTCTTCCCATGGGTCATGGCAGTTTCAATCGCTGTAAACTCACGAGGAGGCGTCTGAATATCTTGATCATCATCGGCTTCGTCTTCTTCAGGTTGCGAGGTATCATCGTCATCGTCTTCTTCAGGTTGCGAGATGTCATCGTCGCCGTCTTCTTCGGTTTCCACTGCGTCCGCCGAAGGATCACCGTCGTCGTGCGTGTCTTGGTCGTTAAGATCATCCAGCCATTTCTCGTATTCGTAAGTCACATCGTCCAGCGCTTCGGTCCAATGGGTGAATTGGGCTATCAAGGATCCTTCATAGTCCCAATCTGCCCATTCCAACTCGAGCAGCACGAACTGACGTCTTAACCAGTCTTGAAGAAAGCTGACTTCTGTGTCAAGCATCTCGCAGCGTGCCTGGCAAGCTGGGCCATGTTCCTATGTACCATCGTTCAGAAGCAATAGTAAATGGAGGCAGAGTCAGAACTTTGCGCACGGAGATGACGTTCACGTCATTGATTTCTAGCGCCTCTCGCAGCAGACCAATCCGCTCCTGGACCTCTGGAGGAAAACAAATGTCGAGCACCGCGCCAGTTCTCTTCCCTGGCGCTGACGTGGTCCAGACCCGGGTCCTGATGTCTTCGACGACGTCGCTGACCCAGGCGCCTTCGTCGTCCGTCATGTCCTCGAGGATTAGGGGAAGCTGGTAGACAAAGTTCCAGAATGCGGTCTTCTAGGAATCAGTATCGTCTTAAAGTGCACAAAGAACGCAATGCTCGCCTCTATTTTTGCGACCTTCCAGATGGCAGATGCATCCTCATCCACTGCATCTTTGACGACCTGCAATAGGCGCAGCGTGTTGGTGGCATCTAACAGTGGGATCTGGAGATGGAGGAAGCTATGTGTGCGATATTTTGGTGGAAAGAGCACAGTCAACGTGTTTTCATAGCCGTCGGGCTGATCGGGCTGGGCGTAGCTGCCGTCTGCGAGACTGGAGGACAGGACGATCATGGCTAGGAAAAGGGCGCATGACCAAATGAAAGCGCGCCGCAGCTCGCCGTTTCGTATTGAATCCGATGCCCAGCTCACAGAGGCGATGTACTACCGAAGGACTGGCGGAAAGTATACATCTACAGGCGCGGGACTGGACCGGAAACCGGGCGAATCTTGAAGCATGATTCAAAAGCCCCTCCATGGCCACCGTATGTGCGCCTTCGAATTTGTGGCGCAAGTACAATGCGCCTTGCAGGCAGAGCAGGTAGTACCGGGCCAGCAGCAAATAATTTTGCACAAGACCCTGGTGTGTAGCTGTGGCCGTCGATGTGAAGACAGCAAGTATCCAGATGGCCTACATGGAGCCCGGTTTGCCATAGCACCGGCGGCGGCCAGGTCAAATGATACGCGCGCCTGATAGTCCCAGGGCGCGCAACAGTTTCGGACACAATAGAGACAGCAAGCGCTCGAGCGTCGATTCGAAAAGCATCCCGCATCACCTGAGCAACAAGAGCTAAGCCAGAGCTTCGCGCAGCTTCCCGCATGAAATCCTATCAGAATAGGAGCGCATCTCGACCTATGCGCGATCTAAACGCAGATTTGGGACGCCATGCGAGCGGTAGAGGACAGAGCGCGAGGTGCGGAGTTTGTTTTCGTATTTTTCGCGTCTTGAGCTGCTCCCGCATGTTCCGCCAACTCCAGCATCTGCCACGATGTGCCTCTACCTCCACCACTTGCATGCCTGGTGTTACCGCAAGCTCTGCTGCGCGTAGCACGAGCTCAACTGCCTGCTCTATGCGCTGCCTTGCGACACAGGCGAGGTTTCCGAATTCGGCCGCCACTGAAGACAAAGCACCAAAACGGCGTCCAGGATTTGCGATATGGGACGCGAACGGAAAACCCTTCCCAAAACCTTATGACTCTGCGAAGCGGCTGACGAAGCTGTGCGAGGCCGGGAAGCTGGACGAAGCGTACGACGACCTGCTCACCATGTCCATCCACTCCCAGGACGTCGTTACCTGGAATACTATGATATGGCATGCTATGAAAGCGGAGCGCTTTAAGCTGGCTTACAGCATTTATATCGAGGTCAGTCCTGCCTATCCCATGCCTTCGTTCTGTCTCTGACTGACCCTTGCGCTCGTCAGATGAAGCGCCGCAAGTTCGTCCCAAATATGCGCACGTACGCGACAATGCTGGCAGGTTACGCGCGCATCGAGGACTGGACTGGCCGCACGATCAACCTGGCGCAGATGCACGCTGTTTACGATGCGTACAAGGTCCACGCGCGCCGACACAAAGGCACGTGGCAGGAGGACAAGGAGGCGAGCGTCATCCCAGTCAACAACTATCTCAGATGTCTCGCGCGCATCGGCGACTTCGACAGAATGTGGGAGATCTTCAACGAGCTGCCTGCGGACGGGCCTGGCGCGGCCAACGCGTATACATATGCGACGCTGCTCAGCCGCATTGCCGAACGACGCGCCCCGGCCGATCCGAACGCGCTCGAGCCCGATTCTGATGATGACCTGCCTGGCACGCAGGCCAGGGCAGCGTCACCGTCAGAGCTCAAGGCTTACCAGCGCAATGGCACCGACGCCCTCCTCGTGTTCCGCATGATGCAGAACGCCAGATCGCGGCGTCCCGACTTCATGATGGACGAGTTGCCGCTAAACTTCACGTTGCAGAACCTCTTGCGCAGTCCGCTGGACGAGCACTTTCACTTTGCGCAGGGCCTCATGCAGAAATATTACGGTCTGCCTCTGTCAGGCGACCAGGTCGAGAAGGGACAGCTCCAGCTTTCTGCACATGGCCTGCACACCATTCTCTCGTCGCTCGTGGCCAGCAGGCGCTACGATGCATGTCTCCACTACGGGAAGCTCGCGATGCACGTGCCGCGGTTGCGCAAAGTTCTGGACATTGGACACATGGACGACATCCTCGCGGCGTACGCAGGTATCGCACAACCCGCCGCAATCCTCCAGCCCGGAGCGCAATCGGCGTCCGCAGACGCGCTCATGACGATCGATTGGATGCTGCGCGCGGAGCATGACGTGGGCACGAAGCCCATCGTGCCGCGTCAGGCGTCGTACACGCTCGCGCTGCGTGCGTGCTGGCACGCGGGCGACTGGCCCACGGCGTGCGCCGTCTTCGAGCGCATGACGGGCTGGCGCGCGGCCGCGTTCGCCGAGCCGCCGTCACTCGAGCCGCCCGAGCAGCGCAGCGCCGGGCGCGCGCTCGTCCCCAAGCCCGAGGCGCTGAGCAACCTGCTCCGCACGGCCATGGCGACTCGCGCGCCGGCGCACACACGGCAAGCGCTGCGTATGTTGGGCCAGTTCGGTACCCCCTATTTAGTTGCCAGCGCAAGGGCTGGTGCACCTGAGCGCGAGGAGCGCTCGACGCTGAGGCTGTCTACGCTCATCGTGCGGGCCATAGATGGCCTGAAAACTAGCGGCGATGCGAAGCTCGACAAGGGCATGGTTGCGTTGCGGCATGCGGCTGTGGGCTTCATGCGCCTGTCGAATGCGCCTGTCCGTGGGCCTAAATTTGAGGAAGGTCCCAGAGCACGGCCCGGCGAGCTATCCACCAGCCGCGGACGCTTCATTCCCCGGACGGAGGATGATAACGAGTTTGAGGGCGCTGCGAGACGCTTGCGCGACGCTGTTGAGCCTCAGGCGCCATGATCTTCGCGCACTGTAGAGGAGGGATCGATAATGTATTATCTATCTAATTTGCGTATACATCACCCATTATCGAGCGTATCCGTATGAGCGACGAAAAGCTGGGAGTGAGCATTTCCGACAGAACTATCACTCCTCGGAAGCTGTCAGAGACGCACCGTTTGGTTCCGGAAACCTTGTCTGGTCGGCTTTGGAAATCAAATCAACACACGACTCCGACCTCATCCCCTCAAGGTGCGCCGCCGCCGACCGCGTCCAGCACCGTGTTCTTACGTTCCTCGTTATCGCAGACACCCTCGGCATGCCCTCCGCCACCGCAAAAGTCAAGGCCGGCGAGCTGCGCGGCAAGTGCGTAGTCTTTCGAGCTCCTTGCGCGTGTCGTTGTTGACGCTCGGCTCTAGGACCAAGGCCGACCTCGTTAAGCAGCTCGAGGAGCTGAAGGGCGAGCTCCTTGAGCTCCGCGTACAGAAGATTGCGGGCGGCTCGGCGGCCAAGCTGACCAGAATGTGCGCCTGAACCAGCCTTGTCGCGCGAATATTGATACTAATTTGCTGCTACTCTCATAGAAACACCGTCCGCAAGTCGATCGCACGCGTGCTCACCGTCACGAACGCCAAGGCGCGCCAGAACCTGCGTGAGTTCTACAAGGGCAAGAAATACCTGCCTCTCGACCTCCGCTACAAGAAGACGCGCGCCATCCGCCGGCGGTTGACCAAGGTATGTCACTGGGATAATCCTAGTCATCACTCACTCACTTACTCCACTTACAGCACGAGAAGTCGCTGAAGACGGAGAAGCAGCGGAAGAAGGACATCCACTTCCCGCTCAGAAAATACGCCGTCAAGGCTGCCGCATGATTGCATTCCGTCTCTGCCGTCCGGTCTGTACCTTATGCCCCGACCTATGCGACATGTTGCATGCACGAGAAAAATTCACGGCCTGTTGTCCGGTAGACCATGGTCTTTTGATTTCGGCAAATGCAATAACGACTGGGCGTTTGTGAAGGCATGTCTGCTAGATTTCCAGCAAGTGTCTGGCTTTTCTTGCGTCTCAATCGTTGTCCCGTTTGACGTGCGGTCCGAGCCTGCAGCGTTGGTCTGAGACGCAAGGCTTATGGCGCATGAGTTCATCTGGGACACCTGGAATTTCAGGCGGGTCCTTGACATAACCTGCAGCGTTATTGAAGCTTCTCGCAGTGTTGCGCTCGATAGAACTGTCGCCGCTTCGGGATAAACATTCTGGCAACGTGACAGACATGTGCCGAACGGGAGCTCTTGAGCAGGTGAGGAGCCGGAGATGCTGCTTGCGCCTGCTTACACCTAGCTTGCTTGCCCTGCACCAGACAACCGTAACGGCGGCCCAAGGTTGAGATACGCAGCGAGACCGTAAATGCTAACTCGGGGTTCATTACTCTTGACTGACGCCGGCAGGCAGTCGACATGCTCGAACTGTTCCTCCGGCATCCCGTTTTGACCGCGCTGGGCGCAGGACTCGCGGCTCTACTCGCGGATTACGCTCGAATGCTCTATCTGCGATCGAAAATGGTGCAGTACAAACGCAAACACATCCCAATGCACGCAAACAACTAACGGGCTCACGACGGGCATAGCCTCCAGGTCCTTTCCCCTGGCCCCTGATTGGCAACACGTTCTCCCTACCTGACGAAAAACCCTGGTTTTACTTCGAGGCTCTGGCGAAGAAGTTCAACAGCCCCGTCATCACATTTTGGATTGGAAGGTTGGAGTTCACGTCCTGTGCTCTCATGATCTCACATTCCGACAACACCTGCAGGAGTCCCACTGTCTGGCTTAACGATGCCTGGTCCGCCTCCGAGCTGCTCGACAAGCGCGCCGCAATCTACAGCTCGCGCCCGAGGATGGTGGTCTTCGCGGAGCTGGGCGCGGGGCAGTCGAACCTGGTCAACATGTACACCTTCACGACGGAGCAGCGCGACCGGTGGCGCGTGCACCGGCGCATCACTCACGCGGGCGTCGGCGTCCAGAAGGTGCGCGAGTACCGCAAGTTCCAGGACGACGAGAGCCGCGTCGTCGCGCTCGACATGCTCAGCTCGCCGGAGCGCTTCGCGGAGCACTTTGAGCGCTATGCGACGAGTGTTGTTAGCATTATTGCGTTTGGGCGGCGCGTGGAGAGCCCGGAGGACCCGATTATTACGGAGGTCATTGCTGCGATGCAGTTGGCTGCTGAGCTCAATGTGCCGGGTGCGTCAACCTGCTCAAGGTATACTCGACGAATGCTCATGAGTAACTGCAGGAAAAAGATTCCCGATGCTGATGGAAACATTCCCATGTGTGTGCCCGCTCATATTGTCTCTCTCACAAACACACAGGAAAACTCACACCTGTCAGTCCTCGCAAAATTCCCCGACGAAATCGCCCCGTGGAAATATCGTCTGGGCGGGCGTCGCAAGAAAGGGGCGCACAGTTTCTTCTACAGCCTCGCGCAGGAGGCCCTAGAGAAGGAGGGCCACGACGAGTGCTACGTCAAGCACCTCTTCCGCGAATCCGAGACGCAGCACCTCACCGCCGAAGAGATCTCCTCGCTGACGGGCAACCTGTTCGGCGCGGGGTCGGACACCAGCAGCTCGACGCTCATCACGTTCGTGCTGGCGTGCTGCGCGTTCCCCGAGGCGCTGCCGCGCGCGTGGGCGGAGCTCGACGCGGTGGTCGGCGCTGGGCGCAGCCCGAGCTTGGAGGACGCGGGGCGGCTGCCGTATGTGCGCGCGTTCGTCAAGGAGGTGCTGCGCTGGCGCTCGGTGGCGATCATCGGCGGGCAGCCGCACGCGCCCGTCCAGGACGACTGGTACAACGGGTGGCTCGTCCCCAAGGGCACCTGGGTGCAGGGCAACATCTGGGCCATCCACCATTCCGCGCGCGAGTTCCCTGAGCCCGACCGGTTTATGCCTGAGCGCTTTCTCAGGCTGGAGGGGAGTGAGAGTGCATATGCGAGACCGTTCCCTGGGGAGAAGGGGTATATGACTTTTGGGTGGGGACGCCGTGTGTGTAGTGGCCAGGCGCTTGCGGAGCAGGGGACGTGGTTGAGCGTTGCGAGGATGTTGTGGGGGTTTCGGATTGAGAAGGCGAGAGAGGCGGATGGGACGGAGGTTCCGGTTGACATATTCGACTTCACGTACGCTGTGTTCTCAGGTTGCTGCTACCGTGCGAAGCTGATACCTTGAGCAGAAACGGGTTGAACTGGCGGCCACGGCCGTTCAGGTGCAGCATCACACCCCGGAGTGAGGAAATCAAGGCCACGATTGAACGGGAAGGCCAACAGGCGTTAGCGGACTTGCAGGAGTATGCGGGAACGACGAGTTATAGGATGTCCGTGTTTTCGAAGAAGAAGTAGGAAAGTGTTGCTTGGAATTGAACAAAACTGTAACTCAGTAGGTAACTTCAATGAGGTAGTGTGTGCGGCTTTTCCTGTGGCTTAGCTCACCAACGCTAATACCTTCACTCGTCAAACAACATTTCTATCTCACCTCGGTTACCTGATGCTTGTTTGCCACACTCTTTAGCCCCCATCTCACACTGGCGCGCGCTCTGGTCGCTATTGTTCCTGAAATCAGCAAGCTCGGAAACACTGCATTCATGCAATTCACTACAGTCGAAGCCCTTATAAGCCATGGCATTTGGGACCCACCAAAACCTATGGGTTATGCGAATTATGGCCTAAGAGGGCGGGTATTTGTATGTGAATCTCGATTCCGGAGGTGGCCAAACCCTCTGGCCGGCTATGGCTTATGGACGAAGAGGGCTATGGGTTATAAGAGCTTCGACTGTAGGGGGTTTCACGATGGGCGTTTTCGAGCCGTTTTCCGGCCGTTTTCAGATCCGTTTTCAAACATGTTTTTGCCAAAAACAGGACCCCGAAACCGTTGGGAAAAACGCGGATTCAGCCGAAAACGGCCAAATCCAAAGCAGCCTCGAGGCTGCTTTTCGTCCCGTTTTCGTTTTCCCTTTCGTTTTTTGCCCGCTGTTTTTCGGCATCGGCTCCAGTCGGGGCTTCCGACCCCCGATCCTTCCCCGTTCAGGGCATATCCTACGGACGGCCGGGAAAACGCTCACTGACTGTCGGTTTTCCCAAGGGGGTTTCACGATGTAAAACACTTTTGCTCTCCTTTTGATGGCTATTTTGGATGCAAAAACCACTCGAAAACAGACTCGAAAACGGCCGGAAAACGGCTCAAAAACCGCCATCGTGAAAACCCCCTACTGATAAACTGCCCCTTGTAGTAGGTGCCGGCTCCCGTTGTTGTTTTCATGATTGCATGGGCGTGGGAACTTCGGTACTGTACATCGCTTCTTAGAAGGTCTGTCGAAGGTTAAAGGGGTTTGTTGCAACTGAGTCCGTCGGAGAGCGCAGTCGGCAGCACACACTGTTGCACATGTTGAACGATCCCGACTGCGAGCTTGAAGCAAGTCGGCTAGCAGGCTCCTCGTTCGAATGTACGTCACGGAGTACGTGCAGGCACCGATATCCAGAACCCGCGACGCGTGTCGGAGCACGGGACGCGTGTGATATGAGCGTGGAACAACGGCGGCAAATGACGTGAGTGTGATTGGCCATTGCACGGGCATGGAAGACTGTCTAAGTAAAGCATAGGACCAGGTGCGAGCGAGTGAGACAGACCCCAGCTGGCTCTGTGCCTGAGAGTCGCAGGAGGAAAGGCGGGGGAGAGTAGCAGCAGCGCAGGCAGTGTATAGTTTAGTGTGCCAGTGACTCTCAGCGGTCCCGGAGGCATATTGGCCGCAGGCCCGTCGCAGACCGTGAACATCTGGAGGTGGCAGAAACGGATCAGGTGGGCGCGATTTGGTGGGAGAAGTCGAAGATGCGGCGACCCGGCTGTCGCCCATGTGCGCGCATGGCGCACGTTTCCAATGGCCGCGAGAGCCAGCAGATCGAGGCAGGGGCCCAGTGTCATTGGAGCTGCAGGGTCGATAGAGACAGACTGAGAGACAGATAGAGCGAATCTCGGACGAAGCCAGTGGCAGAACCGAGCGCATGGGGGCTGAGCGGATGATCAGAAAAAGGCCATCGTACGAGCGACGTCGGGCAGGGGTAAAGTGTCGCGACTAGCCACTAGCGCCGGCGTCGGGCCCCCTTTTCACTGCCTTGTCCGCTCTTGCTTGAAGCGACAGCGACTGGGGGCAGTTCGAGCGCGCGGTTGCATCATAGCCGAGCCGCCTCGAGGCCGGTTCGGAGTCTCCAGCCTTGCCAGCTTCTTGCCTCCTGCCGCCAGAGGAGCCTGACGCCGCCGCCGCCGCTGCCGACGCCCGCAAGTCGTCGCTGCTCGCATCGCTCCTGGCCCCCCGACCACCCGCCACCACCGTCGCGACGTCGCCCGCCAGCTAGCAGCCCGCCAGCTGTCCATTGTCGTCGAAGCGCGCTTCACGCACAACGGCCGCGGCATACCACATATAATTTATATAAACTCGCATTTACTGCCAGCGCCCTCACTGCGCCAGACGACAGCCAAGCATGGTGCGCGCGCCGTGTCTGCTTTTTTACCGCGGGTGTTAACTCAATTGAATGCCACAGCAACGCAAGCGATCGTCCTTTGGCGGCGGCCAGCCCTCGCCCACGGCCATACACTCCCCCGTCAAGCGCTACTCGGCCCAGCCATCGCCGACGCCCAGCAGCGACCCGTCGAGCCAGTACACCCTGCTCGAGAAGCTCGGGACAGGCTCGTTCGGCACAGTCTATAAGGCGTAAGCAGCCCCCGATTACACTCACGCCGTTCCTTACCGTGTCTGCCAGGATGCACAATGAAACAAAGCAGATAGTAGCCATTAAGCAAATAGGTTCGCTCGCCTTGTTGACCCATATGCTCCCGCTCGCTCATCACGCGCTGCTCCATCCAGATCTTGAAGATTCCGACGACGACATCTCCGAGATACAACAGGAAATCCAGCACCTTGCTCAGTGCGACTCGGAATATGTCACAAGATATTATGGTTCCTTCGTCAAGGGATACAAACTATGGATCAGTAAGCGCTTGGCTCAGCAGTAATAATCCGGATTAACTCTCGCACGCAGTTATGGAGTATCTCGCCGGAGGGTCCTGCCTCGATCTGCTCAAGGCAGGCACGTTCTCCGAGCCCCATATTGCCACCATATGCAGAGAACTGCTCCTCGGCCTGGATTATCTCCACAACGAGGGCAAGATCCACCGCGACATCAAGGCCGCCAACGTCCTGCTCTCCGCCTCCGGCAAGGTCAAGCTCGCCGACTTTGGTGTCGCCGCTCAACTGAGCAACACACTGCGTCATACCTTCGTCGGCACACCCTTCTGGATGGCGCCCGAGGTCATCCGCCAGGCGGGCTACGACGCAAAGGCCGACATGTGGTCGCTCGGCATTACCGCCATCGAGATGGCCAAGGGCGAGCCGCCGCTAAGCGAGTATCACCCGATGCGCGTGCTTTTCCTCATCCCGAAGGCGAAGCCGCCCGTGCTCGAGGGCGCGTTCTCGCTGGCGTTCAAGGAGTTCGTCGGCCTGTGCCTCACGAAGGACCCCTTACAGCGCCCCAGCGCGCGCGAGCTGCTGCAACACCGCTTCATCAAGACCGCGCGCAAGACGGCGAGCCTGACGGAGCTCATCGAGCGCTACCAGGACTTCCGCGCACGTGCGCCCACCAAAGGCGGCAACGGCAAGGACGCGCTGACGGTCATGCCGGGCGGCGGCACGTGGGACTACAACGCGACGCTGCGCTCGGAATGGAACTTCGACACCGTGAAGAGCGCGGCGATGGGCACGTACAAGAGCGCGGCGCGCGACGTGCTGATGCTGCAGGAGGGCGCGGGCAACCGCCAGAGCTACCTCGACCCCGACGGCGAGTTCGGCGAGATCGGCGACGAGGACGACGACCCGTTCGACACCGGCGGCGCCGTCAAGGGCTCGGACGTCGGCGGCGGCATCGGCATGAACCCCGCCGCGGCGCACTCGACCGTCATCATCCGCGTATGCCTCGCTTCGCTGTTCATGTGGGGCGTGACTGACGTCGCAAATTACTGCAGCAGGCGCCGCTGTCAGACTCGCCCGGGTCGTCATTGGACGAGTTGGTCAATAACGCGCCGCCGCCCACTGCATCCGCCGCGGCGCTCGTCGCAGCGGTGTCGGGCGCGGAGGCGATTGGCCTCGGCGCGCCGCCCGCGTACTCGAGCCCGAACAACAGCACGGGCTCGCTGCGCGGGTCGACGGGCCGCCGCTCGTCGTACAATGCGCGCACGAACCCGAACGGGACGATCATGCGGCCTGCCGACCTCGGCTCTGGGTGCGCTTTGCGGCTGCGTGGAAACGTTTGAACGTGTGCTGACGCGTCATGGGACGGCAGGATGGACACCGTGCGGCCCGTCAAGCGCGTCGACGCGGCCAACTCGCTGCGGCTCAGCGCGGAGTACATCAACTCGACGCGCCGCTCGGGCAGCTCTGGCGGCCCGACGTCGCCCACGTCGTCTGAGGCGGGGAGCGGCAGCCCCGGCAAGCTCATCAAGCCGCATCCGAGACGATCGCCGAGCGAGGTGGCCAAGGCCGGGTCAGCGATGATCGAGGAGGTCGTGCTGCCTACGCTGCAGCAGGTCAGTCCCCGTGAATTAGACGCTCTCATTTAGGTTGCTAATCTGTGTTCTTTTTTTTTTGGGTGGTGCAGAGCATACGCGATGATATGGATGCGAGGGAGATTGAGGCGTTATCCATGCTTGTGCGCGGCTTTACGGACCTGCGCGAAGCGAATCCCGAACTCGCGTATAATGTCGTGCTCGACATCTTGGCGGGCATTAACGAGTGCGTTTCGCCACTTCTTCCTTGAAAGCTGCCTTGCTGACGGGTACGCTCATCAGTAACAACGCCGTACGGCAGCACATATCGACGACGCGGGGGCTGTTCCCTCACCGGCGGATAACGCGCAAGAGCGAGATGACGGCGAAGGGCCTCATCGTCGTCGAGCAGGAGGAGGTCGTGGGGCCGAGCACGTCGGCGCCGGACGTGCGCGAGGTGCGCTCGCCGAGCCGGGTGTCGACCAACACCGCGAGCTCGGCGGAGCGCGCGGAGAACCGCGCGGAACGCGAGGCGCGCGAGGCCGCGAAGCGCAGCCCCATTGGCGAGCTGCTGTACATGCGCTGGCTGGACGGGCTCAAGCTCAAGTGGCCGAGCATCTTGTCGTGAGATGCTCCGTTGCACCCGGCTCCTTGCTTCACTCTTGGTCAGACTCGCCCCCGCCCCAACCTTGTTATTTCCTACGCTATCTGTACGCCGTCGACATGCTCGTCCTTGCCTCTTTGCCACTAATGAATGACCCCCCCTTCCCCACTCTCCCATCCCCTCATACCTCATACCATGTTCCCACTTCCGCCCCCCGCATTGCTCATCCATCCGTCCCCTAGTCTTAGTCCTTGTCCTTGTCTCCCCCGCCACGGTACATAGCACCTCCCATCCCGCCCTGCACGCTGTTGTTTTCGAGGACGCTCTACTCACGTCTGTTCGTCTGTTCGTTTGTTCTCTGTTCTGTTCTCTGTTCTCCCGCTCGCTCTCACGACCTTTGACGACCACTCTCAGAACTCGACGCTTATTCTTTCTGTCTCCCTCTCTTTTGCTCGTGCAGTTTTTCGGGCTTTCGGTCGTCCCCCGGCGTACATACATACTGTAATACCCGGGGAGTGCGTGGCCACTGGCTGCGCATGCTGAAAACACGAGAGATGCTGTTGTCTGTGTTGGTGCGCTTCGCGGTTAGGGCTGTAACTCACTAAGTGTCATGTACGACAAGGCGATGTTTTGGAGCATCTATTGTTGCCGCTACACTGAGCTCTGCGCTATGCGCTGTAGTTCCAGTGTGAAACGGTGTCGAAACAGCTTCAGTTCGGTACCGTGCGTCCATCAGCGCGGCTCAGTGGCGGCTGTCCGGCTGAAGCCTGACGGCGACAACAACGGTCCCCTTCTCTGCTCCGTCCACCTCACGCGCCGCCCGCACCACTGGATGGCAAGCGGAGCAGACTGGCGGCAGTCATGCCCCGCAGGCTCGTTCAACCCGTATCTGCGGGAGTCGAAGTGGACGTACGAGTACAAGCTCTGCATGGTCATGGAGGCTATCGTCAAGACCGAGCTCTCGCTAGGCGACGTCCTCCAAGGCATCTTCACGCCGCACTTGTTTGATGCGCCTGCCACGCGCCCGTTTGCGCTGCTTGTTGCTGCCTTTCTGCGCGGCAATCCGAGGGCGTATCTACCTGCTGTTCTCGAGCGCATCCTGCGACACCCGGATAGCAGCCCGCGGGATGAGAAGCGGTGTTTTTCGCTGGACGTGCCGTATCACCAGCTCAACGATGCTTGTTCGGTCCTTACGTCGTGGGCCGCGCAGACTTGTGCGAAGCGACAAGCGTTGCACGGAGCCCCGAAATGCGATAGTGCAGAGACTGTTCGAGCGTTCCCGCATCTTCTTCCCGCACCAGATCCTCGCAATCCTGCCCATCCCCTCAGACCATTATCTTCATGTAAGACGAGTATGGTCTCAGTCGGATCCCCGCTCATACCGCCCCTCAGCGCCCTTCGATCCCCCGGCCGCCTCGCAGAACGTCAGACTCCGAGTCGAGCCTACAGAAAGCAACCCGTCGAGCTCGGATATAATTATACTATCTAACTCTGCCGTGGATAACGGCGCTAGTGCCGACATATTCGTCGGCGAACTTGACGACGAACCCCGCACGAAAGTCGCGCTCAAGGTGTTTAGACATGACTATGCTGCAAACAAGAACCCGCTTCTTGCTACGGTATGTTTTATTCTTTGAGCGTGAGGACTTTCTCATGCTTCCAAAGCACTTGAAACGAGAAATTCTCGCGTGGCAAAAACTGCGCCATCCCCGGTTGCTGCCCTTCCTGGGCACATCCGAATGGAACGGCCGACCCATTCTCATCGCGCCTTATATGACTGGTAACCTGTTGCAGTACGTAGAGAGAAACCCAGAGGTCGACAGGCTTCCGTTTGTAGGTCGTTGTCATCCGGACAAACGTCTTGGGTGCTGACTTTGCGCCTCATATGCAGGTTTGCCAAGTTCTGGAAGGTCTAGTGTACCTCCATGAGGATGCTAAAATCGTCCATGGCGACCTGAAATGTGTAAGACCTCGCAAACGCATGGTTGGCGCTAACCTCCTCTACAGCAAAACGTCCTTGTCACTGAGTCTGGCACAGCCATGCTTGCCGATTTTGGCCTGAGCACACTGGTAGAAAAGTACGACGATGATGCCACGACGTGCAGCGCGATCCGCTGGCAGGGCACGCTCCGCTTCAGTGCTCCCGAAGTGCTGGACGAAGAGACGTTTGTCAAGCGGGCATCGACCGCAGGCATTCAGCATCGTCTGCGTTCGAAGACGCCTCAAAGCGACATTTACGCGTTCGGCATGTTCATTCTCCAGGTACGTATCCGTATCTCCTGCGGCTGCGCGACCCAACCTCCAGGCAGCTGTTCACTGGGGCCTCGCCGTGGGACGGCATCCCAGAGCTGCAAGTGATTAAATATGTGCTGTCCGGTTTGACGCCTCCACGACCTGGACTCAAGGCACGGGAGCTCGGGCTTAACGACTTCTTGTGGCGCGTGTGCCACTGGTGCTGGCAGTTCATGCCTTCCCACCGTCCACACGCACAGTTGATCTCGCACGCGTTGACCTTGGGATGCACTAAGACCAAACCCGCCGGTATGCTGCGCTGGATCGGGTCCACGGCATTTGAACGTCAGCAATGGGTGTTCCCCGTGCTCAACGGTGTACTGTCTATTATTCAGGACGCTATTCTCCCCGCCACCTTGACATCCACCGCCCTGCAGTACTTGGCGTCGGCCATTGCGAGTGTGGAAGGGCATGACAAACTGGGCATGCGCACCGCGCTTACGCACCTTTCCTCGCTGCTCGAAGGAAACCCGTCCGCTGCTCTCGGTCTGCTAGATTCTCGATCGGTCCCCACACCTTGGCAGACGCTGTACCGCGCTACACACGAACTGGTGCCACGCAGTGCGCTCGATATTGCGCTGATTCTCGCGACGGCCTTGCGGGATGAGAAGGCGTCTGCCTCGTGGAAGGATACCCCAGATCCCCCGCGCGCTGAACGCGCCGTGCGTCTCGCGCAAGTTCTTCTGGACGTCGATCTCGCGAAGTTGCTCATCCCCATCTCGTCTGCCGACAATCAAATAGACGAACGATTGCAGCTCCTCTTGCGTCTCGCCGTCCCGGAATTGGCGCCTGACAGATGGCCCTCGCTGCGCGCAGCGGTACTTGCGGCCAGCCAGAGCATCCCTTCTTCGCGTCGCACTGGTGTGCAGCAAACCGTTGTTGACATCGACGGTGTAGTGGGCCCAAAGAAGCGTTTACCGTGGTCCCTTGAGCAGTTGCTCGACCCTCGAAAGCGCATACGCCGCTCAACTTATTGAAGAATTAGAACTGCAAGTAAGTTGCAGCTCGGAGGTCACTGTATGTCGAACCATGTTGTATTTTATTCGTACATTGCATGAACTATGCTGCATGCACATGATGGAAATGTCACCCATTTCGCACAGATAAAGGTACAGACGTAAGTACTCGCAGATTCAACAGATACACGGATAACAAGCAAGCCAGTATCGCGTACCGCGCCTGCAAAAACACAGACGCATGTTCGCCAGAGGTCCCTTTACGACCAATTGTGTTTGCTCTGGTCAGGAATATCGGCCAAGCTATACAACAGTCATTACGAGAACGTTACGAGTGCATCGACTGAGCTACGACTTACTCGAGTTCGAGGCAGTCGCCGACGCGCTTCGCCCAAAGGTAGACCAGTTGACCATGGAACCCCTTCTGCACAATGACCTTCCGGAATTGTGTGTATCCGACGATGTCGAAGGGGATGGTAGCTCCCTCTTGCTGTTTCGCAAACGCAACATCGGCCGGGCCGGTGCGCACGAACAAGCTACGGCGGCGGTCGAAGAGGAACACTGTCGTCCCGCGCAGCCGTGTAAGGTCGCCAGAGACGTAGTCAGCGGGCATCTGCACGCGTACTACGAAGCGTGCAGTGCCGTATTCGTTTGGCGGGCAGTCGCCATCTTTGGGACAGCCGCTTTGTTTCACGGCCTCCTGTACTTTAGTGTTAGGGCTCGCTCCACAGCGCGCATCGCGAAGTTTGACGTACCTGCTCGACAGTGAAGCCAGCGTCGAGGATGGTCTCGTGGAATCCCCGGGTGCAGACGTAGAACGTATCGGCAGGGAGGTCGCGCTCCGTGCCCAGCAGCCGCTGCGAGAACTTGCACATTTCTTTATGGTCTTCCCAGTCACCTTTGTTGCATGCAGCACCGCAGTACATCTACAGTAGGTCCGCATCAGTACCGCGCACACTTCACTTCTGCAATGCTTGCATACCACAGATTTGCACCTTCAGTCGGTCAGCATCAACATGCGGACGATGCGTAGAAACAGGACGCACTTGGCACACGACAGCTTGCAGCCTTCCTTACCGCACTTCTTGCAAGTTGTGTATCTCTTTGGCGCGACGCCGGTTTCGAGTTCTTCCAAGGCCCTGCCGCACGGCTTAGCTCGGTGATTCGCTTAGAAACAGTCATACCTCCAACGCAGACGCAAGCACGGCACCACAAAGCTGATGCGTGTCTCCTTGATAGCATCGCGCGACAGGCCACTCCAGTGCGACTGCACCTCGTCCACGTAGTCGCTGTCGACCAGGGCGCGGTTGGCATCGAGCACGCGGGCCCACGTACGCAGGTGGTCCACGGGGACCTCGTGGCCGGATTGCAGGTGGAACGTCAGCTTTTCGCGCGCCTTGCGGTCGTTCAGCTCAAACGATTTCTTCAGCTTCTCTTCGAGATAAAGCATGTACTGTAACCCGCTCTTCGTAAAGGAATAAGCTTCTTCTGCAGCGGGACGGGGGTGCTGCTGACAACAGTACCTTTGGACGCGCTTCGCAGTAAGCATAACGAACGACGAGCACAGGCATCTTGGGTGTTTTCATCATGGGAATGATCGGACCTGCGCGCGCGAGTCAGCAGACCGGGCTGCAGTGCAAATACAGTCCTGTCGCACCGTCTGACCTCCAGTTAAACTTGGTTTGCTGCACCGAGCGGAGGAATTTCCACTCCTAGAGATATGCGGATGATTCAGACGTGCACTTGGAGGGTATAGTATGGATGCGCGCACCTTTTGCGTGGGATCCGGCCACGCGACTTGCTTAACGTCGAGGACTTCGATAATGAGCATGTTGCCGTTAGGGTTGTAGAACGCGAGGAAGGGAACATTGGCGCCTCCTAGGGTGCCAGGTTGGTATATCAGACTCGCGCGTAGAAGTACAAAGGCTGACCCTGGGATGTGATCTCATTGGCGAGAGAGCTCATGGCGTTTTTGACACCATACCAAGCGCCGGTCATATTTGGCGGTGGGTTACGGTGTCGACCCTGCATGATTTCGAGTTGCGTGAACGCAGAGGTCTGAAAATGCCGAAATACAAATCTGCAACGGTTGTCGTGTTCAGCGTTTCTTCGTCAACAAGCAAAAGAGCTGAACAATTCACGAATCGAGCTTGTCGGCGTCCTTAATCCCGTCCAGTTGAACGGCACCTCTGCTAGTCAGGCCGCTGGTGTCACTCTTGTCTTGCCATCCCGGCCAAGTTGGCAACTTGTCGACTGCGAGCTTCTGCTTGCCGCCGAACGTCTTGCCGGGGAAGAGGAGGTCAAGTCTACGACGAAAATGAGCTCTGCACAGAGACATGGATGTGCTACGCCTACCTTTGTGAGTCCCACAGTGCCAATCGTAGCTTCTGCTTCAATTCTTCGTCGGATGCGGTGGTAGACTGCGGGTCGAAGCCATTGACACCGAGTGACTTGAGCAACACGAGTAGCTCGATTCTTGAGAACTCATCGAATGCTCCAGAATCCTCCTCAGGATCAGCTATTTTCATTTTGGCCGCGAGCCTCGCGATTTCTTCGTTCGATACGTAGGTCGATTCATAGCTGGACTCGGCCATCGATGTCGAGCTTCTTTGTGGCAGAAGGCAAAGAAGGAAGTGGCTGTGCTACGTGCAACTCTCAAGCTTCATTCGGAGATAACTATACCGATGCGCGGCTATAGCGCGTCAGGCCCGCGTCTTGATGGAAAGACGATGCTTAACCAACCCACGGCGCACGCGACCATGAGTTTCTCGTCAACTGAAATCTTCTCTGTTGAGCATACAGTGCATACAGCTACCCTCGGGTGAGTTAAGAGACCTATTTACAACGTGGGAACTGCCTCCGGACCACCTCCGTTGCCACATAAAAGCGACACTTGCCGCTAAGCATCGGGGAAACTGGCTCTAAGAGGGGGCCTGCAGGCTCCCGTGGTTTTGGATCACTTTGTGATGGTTACTTGATCCCAATATTAATCTCTGATAAGGTGCGAAGTCAGCGCAGTGAGCACGTGACCACGCGACGCTCTTGGTCTCGTCCTGTTCGCTCGCGCTCGCCTGTTCGTGAAGAATGGCTACCATGACCACGCCCCCTGCTTTGAAGAAGAAGCTCATCCTGAAGTCTGGCGAGCGGAAGTTGCTCATCCACCGTCTGAGCTCCTACGAGGTTCGTTAAGCTCTGCAGAATTCTGTGTCTTCTGCAGCGCACTAATAAATCCCGTGTAGAGCACCATTACCCTGGCGCGTCTGGAGCTTCATCTCAGTCCCAGCAAGCCGTATCTGCTCATGGTGGACATGGCCGACATCGAACCTGGCAGCGCCCATGGTCTCGTCCAGCTCTCACGGATGGCCTGGGACCTCATAAGCGATTGCCAAGGCACGCCCGTATTGGAGATTTGCGAGGACCCTGGCTACGATGGGGAACCGCAGGGCGAGGACGCTGCGCTGCGCTGGCGCGAGTTCAAGGAGTCCGAGGCGACACTCAATCGTGAGCTGGCTCTGCCTTCGTCTGTGCCGCCACCAACAGCCGCAGGTGCTACTGCCAAGGAGGTGAAGGCTTCCCTGAAAGATACCACGAAGGCTGCGCCGCCCAATGCGAAAGCCTCCGCGAAGGACGTTCCGAACACGCTGCCTGCTCTCAAAGCCGCGAGCCTCAGGGCGAAGGACACTCCGCTCACTAGGACGGATGGGAAGATCGAGATCGCCATCTGCCGCGGGGACTCCAACGAGGTCACCAAGTTCCTGGTCAAGCCTTCTTCCAGCGTCGAGAAGGTGCTCAAAGGCTGGTTCAACCTGGGAGAAAACCGTTCCAAGACCTGGCGCATGGAGTTCAAGGGCAAGTCGATTCCTTCTTTTGACGACCAGACCATGGAAGATCTTGGCGCAAAGTGTGGCGACAAGATCTATGCCTGGGAGCAGACGCTCGACACGAAGGACGGCATCTTCGTTCACATCAAATGGCCCTCGGACTCGGCACACTCTGGAAGCCTTGGTATCAAAGTTAGCCCTACAGCCAGATTTCAGGCTGTAATCGACGCATGGTGCGAAGCGAAGGGTCTCTGCGAGGAGGATTGGATCTTCGAGCTCGACGGAGAGGGCTTTTTCTGGTCGGAAGATGATACGATCGCGGATCTGGGCATAGAAAATGGTGACGAGATTGTCGCCATCCGTGACACCTAAGGTCGTCTTTAGCGCTCTTATGCATGGTAATAAGTTGTTATGTAACCCAGGATATATGTCCGAAGACGATTGATTTGTAAGTGACTTCTCTTCCGGCTTCTCCTCACATTTCCCTCACTTATTCCGGAATTATGGCGGAGGATACTTGCCATTGAGTCTCGCCGTTCAACCGTTGAGCTTGAAGGCTGGCATAAGACTCTAGATGTGTTGCTCATTTCGTACCTGTCCTCTCCGTCTGACTGAACGGGCCAGCTTTCTGATTTGGTCATCGTAGGGCGGCCTAAAAATTTCGTCGTGCAGGCCACTGAGATGCTCAGCCGGGAGTTTTTGCGTGGCGGGAAGGAGTACGTCGACTGCGATGATCGCTGTGACTGCATGGCTTTGGACTCACCGGTGGGTCGTTCGTCATGGCTGGATCGCTTCCGCGCAAGGATTTTCAATGGGGCTCCAGGTAAAATTGGGGGACATATAGCTAGCTGGTTTCCAGGGCACCATTGCACTATATTTTTATGATTTGCGATGCACTTCCTGTTGATTGTAGTGCTGGAAATGACTACCCCGCAAATGTCCATGGTGCCCGCAGCTCTTTCAGTCTACAGCTGAAAGAGTAGTTCGAGAACTGGCTTTTCAATGCCTCGGGAACAAGCAGAAGCAGGAATCCGCGGCGGCGCCACCAGGTGTCGCCATATGCCTCCGACCGCTCGTCATTCCAGAGCGGCTGCTTTGGATCTTGGGTCTCCGAGTCAGCTTCTTGTTCTGGCACCAGGATGACAACACGCAGGGCCACCCAATTCGTTCTTGCTCTGGCCTCGCTTGCTCACGCAGCCGTGCTACAAGAGCAGCGGCCGTTCGCGGTGCCTGCACCGCAGGACATGCCAATGTACAACGCCAATCGCTATGCACCGATAGCAGATTACACCTTCGACGAGAGCGTGGACGACGCTGAATGCACGGCCGTACGAGTTCCCGTCGTTTTGGGCGTCATGTCACAATGCCCGGACGCGCTGTACTGCGAGATGGTCTTCGACACTGTTCTGCAACAGGTCGGCGACATTGTCGACATTGGCTTGACTTTCATCGGCACGTGCGTCTCTCCTTTGCATTCATCCTCACAGAACAGTCGCCGCTAGCTAGAACTAACGTCAAATAAAGGCCGAACAAAACAGACGCGAAGTGGGGCGTAAGCTGCAAGCACGGCGAGGGCGAGTGCGCGGCCAACGCGCTCGAGCTCTGCGCGATCGAATACAGCCCGACATCTCAGACGGACAGGCCCGTGTGGTGGGATTACGTGCAATGTCTCAACGAGGAGGGCCGCTACCGCGTCGGCGAACCCGCACTCGCGCGCGCGTGCGCCGTCAGGACGGGCATTGACTACGGCCTCTTGGAGACGTGCGTGTCCGGCGGCGAGGGCCGCCGGCTGCTGCTCGAGAGCGTCGGCGTCACACGTGGCCTGGGCGTCGTGAACAGCTGCACTGTCATCGTCAACGGTCGCAAAGTCTGTGTCCGCGACGACAACAAGTGGCGCGACTGCGAAGTACGTTCTGTTTCCCATTGCCTGTTTTGACGGTTGACAATGTTGCTATAGGGCGGCTCGGAGGTGGACGACTTCGTAAAGCAGATCGAGGACGCGTTTGACGAACTGAACGGCGAGGGTGGCGACGATGTACAATTACAGCTGGAAAGCAACGATGTGTAACGAATAAAATGACGCGACTATTGCATAGTGACTGCTCGAGGCGCGCGTCGTCTAGGTGCCGAATAGCAATTCGTACACGATGAAGAGGAGGTTGACGGCGATGAGTGGTACTGATTACTGGTCAGACACAAATGGGTAAAATAGTGAAGAAAGACGGACTTCGCATGAGCGTGCGCACAGCGCCTATGAGGGAAATCAGCTTGACCTTGACGCCGACTTCCGGTACGTTCGGGTTGCCAAAACCAAGGTTCGGGTCGCCGCCATACGGTTGTTGCGAGTACGATTGTTGCTGTTGTACTTGCGCCTGTGCTTGCGCAGACGACCAGCCAACTGACAGTGGAGAGAAAAAGAAGGGCCAAGGAAAGAGCAACGCAGGCGGTCGACGTGTCACTCGTCAGCGACCCGTAGACTAAACGCTCGAATACTACGCACTGGGAGCGAGGAAGCGTTCTTCAGATAGTATGGCAATGCCATTGATCATAAGCACGCCGGCCTTGAGGAGGCTGATAATACCCGCGAACATGCCGGCCATGCGCGGCGGGAGGAGAAAGACGTGACCAAGCGGGCTTTGAAAATTCCGCATCTCTCACTCTCCTCCATTCTCCTCTGCTCTGCGATCATATCTGCGGGAACACTGAACGGTGGATCATTCACTTCTACCGCAGTAAGCGAAGCAAAAAAGCAAGAAGACGCTCAAGATTATGGTTCTACACGGCACAACTACATCGTGACGGCGAGGTCTACAAGCGAGACACACCCATGTTAACCCTTTTGGATCAACCTCCACAGCAGGCCCTCGAGCGTGGTCATTCTGGCAGCCAACGCGTTCTCAACCTGCTGAACTGGATTCACCTGCGTGCCGAGTTGGCGTTCTATCGCATCGAGCCGCGCGTGCATGGCCGACTCGTGCTCGGCAAATCTCTGCTCGAGCGCAGCAAGGCGTGTTTTTAACTCGTCTTCTGGCGGATCGGGTTCCGACTCTGCAGGCTTGTGCACTTTGACGAGGACATGCCACCAATGATGCGGAGGCCGCTGTTGTGCTGCGGAGCCCTGCATGCTGAGCACCAGCTGCTTTGCCTCGCATGCGTTGCAGAGCAACACATCTACACGTCGTGAGCCGTTGAGTCAACCTCATCATCGATGGGCCAGTGTCCGCATTGCTTACCGACATCGCTACACTCGGCGCAGTACCAGCATGGGCGTGATACCTCTCGCTCGCAGGCAAAACAGCGCACGGGTCCGGCTTCGACCTGCAAGAATTTATCGGCGGCGGTGACGACGGCTTGCTTGGTGATTTTGTTGATGGTCGTTATTTCCCGGAGCGACAGCGTGCGGAGGGATTTGTACGCATTGTGCGATGCGCGGTGCGAAAATCCCTCTTCGGGAACGTCCAGATCTTTCTCTGCACAGCCGTCACAGAGCTCGAAGCTATTGGTTATGTTGTCGTCCATTCTGCACACGAGGCATCTGCGGGACATCCGTCAATTAGAACTTTCTTGGGCGCTTGGACTTGGAGTTTGCGCACCTGTTTCTGCCTCCGACGATGGACTCTCCGCACGAATCGCACAGCGCATTGCTTGGGAAAGAGGCACGATGAGCTCGATTACTTGGTCAGCAAACAGTCAGCCTCACTCGTGGTAACACTCCGTTTTGATCTCGCGTTCGGCGAGGAAGCGATAGAACGCGGCGTCCTCCAGTGAAAGGCGCATCTCCAAGTCGGTCAGGAGTACGGAATAGTCTGTTCCGTCCTCCGCCCAGACGCGGACGAACCGCTCTGGCTCGTTGGCGCAGAGCGTGCGCTTGGCGGTATCCACGACAGTCTTGCGGATGTCGCGCCTTTCCCTGAAATAACTCCAGGACCACAACCGCTGGCGCACTTGCGCCTCTACGGCGCCCAGCGCAAGTTTCCATCGTGCGCGCGCCGCGTTGGCTTCGAACTCTGCCGTCGGAGGGCGGTGTTGCGCCGCAAGGAGCGGGGCACTATCCAGGTAGAAGTGTCCGACCGAGTGGAAGGTCTCGCCTGCTTCTGGATGGGGACCCCATTCGCCCCGTAAGGTCCGCGTAACGCCCGTAGTGGGATCAGGCTCAACGATGCACTCGTAGTGAAACGTTTCCTGGGACCCCGAGATGTACTGTCTGGTGAAGACAATCTTTTCGGGTTGGGTATCATCGGGACTGGGAGTCAACGTCCCGGAGATGCTGAACTCTCCGACGGAATCCGCGCCTTGACCGGAGACCTCTCCGCCCTCGTGCAACGTCAGCCGTGTAGCGAGGAAGCCGTCGAACACGTCGGGATCGGAGCCTGTAAGTACGTTGTTGGATCTGCCGACCCACAGTCCGTTGCATTTATCCGGTAAGATGGTTTCGTTATAGTGGTTATCAGGGACGGCAAGCGACACGATGCCGTGTTTCAGTATTTCAGGGCTCGGTTCCTTGGCTGCATCATCGTCGCATCGAGGGTATTCGTTGGGGAAGTCATACGCCTCAATGGTCCCCCTTGTCTGAAACTTGTACACCGCAGAAAACTGCACAAATATTCATCAGCACAAGTCCAGCAATAAGTTTTCTGTGATAAGATATCACCATTCCATCGTAAGCATAAGAAAACTGCTCGTCGAGATTCAACCTCTGATTGCGAAAATTTGCTAGAGGACAGGGGCAGTGGGTTAAAATTACGTAGACTGAATATCGAGAACCAGAGCGCTCACATTCCAATGCTTCAACACGAGTTGTAATGGCGCTACTGAATGTGTTGAGCGTCCGCACTGCTTCAAACAACTCGAGATCGTCCAGTGGTAACTTGCAGGCCAGTTGTATTATATCGGCATGGCGCTTGAGAACCAGATGCATGAGGGGCAAGATATGCTGGGTAGAAAAATGAGACTCCTTCCAACAGCCAATTATGGGTTGCTTACACGCTCAATTCGACCGGTACCGATGATAACCTGCAAAGAGTTATAGGCATCCAAGTCGAACGCAAAGCGCTCCAGTCCTTTCGCAAGACGCGCTTCCTCGCTCTTGACGAAATCCTCGAAGTGGACCATGATCGAGACGTCCTCCGCATTGTCATCCCAACCCTCCAGCACGCCGCGCGTCAGACAGTCAACTGAGACCAGGCCGTATTCTGAGAGATACTTCTCGACACGAGCCCGGTTGCAAGGCAGGACTTGGTGTGACAGCTCGAGCATCCGCGCGCGAGTTTGCTGGATATTTTGAGCATATCGCACGGACACGATGCGAAACGCTGACCCCCGTTAACAAGAGGTCTCATGTCTTGAAGGAGCAACTCACCAGCAGCCCAATAGGCAAGCCACTTTATGACGGAATAGTCCAGCGGGCGAGCGCTCGTAAAGGCGTTCGCTTCCTTGACGCTGATCCATCCACTCGCGTCGTCGTCAAAAGCCTCCAAAACGCTCCGCACGCGCGCAAGGGAGATATAATCAATAGCCCATCTGTCTTGGAGTTCGCGGTGCGCCATCCGCGCCTGGATGGCCCCGGTCATAATCGCGGATGGGAGCGGCGAATCCGTCACGTCAGAGACGGGACTCAATGCCACGCTGGGTGAGACTGGATTAGAGGCCGCATTTAAGGCTTCCTGCATAGCGTCTGCAAGCTCTTGATCCTCCTGGTTGTATTTCTGGTAGAAGTAATCTTGGACGGCGATAATGAAGTGACGCGCTTTGACGCTTCCCCGCCACGCCTGCAGACGCAATCATTTAGTCAACGGGTTTTATTTTCGTGGCTGCCATCATATACCATGTCCTTCCAGATGGTATGAAGGTCCTAGATTACACGGGTGAGTCACCTGTCTTGCAGGTATCGGGGCATTCCGCACCTGATCGACGATACGGTCGTGGGGACCAGCGTTTATAGCGGTAACGATACGGTCGCTACTTCGTTTGACAACGTTGCGCAGCTCGTTAATCCTGTCCTGCACGGCGTCAAACTTGCGGTCGAAAGCTTTGCGATCCCTTTCCAGCGATTGGTCGATGTTCGTGCGCATCTCGTCCTTAATAGCAGTGACGAGTCCTTGCATCGATACGTCCGCGGTCGGCTTGAAAGAGCCCTTGCTGGCCGTGTAGTCCCGCACGTCCTTCGCCCTTGCTTGCAGCTCTTTGAAGTACTAAGCGAACGTCAGCGACAGTACGCAGATGGAAGTGGGGAACGGCGCGCCTTCTCATTGTCCAAACACGCTTGAGGACCGCCGTGCTCTTTGATGTACTGCCTGAGTTCACGCTCTTTGGGAGATTCGAGCTCCCTGAAGAGCAGAAGCATCGACGTTTCCTGGCTCGTCGAGCGCAGCTGCGCGTCGACACCGACCATCGTGCGCTGCACATCGTCGACGCCTTGCGCCGTGTGGATCGAGAGTGCGAATCTGAACTCGTCTTTGCGCGCGGTGAACACACCACTGAATGCTGCGAGCTTCGTCTCCCATCGAGGGCCGGCGAAGAGCTTCACTGCGATGCCATTAATATTCGATCCTGGCAAACATTGGTATGAAGGCTCAATACCAATGAACTTCTTGTGCATATAAGTTTCGCACACCGCACTGCAGTCTCGAATATCCTTCTCGGCAGCCTGTACGACGCGTTGCATGCGGCCCTCGACGGTCGTACCATCAGGCTGAACTTTCTGCATGTCCTTGATATTCTGCAAGCTGGGCCACTTGCTAAGCCTGGAAGAGCTCTTCCAGCCTGACGCGACTTACTCGAGTAGAACTGTACGGATGGTGGCCCGTCAACGGTCAGAGCGTACTGTGGCAAACAAGCACACACCTTGCATCATGTCGATCATCAAACCCTTCAGCGCCAACACCTTCGCGTCGTTTTGGCGTCGCGTGAGTTCGAGTTGGATGGCCGCCTTGAACGCCAGCACGACGACTGCATCACATGTCACAGGGTTAACGAGACGCCCGACAGCGGCACCGACGAGCCGGACGCACTCCCGATGAACGGATGCAGCTGCTGCACCACATCCAGCCCCTTGACAATCATCTGGCTGGACTCGGCGAACTTGCTCAGCGTCTGCTTGAACGCCTTCGCGTCGTTCAGCTGGCCCGCCATGCTCATCGCGCTGGAAATCAGCTCCGGATTCGCGTCTTTGAACTGCTTGACGCTGGAGACGACTGCGTTACCCTCGATCTTCGTGTTGACCGTCGTGAGCTTGTCAGCTGGAGGCATCCATTAGCAAAACCAGTAACACTGAGCGCAATGTCGGCTTACGTACTGAGCACGTTGATGCGCTTCTCGGCGGCGCCTGACCCCTCGCCGAGGGACGATACGCCGCGCCAGAGCTCTCCAAGCTCGCCATTGCCGCCCTGCTGCACGAGAATGCCGTTAAGCTCGAGCTTGGGCGGCCCAAAGTCAAGATCCAGCCTGGCCGGCCTCGAGGACATGGTTGATCGTCAACGCTCAGGGGAATGAACACCGACCAGCAAGCGTGGGACTGATGATTGCATGTTCCAACTTGGGCTTGAGCGCGACATGATCTCCGGTTACCATCATCGTCGGCGCGCGGGGGCTGAGAGAAGAAGGTCCCAGACGACGGATCGGGAGCATGTTACAACAGACTCGGTGTGTGGAAGCAACCAGGCTGTAGTTGGCAGTGTCAAGGACCATCTGTCAGGCCATTCATGACCCTGCGATTTGCAAATGTGATTCGTGGCCAATGTCTGCAGCAAGAATTGTCGTAGGAACGTCTGCAGGCTTGTTGTCGACTGGAAAGGCCCACGGAAGAAGACGGCAAGGTCGTGCTCAGATCAAATGCATACCGGATAGTACAGGACATGCCAAGTGGATCGGGTAGCGTCCAAAGGGAGCGCGTTTGAGCGCATAGATGAAGCGTGAGAAGTCCGACCGCAAGCAAGAGACAGATTTTGCTGGTTTTCTCGCTTTGTTGCGTTGCATGGTCGGTATTGGGCTGCACGATACTGTTAGAGAGGTCAGGGCTTCAGACGACGCATAGAAGAGCGCGAGTTTGCTGGCAACGGAGAAAAGAGAGGCTTGTCCGAGCGGACTTGGATTTCACGCTTTCTCGTTCACATTTCCATGTTGCCTCATAGTACGCGTCTTCGTGCCGCCTTTGCTGGACACTGCTAAATCGTGATTATAGTAGCTGCTGCGCGACATGTAGCGTTACCGCTGCGGCCAGCGCTCGCCCGGACTGCGTTCAGGTGCGTCGCGTCTTGAAATTTCTGCGCGACCTAAATTTCAGGCAGCTGGACGAGCCTGACGAACCGCCTAGGGCGCTTCCGTACAGGCGCGTCGCAAGAAGGCAACCCCCTTGTTGAGGAGCCTCGTCCCGCCCCGCCGCCCTCATCGACGCCGCCGCCGCCGCCGCCGCCTGCAAAGGACAGCACCGCGCTGGCCGCCTCGGACGAGAGGCCGCAATCAATTTTTGAGCGCGCCAAGGAGCGCGGCACGCAGCAGCCGACGCCTCACACACGCTGGGGAAAGATGGATTGGGAAACGCACGAGGCCCGGAGCCACCACTTCAAGATCTCGCCGCGCAAGCTGAACAAGCTGGCCAACCAGATCGGCGGCGGCAAGCCCATCGACTATGCCATCCTGCAGATGGGCTTCAGCGAAAAGCGCGCGGGCAAGAAGGTTAGGGACCTGCTAATGGAGGCGCGAGACGACGCGCAGCGGCTCAAGGGAATGAGAAGGGAGCGGATGGTCGTGGGTACGTTCACTTCGTATAAGTATCCTCAAATTCCTTCTGATGATTCTTTTTTTTACAGCTGAGGCCTGGGTGGGCAAAGCATTTGTTGAGAAGAGAAGAGACATCAAGGGTCGCGGGCGCGCCGGCATGCGTGAACACAAGCAATCGCGCATTTACGTCCGCCTACGCGAGGGCAAGACGCCGGAGCAGCTCGAAAAAGAGCGCATGGAGAAGGCCCTGAAGCGCGTCAAGGGTCCGGGATACACACGAGAGGATGTCCCGTTGCGGAATGTACGGCCCATGTGGACGTGGTAAAGTATACATCATCATCCGATTGACTCTCGGAGGCTTGTCGACCATGACGCCGTGGCACTGTGGGGCGAAGCAGCTGGCGACGACGACCTCGACGACCGTCTGCTGGCTATGCATCTCGCGCCGTGTGCATTCCCAGGCGCCGTCTTCGTTCCCAGGCCTTATCGGCAACCCAAGGCGCGTTTGATTGGCCATTTTGAACGGGTAGAGGCTGCTTTAAGCTCCATTTAAGCATTGACAACTGCACCCTGGGCTTTCTTTAGATTTTGACTCTGTGCTTGCGTGTGTCGGCAGAATCGCCGGGGGAATTCGCCGAGGTTGTTTCCGTGTGGCCTCCTCGTCAGTGTGGCTGGAGAATCCTCGCAGGCCGTGCACCCCGTCATGCGACCTCTCTACCCTCCGACGAAGTTGTGAGCTGCCAGAAGAAATTCTGATTCCACGTATACCCGCGCGACGATATATGAGGGGCGCTGCGTGAGGCCTGAACGTCCAGCACCCGCCGCTCGAGCCCTTCCACTTACTCACGATGCTGAGCCTCCTTCCTCTCACGCTCATCGCTTCCATAGCCGCCGCGTTCCCTGGGATGGACCTGGGCTTCCGCGAGACCGCCGTGTTCGTGCCCGGGCAGGATGTCATCCATGTGCAGACGTCGGGCTCGGGCATGGGCAACTTCATCCTGCGGAGCAGCGCGCCTGCCGGTACGTCTGCCACCCTCAGCCTGGGTCTACCTGCTGTTGCGCGCATTTGGCTGACTGAACTTTCGCATGGGAAGGTGTGGAGGGCCTGGCCGAGGTGACGCCGAGCGAGGCGCCGGGGGCGCCGCCGCTGTTCTACATCACGCCGGGCACGGGCCAGCTGATGCTCTTCGTTAACGCCACGACGCTGCTGCACGTCAACGTGCTCAACTCGACCGATGTCTCCGGGCACCCTGCGTACGTTTTGGACCTTCGCCCCCATCTCCTTTTCCTCCCGCTTGCTTAATACTCGTTGCATTCACAGCTTCACACGATACGACGGCGACGGCGAGCCCATCCCGCTCACGCCGCTGCAAATCCCGCTGCAAATCGCGTTCGCGCGCAAGCCCGCAGGGATCAAGAACGGCGTGTGGAGCTGGCTGGGCACGCTGCTCACATACGAGCTGCCCGCGAATGCCGTGCGCGCGCTCGGCGCGGACGGCAAGCAGAGCAACCAGGGCGTGTTCTTCCAGTGCCTCGACAAGGGCGGCCGCAACGGGCTTTACACCAGCCTGGATCCGTACGTTCAATCTACACTACCTGCTTCTCTGCGACAAAGTGCTGATGTTATTTTGGGTTTGTAGGAGCGTCGTCCCGCCTGGGTGCTCCGTCGTCACGCTGCATAGCTATGCCGCGGCGGAGTCGCAGGAGCGCAAGCGGCGGCGCGAGCTGTGAAAGTGACTGGGGATTTATATGTTGACTTCCGCGCCTCGCCTGCATAAGCTATACTGATTACACCTGTATTTGTAGTTGTCAGCAAGTTGAACGAACAACTAATGTTGTCTGCATGTTTGATTTCCACAATCTGACTCTGCCCGTGCGACTACAAGTCTCAAACTCGCCCATGCACGCTGCGTTCAACCTAAAGTTTGCAAGCAGACTCGGACGTCTACGGCCATCGGGGAGATTTGAAATCTCATGCAATCGATAACAGCTCTATGCTCTCTGGATTATTGATTCGGCAGCCTTCTCATTTGGGCGTCGGCTGGCTAGGGAATTCATTCATGGCGTCTCGGAACGCAATGCAGGCGAGTTCGAGCTCGAACAGTGCGCCATCAGGCGGCGGCCAATAAGCAGAACCGACGAGCTGCATTAATGCAACAAAGGCGAATCCTGGATCGATGCGGACTGTGTGCGACTCGGGACGCAGGACGCGCTCGGTTCGGGGGTATGCATCGGCTGGACGATACGCCCTATGCGAGTTGTCGAGGTTGTAGGGCGGCATCTCGTCCGGACGGAATACGACGAGGTCGCAGGCGATATCGGTTTTCTTGGATCGTAGTGTGTGAGATTTGAGGCGAGACGATCTTCGCATTGATTTACGCACGGGGAACACAATATCAGACTCGGAGCCGCGCGTGCGCCTGCGGATGTGGTCTTGCCGCCATTGTTCCGAGGGCGAGAATCGCCAGATGTCTCTATCATACGCGATGGCATGTGCATGGCACACTGAGAGTTTAAGCCTTTGATTTTTGCTTCAGAAAAATTGCACAGGAGACTTACAGGTCATCATGTTACTCAGGGAATTGCGGCCCTCGTCCGCGACTTTAGACAGGGAACAAACTTTAAGCCACGATAGCTGCAGACACAATCGCGTCAGCCTGAGTGTGAGGCAGAACGGATCAACGGCTGACACCGTTTCACATACCTCTCCGGCAGACCTCCCGCAATCGTCATGTTGAAAAATGACGCGGACAACGGTGAGCTGCTCACGGAGCGCAGAGCCGCACACGAGGCAGCAGAACCCATCGCGCCGCATCACGTTGCGCGCCACGCGCTTGGAGACCCACTCGGGAGGCGGCCCCAGTTCGTCGCCCCAGTCGTACTCGTCCGTCAGATTTCCCAGGTCGGAATCGATGCTGGATCTGGCGCTCAACGCGCTTGGTGGGCGCACGGGGCGCTCATCCGGGTCATCGTACGTCTCCGATTGACATTTTGAAAGCGAATCCAAGGCGTCAGTCATGGTCTCTGGGAAAAGACTGGCCAAGCGGCCTTCGAAATATGACAGCCACAAACAGGCCGGATACGGACCGGTCAGTCCGCGGAACTCCGCGCACAAGAGACTGTCGCGTCAGATTTTTCTCAAGGCCGAGCTCGGTGGACTCGGGAGCGCTTGAATAAGAGGATTCTTAATTTAAAACGAAAACTCAGTATGCAAGAGGAGGTACAGTAGCACGAACTATCAAGGTTCATCGTTAAATACGACGGTGCCATGAGCATCTAAAAGACGCAGAATACCTCCCTGGACGTCTGCGACAAGATTATAAGCTTCACTGCTCCAAAAGACGAATCCCTCCGGGCTCTTGAGGACCAAATAGTTGTCCTCAATGGCCCACGCGGCCAGTTCGTAGTGCACACAACCATCAGGAGCCTCGCGAGATGCAACACGATGCCAACCGTGGTGCGGCAAACCGCTGGGAAGGCGGCGAAGCTCGGGGAACCGGTTAGTCTCCTTCGCAGACTTTGACGTTCGAAGATAATCGTTCGAAGTAAAGTCTGCATCAATACGCGCCCCTCTGATTGAGAGCCCCCAATTCGGAGGCAATCCCTGATCCGGGGACGGCGCTTAACCCGGTGGACGGCTCGTATGGCTTGTTGCATGAGCTAGACCCTGCGGACTGAGGTTCCAATTTCATTGAGGGTCAATTCTCACTTGAGTCTCACCAAAAAAGAGGTGAAATTGGGTCCCAGCCATTGAGACCAGACGCGTTTTGGATCACGTGCATCACGGCCAGAGCCGAATTGGGGGCTCTCAATCGGGCAGGTGTGATTTGATACAGACTAGGAACCGGTGCACGCGAAGTCTCAAGTCCTCGCCGCGATCGCATTCCGGGGACCTATTATAAAGGTTGCGAAGATGCAAGAGATGCCGTTCAATGACGGGGACGATAGTGAACGGATAAGCTGCATTGCTGTCGGAATCGGAAGTCGATATCTTGAACGGCCGGTACGCCGCATTCAACGCCCTGAGCGCATGCACCATCAGCGCGTACGGGCTGACTTTCAGCCGACCAAAGCGCTCCTTCTCGCCATTGTCGCGCACAACCGCGATCGGACGACCGCAGTTGAGATGCAGCAACATGCGCATGCTGTTGTTGATAAAGGGCACGATTTCGACCGCAGAGCACCATTCGGGGTCCCTCTTGATAGTGCGCAAACCGTGCAGCTCGTAATGAAGGAATGCGCCCTCCGAGTCGTCACTCTCACTCTGGAAGAGCAATGTGTACCCATCTCCACACTGCAGCAGCCGATTACCGGGCTGATGGAGGTAGATGTACTCGAATTTCCCCGAAAATGCCTGCGTCAAGGTCAGCAATCTCTCAATCTCGAGCGCATGGTTGACCAGCCGGCCGAACCTGAGGTGGTAATAGAGTACGGCCGGGGTCGCGTCTGGTCGTGGCCAACATCAGCCGCCGATAAAACATATCATGTTCTTCGTGTTTGATCATGGCCACGAGATCCTCAAGACTGGGAGGGAAACATAGACGCATGGAGTCGAATCTCTTGTGATGAGTGCCGCACACTGTTCAGCTAGCAGTGAGCAACGGCTTTGCGCAAGTGATGGTGCCAGGTGGACACTGAACATACAATACATTAGGTTATCGTAGCTGTCCTTCTTCCAGTCCCCGGGTACGAGCGCGCACTTTCTGAGCCATGCAATCTGATATATTATAGAAGTCAAACCTTGCCGGCATGGAGTGTAGCGGAGGCAGCGAGCCGCGAGACCGTGACATACCTCGAAGTCGGCCGCGACGATGTGTGCAACATCATCGCCCGCAGATACGCAACAGAATAGGCAGTACCTGTCCCTCAGCTTCACAATTTCCTCGGTCACATCGCTGACTGCAGAAGACCCGTAAGGATGAACAGCGGGTGCTGGGTTCATGGTACTGTATGGCTGATGGGGAGAGCTCGCCGGTATTAGCCGTTTTCACTCTGGGGTCTGAGTCTTGGATGGCACCGACGCTGGTGGTGGACGAGAACGAGATCTCGGCCGACGCGCTCCAGGCGCGCATCGACGTCGCGCTCTCCGCCGCGTACGGCCTCGTCGGCACATGGCTCGGCACCGGGTCCGCGCCCGCGCCCGCCGCGCCCAGCACGAGCCAGCGCGAGCTCGAGGAGCATCTGCGACGCCCGCCGCGGTGCGCGTGTTTCTGGCCTAGGCCTCTCGCTTGTGCTCGTCATGCTGACTCTGTGTAGGCTGGGCCTCGGCGCGGCGGTGCCCAAGGCGGACGCGGCGCTCGCGCGCGAGGAGGCCAAGTTGGCGTATAAGCTCGGCGTGAAGGGCAAGAAGCGCTCGCGCGAGGAGGCCGAGCTGTCTGCGACCCGGCAGGATGGGGAGGACGACGACGACGACGAAGGCGAGAGCCGCGCGCGCACCATCTCGGCCAAGGCAACGCTCGCGCCGCTGCCGCTCGAGGGCAAACACAAGCACAAGAAGCAGAAGCGCCAGGCGACGCCGACACTCGTAGAGGTTGACGACACGCAGGATATGAACGGGGATGCGCTGCCCAATGGAGATGGGGATGCAGCGCGGAGGGACGACTCGCCGGCGCCCTTGCCGTTCAAGAAGAAAAAGAAAAAGAAAAAGAAGAACGCGCTGACGGTCATGGTCCTCGATAGCGCTTCCAACGACAATAGCAACGAATCCCAAACCCAACCAGTGAACGCTGCAGACTCTGCACCAACACCATCGACCTCCGTTCCTCCACCCGCATCACCCAGCACCTCCTCCGAACCTGCCTCTCCCACCACATCCAAGCGTCCGAACGTCCTGAATCTGGACGGTCCTCCTGCTGTAGACGGCGAGCAGGAGTCGCCCAAGAAGAAGCGCCGGCGGAAGAAGAAGAAAAAGCACGCAGAGGGGCAGCAGCAGGATGCGTAGTCTTTTTGGATTGCATTATATGTCGCTTTCTTGCTTTCACGCGCACACCTACCTATGCACATTTTCCGAGCCTTCCCAAGTACACGCCCCTTTCGAGGATTTCCCCACAACACACAGGTGATCCTCACGCTCAAGCGCCCATCCGATCGCTGTGGCGCTGCAAATGATATCATTTCGGTTGGCGCCGGGCCGATCCAACCAAGTTGCCCAACCGTCCAACTCCAGCCTGAGCCTCAACCACAACCAGACTGCTTCCTCAGCTGTTGGTGGGCGCTCGATGTCACCCCCACCTCCGCCTGCGGTGCAAGTTGAGTGGACAACGGTACGTCATCCCGCGCGCTCTGGCATCATCGCCGACGTCGAGCTGTTGCTGAGTCTGAACTGCATCTGCGCGCGTCTTTCCCCTTTCCCCACAACCTACCCTGCACCTCGTCCCCACGCTAGCCGACGCACCACGGCCCGCCCTCGAAGCTGCACGGCTGGACGAACCGGCTCGCGGGCACCTTGACATTCGATAAGCGCTTGAAGTATCGTGGCCAGAGCGAGATGGACGCTGCGCGCTTTCGGGAGGAGCATTATCCCGCCGGACGGAGTGGGTGGTGGCCGTTCGGGCAAAGGCGCGCGCCGTATGCTGGGACGGTGCCGCCGGGGACGTACGCTGCGACGACGGTGCCGCCGGGGACCTACGCTGCGCCAGGGACGTACGCTGCTACGACTGTCCCGGGGACGTATGCCGCGACGACGGTCCCGGCGACGTACGCTGTTCCACCGGGCCACCAGCAATACGCCAGCGCGCCCGCTGCATATGACCCGTACAACGCCTATCCGACGCAGAGGAGGCGCTGGTGGCCGTTCGGCGCGCAGCATCGTCATCACGCCCCTTACGAGCACGAGCACGGCAGTCATCACGACCACGGCCACTCACACGGCAGCCATCATGGGCATGGAAGTCAACACGGCCATTCACACGGCCACGACCACTCACACGAACGCACGCACGCCCACCGCGCCGCGCCGACGTACGACGACGGCCACACAGCCGTCTACGACGTGCCGGGCGCGCGCATCGAGGTGCGCCGCGGCGGGCGGCGTCTCTCGCGCTCCCACTCTCACCCTCACCGCCTCCACCGCTCGCGCTCCCACTCGCACTCCCAACCAAGGGGCGCAGAATATTACGACACGCGCCTCGCGCGCTACCGCACGATCCACCCCGACTTCCAGCGCGCGCGGACGTACCGCCGGCGCTGGGGCCACCCGGAGCACCGCTGCGTGCCGCCGTACTACGGTTTATGGTGTCTGATAAAGGGGTATTTGACGGGTAATCCGGCGCTGAAGCACCAAGGGAGGGTCGAAAGGGAGTATGCGCGCCGCGAGAGGAGGAAGGAGAGACGGAGAAGGTGGGCGCTTTTCAAGGCGGAGATGTGGGCGAGGAAGCATGGGCATCGGACGCCGTTCACGATCTGAGTTTGAGATGAAATTTCTGGGTGGTGGTGGTGGTAAGGGGATTGGATGGGGAGACGACGCGGAAAAAAAGTCTGAAGGAGGGACGACGTGCGATGTTGTACGATCTTCATGTATGCTTGCTCGGGCCTAGGAGTGTACGACACTTTTTTTTGGAATACTATCTAAATGATGTAAAAAGTAAAAATGTACACGTACATGTACTGTACTGTACGAGACTCTCAATGATTTGATTAGATGATTCTTTGCCTTTCGCAAATCGCTGTGGCTGGTCAACGTCTCCGAGTCCGCGGCGCTTCCACTGGTCACTCGTCACTGGTGCGCGGACCTTTCTCATTCGACCAGAAAGACTGTCATGATCATCGGATCAAACTCAGCAACTTGCCGTTCCTCCGAGCGCGTACCGATGAGCCTAAAGCGCAAACGCGACAACGACGACAATGAGGAGTTTGGAGGCAATATGGGCCAGGTGCTGCCCGTCGCGCGCCTCCCGCCGGACTTTGACCCGGCCACCGCGGCGGGGGAGATGGACGGCGCGGTCTACCTCGCGCTCGTACGGTGCGCCTGCGCTCTACACTCCCACTTCCTCCCAGACTCATTACTTGCGCTCAGCCGCGACGCGCAGGCGCGCCCGCACACCACGCGCGTGCCCAACCCCTTCCTCGCCGCCAGCGCTGCACCGACAATTCTCCGCGTCAACGGTGATGGCGATGGCGACGACGACGCGGCGCTGCCGTCGGACGAGTGGCGCGCGACGTTCGAGCGCCGGTTCCGCGCCTTCCGTGCCGTGCGTCATCTCCCTCTCTCCTCCCACTTCATCTCATCCATAATCTAACGCGTTACCTTGCAGAACCTGCGCCACACGCCCATCCACGTCGGCCGCCCGCCCGCGCGCGTCGCCGTGCCGGGCTGGACGGACCGCGACGGCTGGTGGGCGTTCATCAACGGTCTCCCCCCGCCGCCCTCCAAGACGAAAGCGAAACCGAAGCCGAAGCCAGCGCAGAGGAGGGTCGTGGTGCTTGATGCGGACGCGCTGATGTACGACGAGGTGCAGGCGGGCTGGGGCGGCGCGCAGGATTTCGTGCCTACTGCCAGACCGCCGGCGCAGGATTTCGTGCCGGCTGCGCGAACGCAACCCGACGAAGAATGGCAGCAAATCGAGGACGGCGAGTTGCCCGACGATGCGGGACCGCTGGACTGGGCGCAAGACGACGATGACGGGCCCGAGCCCGAGCCCGAACCTGAGGCTGGCGAGCTCCCGCGCTCGCCCTCCCCGCCAATACAGCGCCCGCGCGAGCCGTCGCGCGCGCTGCTGGAGTGCATCAACCACGTACGTCTTCTCCCTCTCCCCGTCCCCATTCCCTTTCCCTCCCTTCCACAAGCATCTCACATCCCACTCCAACAGCGCACGACCCTCCAGCTACTCAAACACTTCCGGCACTGGCTCACCCTCTCCCCCTCGCTCTCCCCGCCCCTCTCGCACCTACACGCGCGCTGGCTCTTCGCGCTGCTCGCGCACGCCGCGCCGCCGGCCGAGCTCGTCGCGGACGAGATGAGCGTGCTGCGCCAGACGGCCAAGGCCGTGCTCGCGCGCATACGCCGGCTCAGGGAGTGCGCGGACGAGGCGGATAGCGTCGAGATGGCCGCGCGCGAAAAAACGGCGGCGTCCGGCGTCGACATTTTGCAACAGCGAGCGGAGAATGGGCAGGGGGCGGGCGCAGGAGAGGAGGAGACGGCGTGGTGGCTCGTCTTCGCCGCCGTCGCCGCCGGCTTTGCGCAGCGCGATCTGTGGGACGAGGCGCGCGCGGTGTTGAGCTGAGCTCGAGGTCCTCAGGCTGGACTTGAGTCTTGATGTGCGTGCGTGGCCCGTTGATCATGATGTTCCCGCAGTTCTTTTAATCCATGTTTTGCGTTTCGTTGCCGCGCGTGTTAGTGGGACTCGGAGGGCTTCAAGTTGCCACTACCTTGAACGTGAACGTGAAAACCTCGGTTCGCTGGCCCAGTTCAGCTTTATTGTAATTGCTTGACTCGTACGCCGGTCGAGCATTCGCAACATACTGCCCGTCTGACCCCCCTCAGTGGTCAGCGGCCGAGATCTCACAGTCGCTGTTCGACAGTGGATTGAATGCCCCGCGGAATCCAGTTCTCACCTCTAGATACGCTGCCTGGCATTGCGCACGGATTTGAAGGATCAGAGGGCTCCTTCTTCAAGTATCCATCCTGCTCCACGTCGTGCTCAAAAACTAGCATCGTGAAGTCGCGCCCCGCTTTTGGCGGATCCGTCATGGATTCTCACTGCGTGGCGTTCGATGGAAGGCTGCGCAGATTCGACAATACTCGTACTGCATGTTGTGATGCGCCCGCCGCACTTGCCAATACCACTCTCTCGCCAGCCACGCGCAGGCCGCCGTCTCCTTTTTGTTCCGCGTGTCCCAGAGCCTGCCGGCCGGCCGGTAGAGTCCTCCTGGCCTTTGGGCCAGCCCGTGATGTTCCTGGCCCTGTGACAGTCCGGCTCGCGTTGACCCAGACGGCGCTCTGAGGCGTCGCGAGCTCTTGGCGACCGTCTGCAGCGCTGGCGATGGCGGGAAGCAGCCTGAGGATTCGGCGAGCGTGCGGTGTTGGAGCTCGTCTGCGCTGTCGATTTTTTTCAACGCTCTATGTAGAGTGTCCAGGACACATTCGCGCCTCCAATTCTCGCCTTCGAGTCTGCGCAGATTTTCGACAATACTGTATGTTCGTGACGCGCCCGCCGACCGCACTTTCCGACACCACTCTCTCGCCACGCGCAGGCCGCCGTGTCCTATTTGTCTCACTAGAGTCCTCCTGACCTTTCGTTCGCTGTTTGTGCTGTTCCTGGCCCTGTTACAGTCCGGCTCCGAGTCGCGTTGAGTCTTGACCCAAGAGTCGCGAGCTCTTGACGACCGTTTGCGATGGCGATGGCGGGCGGTGTTGGAGCTCGTCTGCGCTGTCGATTTTTTAATGCTCTATCATAGTGTGTTGAGTGTCCAGGATACATTCGCGTCTCTCACCTTCAAGTTCTGTGCGATCTCATTCCGGATCTGGACGGGCCATGCGGCGAGCTACTACAGTGTTCGTCGACTCTAGCCAGGCTTGAGTCGTCCTGGTGAGTCAACCGAAACTAAATGCGCGCACAAGCTCACAAACCGGCAGCTGAGGACTTGCCAATCCGCGTCGAAGAGCTAAAGTCAGTGGTACGACCTTGCTGTCGCCATTGGAAGCTGCAGCCAGTGCAATAGGTGCGCATAGACTCACAGAAAACGTACTGTGTGTCTGATGCGAGACATCCGTTTGCCTTCTAGTCGCTTCCCGCTGCGTTGCGGTCGTGAAGGACCTCCTGGCGACCGTCGCCCCGCGCTCAGCCGGCGGAGAGCACAGAACACAGAACTGGCCCGGCGGCCAGACATACTTAGTCAATGGCGAGTCCCGCCGCGCGGCTAGCATTGAGTCTGCACTGGCTCCAGCATACATAAGTATGGCTCGATCGTCGTGAAATGCCTCCCTGCACGCATGATCTCGATCGACCATCTCAAAATCTCCGGAGTCCGGAGTCCGGATCGCGCGTCTCGAATCTCGGAGGAGCGAGGGCACTGGATTCAGGATCCTAGGCCCCTGGGCACAGTTCCATCATGGAACCGCTTCAACTGCAAACTTGCCACGGCCAAAGTTAGGGTCGCGCCGAATTTGCACCGGATCAGGCTGGTGCGGGCATCCTGAGCGTCGCGGGCGTCGTCTCGACAACTGCAACGGCATGGGTGCTCTCTGAGTCAATCTCGCATGCGCACTTGTACTAGAGTCTACGTCATTGCTTACCGGCGCGCTCGATCGCTGGCATGTCCAGCCAGCCGGAGGTCTCTGTCGTCCATGGCCACTCGCAGCTTCGCCGCCGGGTGCGCACTTTCTGCTGCGCGCCGGATAGCGCGGGCTCTTCTGTGTCCTCGGGCATTATTTGGCGCTCGGAGGGACCCCCCTCTGCCCTGCTGCTGCTACTGCTGACTCGGAGCGGTTAGGGCTCTCTTCCTTCGATTCTGTTCTTTGCTGTGGCACGTGCATTGCTCCCACGGCCACTGGCAGAGAAGAGATCTCGGATATTGTTCACACGCTGGCAGCTCCGAGTCCGGCACATGATACTGTACGAGATTGTTGACTCTGGCATTGCTCTGGAAGAGGACTGTTTACGGCCCTCCCCAACGCCGCACTCATGCTCTGCCAGTGGCCACCTCTCGTCCGCGGAGACTGCCCAACGCTCCCCGGGACCCTGCCAGTGCCTGCAGACTTTTCTCCGAGTCCGCGGCATTCGATGTGGTCTCAGCTCTCAGATCTCGCCGTCACGGTGGTGCCGACTCGCTACGTTGTCGTCATTTCTCCTATCAGACTCGTTTGCGAAACCGGTACTACTTATCTTGGGGCGCGCAACTTCCCACGGCCCACGCATTTGCCGACTCCAAGCTGGTTCTGTGCCTTTGGGCCTTGTGTCTGCAGAGTTCTTCCTTCCGCCTGGGCCTGCCTTCCCGCTGCTTCTCGAGATCTCGGACAGTTATGCATACAGTATGCTCAGGTCATGGTCTACTAGATCGGCATTGGTGCTGCTGCTGTTACACGCGGGAGAGCTCGAACAATGAGCGTGACATCTCGGCATTGCTGCTACACCCGACAGCAGGAAACGTTCGCCACTGCGGCTGAGGCCATCTCCCCATCACAAATGTCCATAATGCGTCAAGTGCGTTGTCTGCGCTGCTGAGCTGAGATTTCAGCACTGCGCTCGCGATTCCCCGCGACGTCGGCGCCAGTGGGCTCCTCGGACGTTGTGGCGCTGCCACCCGCAGGATCCACACGCGACTGCGGGGGGATCTATGAGCATATATCTCGAGCGGGCTGGAGAGTTGCTGTGGCGCACTGTGTAGCTTGATGCGAGTGTCGCCTGTTGATGTGCAAGTGCTGCGCCGGGAGTCTTCCGGGAAGATAGGACAGCGGCTGGAACCTGTCAGACTTTGCTACATGGGATATTATTCGCGCTAGGGAGACATACTGGAGCTACTCGCCAGCGCTCTTGGGCCATACGACGCAGGATGTGCTAGCGTCATGCGCGGTTTGCCTGCGAGTCGGCTCGGTCGGGCCAGCATGTGCCCTTCGTGTGAATATCATGTCCAATAACGTTCTCGCACTGCTAGGATGGCGTTGCAAAGCTGGTTCGCACCCGTGATGTCCTAGCCCGCATACCTATCCTGCTGTCTTGAAATTAGCACCGCGTCATGTCCAGGCGATATGAACGACTCGACCGACTTGTCCAGCCGAAGCTTCACGTGACGACTAGACAGAAACCAGTCGCTCCTAGACAACTGGTGACGTGCAGCACACCTTTTCCTGCCTATCGTCTCACTTCTCCTCGCCAAGGACTTCGCGGGGGCGACAGGCCAAGTTACGATGGTCCGTGCAGGGTGAGCTCGCTTCTGTAGCTGTGGTCACTCCCGCGCGCCTTCCAGTTCGCTGGCGGCCACGCCGTTTGCAAAATATGGACAGAGGCAACCGACAGAAGACGGAGAAATTGGAGCAGAGACAGATACAGTGCTGCGCTCTTGTTGGAGCCGCGCGAAGTATGCAAGGCTTCGCCGCCAGTGCGCAACGCCCCCTTGCTCCCACGCCCGTGCGCACGACGCATGAAACACTGAGGGGAGGCGGACTCAGGGATTTGATTGTTTTGCCAACAGATACCCGGTGTGGAGCTCCCCATGATCACTCTCACGGCTGTTGAGCACTGTGCTCCAGGTTGGGACGAAGGGACGGAGAGTAGGACTGCTGCTCGTCGTATTGCAAGTGCATGCGAGGAGGTGCGCTGAACGCGTGAACCGGCGCTATTACCTCCGCAATGCGACCACGAAGGTCCCTGCCGCCCTGTGCCTGTACCTCAGCGCAGCTTCAGAGCAAAAGAGCTATTTGCAGCTTCCCATCCCTCTCCCAGAGCATCATCGGCATGCATGCAGGGAGTGCCAATCCCCCTCCGCGGAATGCGTTTTCTCACACTCGCTGGAATTACTTAATTTTTCCTCTGTCCTCGTTGAAGAATGTCGTGAACGCATCAGCCAGCCTGAGATTGCCTGCGAACATTCAGCAGCTTGCCTTCCCGTCGTCGTGAGCTGAGCCACCATCCGCTGCGCATGGGAGCCATAACTTCTCTGTACGAATCTCAAGCACACTACATGCATTTGCCGGCGTGCTCGGCGAACATCCCAACTTAATCTCCTTCCCAGAGATAAAACGGGCAAGGTGAAACCCGAGCTGCGTGCTGCTTCACAGGCTAAGCGTGACTTGCAGCTTCTGAGGTCTAATTCGCGCCCAATCCGATCCGAGTTTGCGGGGTCCCGAGGCTGGCAGATCGAGGCTCTGAGAGAAGGACGGGGGTCCGGAGGAGGACGCAGAGCCGCGCGGCCATCATAATCACCTTTGTTCAGAGAGCACGCCACAGGCCATTACACGGCATGCTCGGAATTCCCAGGAAGAAGAAGCTGAAGCGCTTCCACTGAATGGGAGCAAGAGTATTGCCACCGAGGGGCATCGTACCCTGCAGGTTTGTCGCGTACCGTCACCACCGGTTCGAAGCATCACATGCATGCGAAACTGGGGCACTCAAGAGGCGTTGCAAACAAGCAAGCGGGCGGGCGGGGAGGGCGGCAGAAGCCTTGAAATGCGGTGCGTGCGGGTCGTTCGGGGCGGCTTGTTTTCTCGTCGAACCGTTTCAGCCCGCATGCGAGCGAAGCTCGCGCGTCGAGCTTCACCTCAATCGGACGCCCGTACGCACGGTAGCGGTATCACCTGCATCTGGCACCGCGTCGCGAATCCCCAGACCGACTTGTTCCGACGGCCTGCCGTTGTCTCCCGACCAGCTTCGTCTTCAACTGCAGCGGTTCAAGTTCACAGCTATCGGCGCCGAAAAGGCTCACAGAAATATCTGTCGGCCCTACTACGAGTCTCTGGTCCGCATATTGTCACGATCTCGACAAACGTCGGTGTCCTCGGTTCCGGTCCTGCGATAGACAGCCAGTCGGTGTATGCCACTGGCATGGCATAGCTGGATAGAAGATGCTGACACCACGCCGAACAAGAAGCCGGAAGCGGAAGAAGACACGAAGGAATGGCTCTGAAACGGCCTGCAAAACATGCCTGCTCGGCGACGCGGTGAGTTCCTCCTTCAAGCTCGTTGTGACGCCCGCTCCCAACTATTGAAGCAGTAGCGCGCAGTGTTTCCGTGCCGATCAGTCGGTCTCACGCACTCACGTCCATGCATGCTTGCTGTCGCGACAAGTATACCTCAGGCTGCCGGTTCAAAAGGGCGCACTCAATGACGATCTACCTAGCGTTGCTGGTCAATACTGAATTGCTCAAGCTCGGCGTCCACACTTGCTTGCTCTTCAATTCAGATCTAAGTCTTTTGAAACCTGCAGCTCCTCAACTAGACCGTCGGCGCCTCTTGCACTCTTGCGCGGGTATCCCTCTTGTGCGATGATACGCTCGCTATTGCCCGACTTAGACTCTGTGTCTTTCCCGCGGTATGAGACTGTGCCGCCTTAGCACCGCGACCCTGCCGACGTCAGTTGCCTCGCGGAGACTGCTGCTGCTTATTGCCACTTGCACATCGTCAACATCTGGCGTGAAATCCTGCACGTAATGACCGAACCGTTCTCTCAACCACACGAAAACCGGGGAGACGTTCTATGCTGCGCAGTTGCACGCCCAGACGCCGTAGAATCTGATGTTTTATTGGCAGTTCGACAGCAAGAATTGACAGGCGCCTGCATCGGCGGCCACAGGGTCTCGAGCTCTGTACTCAACATGAACAAACCGCTGCACGTGACTTAGACCGACGACGGTACGGGACGACTCGCTGCTCCTTTGGGCCGTTTACCGCACTCAGGAGCTAATATATGCGATACCCGTCATGTATGCGTCACCACGGTGAGCTATCGGTCATTAGATGGACCGCTCGGTGCCTCCTGAACACCGCCTTTCGAGTTGCACGCAGGCCTGACGTTCAAAGGTCTGTCAGTCCAAGTTGAATCGGTAGTAATTGCTACGTCTTCATTGCGCAAGATGCACGACTCTCACGGATGTCTGTCCTTCACGCTGCTCTGCCTGCACATGCGGAGAGAGTAGACGCTGAGAGTCATAGGGCTCGCCGCGTCTGGAAGAGCGTCGAATTGTCATGTCATAGGCCCCTGGCCGCTGCACCAGTGCCTAGACTCGGAGAGATGAGTTGCCTTCGGGAAACGTACGCCGACTGTGGAGACATTAAACGTATCCAATGATGTGCCTTAGGTACTCGGACTTGATAGATGTTGCGTACATGTACAACGCGTGTTCAATTCTCTGATTTGGCCGGCGCGGCGCCGGCTTAGTCGCATGGATATCAGGTTGCCCGGTTGCCCACGCCTTGGCCTGCAGTATTCTATATCAGTGGTATGTCCGCATGTATTAGAGCCTTCTGAATTTGGAGAGAGCCGGCGGAGAAAGCCCATCCACCGACACGATTCGCGCCATGTCATCTCCCGCTCCTTCTCTGAATCAAGTTGTGGAGTTGCCCAGCAAGGCCTGCGGCCTCCTACCTCATATCTAGAGTTAATTATAGGTAGATACTCATATTTCTCACTATTTCTCTATCCGATCGCACGTCGCGTACCGTACTATATGTTGCATTTGCATCCATCATGACAACCCGCGTGTTTCAGGACCAATATATCTCCACATCTCAGCACTGCGGCCGTTTACATACGCGGAGTCAGTATCGGTGCGTTTTACGTCGACCCTGAGAGACTACGAGCCGTTTAGCGCCCTGCACGCAACCTCCACCCAGAAACAATGGCGGAGTTACATCACCAACTCCGACACCTTCCCCTTTCGTCCATGGCGTCGGCTGCCGCGATTGCAGCTCCATTCACGGCCGCACACCGGTCATATGTCCAGTCGCTTTACCGGCGCATGCTCAAGAATGAGCTCGACTGGGTCGTGCAGCGCGACCTCTGGCGCTGGCGTGCGCTGAAGATTCGTGCCCAGTTCGAGAGGAACCGGTGCGTGCGTTACGCTGGGCTACCCTTGACAATGAGCTGACGTAGTGGCTTCGCTGGCTATTCAGCAACGTGCACGATCCGCGTGCGCTTGCGCAGATATTGCTGCAGGCTGAGGAGGCACTGGCCAAGAACAAGCACCCAGACCCATACATCCGTGAGCAGCCTGCCCCGCGCGAAGCTGTGGTGGTTCTGATTTCATCGTGCCCGCATGGTTAGCCGCTGCATTCCCGGGTGGAACGAAGTGGTAAGCAGCAGGCCGTGACCATAAATTCTCTTTGACATGTCGCGCAGGGAGCGTAACGCGCCGGTCGAGCCTGCCACGCCGGCGAATTATGACGAGCATCCTCACGAGGACCCCGAACCGGAATGGTACCCGCAAGGCAACCGCGACCCGGAAGAGATCCATACGTTTAGTAATTAAGCGGCGGAGGGTACGTTTTCCTTACAGTGCTTTTCCCGCTCACATCGTATTTTCCAGGTCGTTTAGACTGAATCGTGTCGTGTCTGTCAGCGTTCTGAAATAGGCACTCCTGCTTTCTGCTGTGCATCTATACTGTCGCCCTGCATTCGTCAACCAACATGACTGCTGTCACCCGCAAGCAACTGGCAGTATCGCAGTTAATACCTTATCTGTCTACGCAACTTGCTCAGGGCCATTACAGCTACAACCACGCGACCTTCTCGCATGCCTCAGCACATATTGCGTCCGCAACTAACTGGAAGCGTCCTCGGGGACGCGGTTTTTGCTATCGCTGGACCAACAAAGGTATTGCATGGACGTCTAAAGCTGGGTCACTCGTACGGAGCGATGGCGCTCTCGTGGGTCTTCTTAGCCGTTGCATCGCAAACTGGTTCTGCTTGAAAGACATCGAGTGGCTCGCTGTACGACGTCCACATGCTCTGGAAATGCAAATTATATCCGCGTTGCTATCGCAGACTCAAGCGCTGTGTTCAGGCAGCGTCTTTTTCTCAGGACCGAACAGGCTTCTCGACATGGTCCTCGTCAGGGTGGGCATCGCCGCAACCCTCCTGGCAGTTCGTTTACGGTCAACACGCCAACCCAATCTATCCCACGCAGGCGCAATCTAGTGCAGGGCACGCGCCTGACACGCTTCCTACTCACTTGTCTATGCAATGAGGCACGGTCCCACGCTGAATAACGCATCATGCTAACTTGTTGCCTCGATTCGCACTCCCCCGCGACCCTTTCATCTCGCCCAGATGCGCCAGGACTTTGGGACGACTGCTTTTCTGGGACCCCCTGCTTTCTGTGAATCATGATGCCCCGCCTTGGAAAAACCGTTCATTTTCCTGTCAGTATTTTCTGTTCCCCGCAGGACGATTGCGTGCTGCACCCTGGCCATATCGTTCAGGACGTGCAACTCCAGGCATGGGCTAGACCCGCCGCTGACTTCTGTAGCCGTTCTTCTGGGCACCCCAACGCATCCTGGTGATGCCCATTGACTTCTCGATCCTACAGGCCAAGAAGAGAAGGGGTTTTTCTTTAGGAAGCAGAGAAGGCCAGCATCCGTGCGCATTGCGGTGTATGGTCTTGCGTGCTGGGTGGCCCGGCACACATCCAGAAGATCGACAAGGTGGCCAGTAGGTGACGATTTCACGTACTTATCTCTGCGTGAAGCTGAGGCGTCATTCGGTACGTAAAGCAGGAACCCTTGATGTTGTGTGTTGACGGACAATCACAGGCAGGGTTCATTCCCGACTAGTCGCTGGCAGGTTCTGTCTTCCCACTGCAGGAGGAATTAATCCAAGCTAGTCGCTGTGGCGTCGACGTCGACGACTTCGTGCGCCCGGTACACCTCATGAGGCGCGGCAGGGCGTGATGAGCCTCGCGGTCAGGTGTTCTCTTAGTCTAAGGCCGGTGCCGGAACTGGCACCTCGGTCTCTACACGTGCAGCGCCGCACCACTGCAGCTATCTGTCATCCGCCGTTCCGCGTGTTGTTGGGCCATATGCCCTATCGCTGGGCCGTACACCGGTGTCTCCAGCAGACGCCCTATAACACCGTTAACGTCATGAGACAGTACTTGCCCTCCGCGGTTTTTCGAGGTTCTACCGCTGGGTGCTGTGCGATATTCAAGAGGCCCGCAAGCATTCATTGCTCGCTTCTTCCTCAGGAGCTATCGCCACCCGGAGCCACCGCACGAGAATCTCCTGGCCGAGCGTACTGTCCTGAGTTCTATCGGGGGTTTCGCGTACGCGTATCCTATCGGGAATCCTCTGATGGAGTGCATCTGCCTCCAGCGTTAACAAACACTGCGGTCAAGCCGAGACTTCCGCGCTCTACCTTCTCTCGCCTGCACGGTCTTCTCCCGTCAGCCTCAGGTTAGGCAGGCTGCACGCCCTGGCCGCCATTGCCTATGGCAAGCCTGCTTCAGGCTCTCTTCCCAGTTGAGACGCGACGCGGCACGATGATCTATCGTGGCAAGTTGCAACGATTCGAACCAAGCCCAAACGGCGAGTGCGCACCCTTGTGGGGAAAATCCCCGTGCCAGCCGATCGTTGTTCTTTTCCTCTTCGATTTTTTTTTCGCGCTTGCTCGCGCGAGAGATGTGGCAGCAGGCGGTTAATTGTGACAGTGCGAGTGAAACGCGCCCAGGCTGGTTCGAAAGCTCCCGACGCCGGGCAAGGCAAAAACTGTATGGATTCGCAGAATTCGGGCTTGCAGGTGGCAGGTGGCAGAAAATCCTGGTTCTCAACCCCATTTCTATGATGGAACCGGGGGCGACGTCGCCGCCGCGGGCGCAAGGGGGGCGCGGGCCCGCCGGCGCTAAAGAGGTGCGAATGACGCTGGGCGCGTCAAATGGCGCGCAACTTGAAATAGGACGGGGGGAGCGAGGCGTGGGATAACGACCACTGCCTAAACCGGGCGTTGTTCTCGGTTTCTGCGAGATTGTCAACGCGGGGGGCGCCGCCGGATCTCAGACTGACGCACACACATGAGTCTCAGTCTGGGTCTGGTGTGCGTCACATGCAACAACAGGTCAACCACAGATGCGGCGCATTCATTCAGTTCAGTCGCCGGGCTTCGTTTGTTTGCGCTCTGCTCGCACGTCTCCGGGCGCGGTGTCTGGGTCACAGGGTACTACGACCGACAGGGTACAGTACATATGCGGGATCGCGGCATCGATGGCATCGATAGGAAACGCGACCCTGAGCCCGCCGCGAACAATAACGCGTCGTCGGATTTTTAAAAACAGCAAGGCCCCGGGTTCGGATAGGGGTTCTGAGCTCCCGAATCTTGCCGGGCGAGCGACCCTGCACGAGAAGCGCAGGCTGGGTTGTGTCCGGAAATACAACAGCGCGTTAGCTCTTGCCGCAGCCCCGCCCGGGCACTGCGCTGCGGTGATGAGAGCGTTCGCTCGTTGCTGCTGAGAGTGAGGCGGGTGAGAGTGAGAGAGCTGCTGGCTGCGTGATCGGATCGCATGTTGTCTGCGATTGACATGACAGGCGGATTCCCGAAGTCGGAAGCACCAGGGTGCGACAGGGTCTATTGGTGGAGGATTTGACGTGGAGTTCGACTCGGATGCTTTGCGCGCTAGACAGACATGCTCTACAAGTTGATTTGCATGCCCCCGTTCTATACCGACGTCAGGGGGGAGGGCTCCCAAGCATTTGACGATTGCCCGTCCAGCTGCAGCAGCGTATCCGGGCCTGCCGCGCGTCGGGGAGGCGAGGCGGCTTTTCCGCCCATTGGCAGCCCGAACTTGTGTGCGTGCTGAGTCCTGACGACCCGGCGTCGCCCACTCTATCTCACAGCCGAGGCGCGCGATTATGATATGGTATCCGACGCCGCCGTGTGCTCATGCGAGACGGACGGCTTCTGCTGTTCCTGACGTAGGGGGAACGTAGCGTGTTTGCTCGGAGTGGACAGGGCCAGTGATTTGCGGCCGGCCATTGATAGAGTACAGTACGGTCCCTGCGTTCCTCCTCCCCCCTCGCCTGCTGGGATGCAGTGAACCCTCTCGCCCAGAGAAGAGCGCGGGGAGCAATTCTCAGCGTTTCTGGGCGCCCTGTGCACCGGTGTTGAGTTGAGGGCGATTTGTAGGACGAAGTGTCACGCATCGCGTAATGTCGGGCCGGAGGGCGAACTTGCAAGAATGAATGATTCGCAGCGCCGAGGCCGGCGCCGGGCAGCGATGCGGGGGGATCGAAGCAAGTGAGCAGGGCTCGGGGGGCGCGTGCGGGCGTAGAGAGTCGGGTCGCAAGCGGAGTCGGGCCGTCGCGGGGTGGGTGCATATGGGCCTTTCGATGCTCGGAGATGAAATTGGGAGGCCCGAATCTGAGAAGTCAGCAGGGCAGGGTGGAAGCGATGGCAAGCAGCAGACGGCGGGCAGGGAGCTGTGCGGATTGGGTCCTGGAGTTCTGTTTTGCGTGACTGTGGCGACCTTGTTCGGCGGCTGGATGGGTGAGACGCGGGCTGGAGGATGAGTGTGACCGGGGGGAGGGGGCCAGGGTCCTGGCTGGTGTTGCGGCTCGCGGGATCGAAAAGACGGAAAGCTGTGTGATGCCCTGGACCCCGGACGGGCGCCTGTCACGCGTTTGCACCTTGGCCTTGTACTTAGCTAAAAGGTGGGCCCCCCGTCCCTCCAGCGCTGGACCTAGCACTCAGCACCCACTCAACAATGGCCAGCACACAGTTCTCGGTCTACGCGCCGCCGCCGTCAATCCGCATCTTTGACTTTGGCGACCACTCGATGCCGCGCCTCTCGTCCAAGCCGAGCCAGCTGCAGAACGGCGGCGGCAGCGACCAGCACTCGTCGCCGCCGCCGGGGCTCGACACGACGGACGCGCGCAAGAAGAAGCACGTCTGCCAGACCTGCCACCGCGGCTTCACCACCAGCGGCCATCTGTCCCGCCACCAGCGCGTCCACACCGGCGAGCGCAACCACGCCTGCCCGTTCCCCGGCTGCAACACGCGCTGCTCGCGCCAGGACAACCTCCAGCAGCAGGTCCGTGCTCGTCGACCATCCCAGTGTCCTCGCTGACCCCCGCAGTGAGCAGAGCCCAGTCCCAGCCTCATGGCCGCCGCAAGGTCACTGACGCCCTTCTCCCCCAGCTACCGCGTCCATCTCTCGCCCCGCTCCCGCAACGTCTCCACCTCCGCTGCACGCCAGGCCATGGCCCGCCGCCAGAGCGACATCGGCGGCGTCATCAACACGGGCAGCATCACCCCGCCACCCATGCCCGCCGACCTCGGCCGTGGCTCGCCGCCGCCGCCCGCCTCGCTCGCCTACCGCGCCGACCAGATCCGCCACGGCGCCCGCTCGCCCGACTCGCCCCCGCACTCGGCCGCCATCCAGGCCGCCATGGCCGCCCCCGTCGGCTCCCTCCAGCCGATTAACACATCCACCCCGCCGTATCCCACCTATCTCCCGCGCCCGGACCCCCCAGCATCGCTGCGCTCCGCCTCCGCCTCCTGGCCCTCCACCCAGTACAGCGCCGATCGCGCAGCCCGCCAGGACTACAACGACCAGCCGCTCTCGCCCATCAGCACCAGCTCCTCGCACTCCGTGTCCCCCACGACCCATCTCCACCCGGACGGCCCCCCGCGCCCGCTCCACCCGCCGCACCCCAACAGCCACGTGAGACAGTACTCGACGTCCTCCGCGGGCTCCATGCAGGACGGCTCTGGCTCCGACGTCTCCGCGCCGAGCTTCATGGAGCCCGCCTTTGATCCTGGCGCAGCCAACAGCCACTACCAGTCGCTCCCCAACGCGAGCTATCTGCACCCCAGCCACACGCCGTCGTCGCAGCAGCAGCAGCAGCAGCATCCGTCGAGCTCGGCGCGCGCCCCGTCCCCGCCCCCGATCCTGCCCCCGATCTTCACCAACACCCAGACGACGCGGGCGTACAACCCCGGCCCGTACGCGCAGAATAACCACCACTACTCGCCGACGGGCTCGTCTCATACCGGCAGCGTATAATCCCTCCCCTCTCCTCGGGGCTCTCGCGCATCGGCTGTGTAATAGCTGCAGGTCAGCGCGGACGCGGCGTGCGCGGTGGCTTTGCTTGATTTCGTTGCCAGGGTTCAGGTCCGTCGCTTTCTGCACTAATTCCAGGTGCTCCCGCTCCCCCGCCCAGGACTCTCGCTGTTCTTCCCTCACAGTTTTTCTCCCCCTCTCCTCAACATCTTCCCGTCCACATCTTTCTTCTTGCCATCTCCGCTGTAGGCCGCGTTCAGAATCTGTATGCCCCCCGCCAAGTATTCACCCTCCCTAATCCACTGCATGTATATTATGTGTTCCCTTCTGTCTGTTCTGTCTGACTGGCATGGTCATGGTTCTGGCCTCGTTGAATCCAACGTTTGTTCAAGTTGTTACCCACAGTACGTGCGTTCTCCTTGCTGGTCGATGTCCGCCAGCAAGTTCAACTGCGGCCGACAATGCGATCCCGCGACGCCTCCCCAAAGTCCCTCGTCTCTCCTGAGCTAATTTTATTTCTGGGCTTGTCAATATGCTTACAGTAGACGCCGGCCGGCGTCCCCACTGTGGGGGCAGAACCGGCTGGTCAGCATACGGCAAACCAGCCGTCGCCCTGCTGGTTCTTAATCGGCACCCGGCTTGTTTTCAGCAAAATCTACTGCATTGTAGCTGGTGGGCTGCTGGTTTCTGCCGGTGAATTATCAGACGGAAAATGAAACAAATCAGACAGTGTTGCATTTTCGAATCCTGCTGGTTTGCCGCAGTTTGGCGGCTGGAAATGCTCATTTCAGCCAATTTACGGGCGCAGGCGCATGAAGCGAATATGGTGGTGGATGTAGTATATTACTGCATGACATGGCGGACACTATGTATGTACAATGCCGATGTACGACCTGTGGGCCGCACACGCTCGCGCCCGGGCTGCGATCTGCGTCCAACGCGCTCACTGGCATCCACGGCCGCGGTAACGAAGGATGAAGAAGACTGCCTCAACGTCAGCATAAGCGGGACACTCAGATAGAAGCACAGACCTTACAAGGTGGATAGCAAAGCTGGTGATACTGCGTTGTTCTCAGGGGCAGACGCGGTCGCCCCACGATCATGATGGGCATTGTACCGAATGCACCATGTGGAGCTGGAAAAGCAGGGTCATGAATTGCACTACGACGGAAGGGCCAGTGCTCATTGGGGCTGCGACGCCGGCAAGGGACGAACGGACGAGAAGACTGCACAGAAACTGTCAGCAAGTACAAAATGCAGGCAGTAGATAGAGGCCATACAGGGAAAGAGTCGGAGAGCGCTGGAGAGTCGCGTCGAGCCCTAAAGCTCTGCTGAAGACTGGGAGGTCATTGGACTGGGCCGACAGCGCGGAGACAGCGCAGCATTGCAGTCAAGCGCACGGGGGCCAGCCATGAGACCAACTGCAATGCTGCGCTGTATTGGCTAGGCAAAAGAGCGCCAGGTAAGCGTTGCGGGCAACGCACGAGTGAGCTGGATGCCGGGCAGGGCAAAGTGGTTGGGTCGGACTCCGAAAGTAGAGTCCGTGATGTGATGCCGGCCATTCAGCCGGGTCAACATGTCCTCGCTGTTTCGCAGACTGAGCAGCATGTGTTGGTATTCAGAGGCATATCATTTCGCTTAAAAGGAGTCATAGGCCACGTCTCTTATATATTTCTGGAGGTTTTGTATGTGGTTTGAAAATCATGCGGCGTCCGACTCGTTTTCAGCAGCCTACAAAACCAGCCGGAAATCAGCCGGCGCCAAAAGCAGCAGGTAAACTGCTGTTTGTGCGTTTCCAGTCGTGTGACGGCTGGTCAGCAGCCGGTGCTCCCCCCACAGTGCCCAGTTCTGAATCCCCTCCGTCGAGGATCGTTCCCATTCAGTTCGCGGCAAGGGCGCACCGTATCCTGCATGCGGTGCTCGGGGTCAGTGAACGTCAGTCAGGGCAAGCGTCAATCAATCTGCAGAGGCCCCTGACTGGGCGTTCGGTTGGTCATTGAGTTGAGTTCTATCAGGGAATGGGGGTGCATAGTGTACTCTATTCTATACACGTTCAATGTTGCGAATCGGACTCGGGCTGCATTAATTGAATGAATTCGAATGAGAGCGCTGCCACCCCGGTGCGGGGGCGCGCGAGCTGATGGAGCTAAGCGTGCGACATGGCGTGGCGTGGCGTGGAGGAATCAGTGCCGCTCTGCTCTGCACTGTAGTAGGACTCGATTCGGAATCCAGTTACTTAGATGGGCCGTTAGTAAGAGTACCAGTGTAAGATTGGAGCCGGGCGCAGAGCAGATCTCCTGCCGCCATCCATCCCCAATTGCAAGTACAGTTCCACTGCCAGCATTCTCCTCGGCGCTCCGCACGGAGAACTGACTTTTTCGGTTTGCGGCCGCGGGAGTCTTGCCTGGACAGTGGAGAGAAACATGTTATTGTTACATTGGACAAACGCTAACAGTGACGTTGCCACCGCGCGAAAAAGCACCGCGAAACGAGTTCGTACCGGACGGGCTCAGTAATACATACTCAGAGGCGCCACCTGCCTGCCACTGCCAGCGGAGTTGTCCTGTCGTGGGATCTGAAGATCCGTCGTGCCGGTGCGAAGTGCGAAGGTTGAGAATCAGACTTGGCAGGCTGAGGTGCTGTTGGGAGCTGTGAGTCGAGATAGCGTTTCGGTTGTTGGAAGCTTCGCAACTTTCGCAGAAAGAGAAAGAGTGTTGGTTGGACTGATTGAACTTCCTCTGAGATCCGTGTGCGTTTTCCGAAGTCGGGAGGGTCTAGCCCCCCTAGATTATGGCCGCAACGGCGCAGCCCTGAGAATCGCCCTCTGGGCGCACAGGCTAATCACTTGTTGACCACCGTCCTGACGGCACAGCAAGTGCACTAATCTAGGGGCTACAACACGTCGTTCTGCGCTTTGTTTACAAAGAAACCTTACCAGGCCCACCAGCGTGCTTCGTGGCGCCGTTGACAGCGTGATTGCCGGATTATCTTCGCTTTCCAGCTCACGCCAGACCCTTTGAGTATCGTATTATCTCACGCCAGGGATTTGGAAGGGAAGGGCATCTGAAGACGTAAAGACTAACATGTGGCGTGCGACCTGAGAACTGAGAACGATACCTATGTGGCTGTAACTTGATCACTGCGAACCTGCGATGACAAAGCAGAAGATCTGCGCTCAGCTCCTCCGCGGAGGCAATGCTCAGTTGGTCCCGCGCTCGCCACTTGCAGCTGCAGGCCGGGACGACGGCGCGCAGTTGCCTCAATCGGGTCCTGGGATATTGCTCAACGGCGGAGCCTGAAACGAGTAAATAATGACTGGCATGATTTCAACGATCCCATTGTGCACTCGTCGGGCAGGCCGGAGGAAAGGTATGTAATGGGCCGCACGAGATTAGGTTCGATCTTCCAGTTCTTGTCATATTGAGGCCCCGCTTGAGCACGGCGGAAATGCGCTGCAGCTGACAAGACGCCGGGCGGACGGCGATCTTCGCTGTTGGTGCCTTGGCGGCCGGCATTGCATTTGCACAAAGCACAAGCAGCAAGCAGGCCAGGTGCGCTCGGGGTCCGCCCGCGCCTCTGCCAGCCCGGGGGGAATTCACAAATTGAGGATCGAGGTTGCCTTGATGAGGTTTGTCCGAGTCACCGATTCTGGTGACGTTCCCAGCGCTCAGCTCACAGCGCTCGCACTGCACTCGTTCTCCCGCATTTGGGGAGACGACCGTAATCCGCCGCGAGCGCGCCTGGCATGGCATGGCAGAGCACCTGAGCTCCAGTCGAGGCGCGCGGCAGCTGTTGTCCGACCACGTTTTGCGGCCGAGAAGCCTGCGGGGCAGCGGGGTAGTATATGCGTTGCCAAAGCCTCTAGCCCGTCTCGGCGCCGTGACACCTGCCATGCAGCGTGCGCCCATATAAATCGCATATTGCGAGTCTCTGCGCCCGCTGAGCGACGTACGACGCCCGAGGAGTCCGCTTGCGCGCGGCCCTTTCCACCGTCACGGCGGTTCTCAGCGTTGAGGGGGGACCACGTTCTGCGCGTCGGGTCTAGTGGTGCTAATGAGCTGGCGAATGAGGCTACAATAGCAGTCATACTGCACAGCTGCCCGTCAGCGCACGAAGGGCCTTCGATAGGGGTCGAGGAGGGGATAAAAGGCACCCTCGTTCCTGCTAGCGTTCACTGGCCAGTCACGGCGCGAGATCGGCGGCTCTCAGCCTGCGCATGCGTGTTGTACGCGGGCTAGATTTGCATTCAGTCGCATTGGTCATGGGGGCAGCGGGAGGAGGGGGAGGTCCCTGCATGGCGGTGCAGCTTTAAGACGGGAGCATGGATTGTTACGGGACTCTCACACTGCAGTTTGTTCGAATTTCAATCGATCGACTGCATTGTCGGTCGCTCGATACTGTATGCACCCGCCCTACTAAGCGTGGAGTCGTCTTGAATCGAGCTTTCATTTCCGAACTCGAACTCGGACGCCGTCCGAGTCAGTGGTGCAATCCCAATCGCCCGGGACGGTCCACTGCTAAGTGGGAGTCGCTCTCAGTAGGGCAGGAAGGAAGGGTGGAATATCAAGCGCGGACGCCGGATAGGGCGCGTGGCTGTGATTGGGGCGAGGAATGCGTCGGACCCAGACTTGAAGCAAAGTCACGTGCGCCTTTCAAATGCGAGTGCGAAGGCCATGAGGCGCGGGGAAATGCCATTGCGCCGCGTCTGTGAACGATGGACCAAGTGATAGAATACAATATGCAGCTAGCTGTGCAGAAACAACAATGCCGGTGTGAAAGCAGTGAGCAGGGAGCAGGGAGCAGAGGCCGATGCAGGGGCTCGGAAACGATATCGATGCGAGAGAGAGACAGAAACGCAGACAGAGACAGAGACGGAGACCAGAGACACCGGAGTCGAAAGGGAACCTGGGACATCAACATGTGAACATGCGACTGCAGCGTTCGACGCCGCGTGCAGACCCGGAAGTTCGAACAATGGAGCGAGGGCTCGCGTGCGGATCATAACCGTTAGAACATCAGGTAAATCGTAAAGGTAAAAAGAAAAGAATAATCAGCGCGGCGTGGCCGCGAGCGAGGCGGAGGCGGCCCTGCTGGGGCGCCGGCGCCCGGAGTTGCGTCTGCCGTTGCCACTGGGGCCAGCGTCCCCGCGGGTGTTGATGCGCAGGCCGGAGAGGCGGCGCAAAGGCACGGCGGGCATCTCGGATTTCGCGATGGGCGTGGCGAGCGGCGCCCACGGCTTCTCGTGCGTCACGCACTCCCACCAGAGCCCGTCGGCGAACGGCGAGCGCAGGCGGTGGAAGCTCGCGGTGTCGTAGCGCGCGGCGAGCGGCAGCCCGTCGTCCGACCAGAATGCTGCAGCAGCCGCTGCGGGCCTATTTGGCGCAGGAGCTGAGGGGAGAACGGGCGGCGGCGGGGTGGGGCGCGTGCGGAGGGTTGCGGCGGCGGCGAGCGAGGCGAGCTTGGCGTGCTGCGCGCGCTGGGACTGAGACTCACGCCCGGCGCACGCGGGCGGATGGCCCTCGACGGGCGTGTCGGCGCACGAGGTCGGGAGCTCGCTGAGCGGGCAGCCTGTGCCGTCATCATCGGATGCGATGTCGGAACACGTGTCGGGGGTGAGGACGCCGTCCCGCGCCGATCCCGGCGCCCACGCCGAGTCTGGCGAGCTGCTCGCCGTGCTGGACAGCGACATGCTGCGCAGGCTCGCGGTGGACGCCGTGGAGTGCACGCGCATGTGGCCGGCGGCATGCCCGGGCCCACGTGCCGCCGCATCGGACGACGGCGCCTGCGAGAGCAGCGTCGCGACGCTGAGATAGTACATGTATGTCGCGTAGTTGAACTGCGCGAGCGTCGCGGCGGAGACGTTGGAGTCGGCGCGCGGGCGGTGTGGCGGCGCCGGGAAAGCAGGCGCCGTGCCCACATTCATGTTCAGATTGAGCGCTGCGCCGGGAAAGCTGACGCGTTGCGTCCCCGCGGTGAAGTGGTGCGGATGCTGCTGCTGCATCTGGACGGAGCAGACGGGGGAGATGAGATGGGCGGATGGGAGGGATGGCGGAGACGGGGAGCGGTATAAGACTCACCTTGTGCAGCGGAGCCGACGTCAGACTCAGCACAGAAGCAGACCGTTCGCGCGCGCTCGACGGGAAAGCCATTGTATTTGTAGTGCTGCGCAGGCAGGGACGGCAGGGGGGAGGGGCAGGCCTCTCGGAGGAAATGGCAAGGGGAAGAAAGGAGCCCTTCTTATATACGACGAGGGAGCAAGGGCGAGAAGCTCAGGTTTGCACACCGCAATTGAATGAATTCGCACAGGCGCCGCACCACGCTCCCGCCAGCGCGATGCAGGAGGGCACGTTCACTTGCCAAAGTTCTCGCAGCCGATCGATCGTAATCACGACTTATCTGAGAGCGCCCCGTCTTCTGAAATTGCGAATTGGGGAGGGAAGAGAACGTATAGAATGCAGGCGTGCAAGTGCAACGAGGCCTGGCACCCGCACAAAGGGCCCGGCTCACGCCGGCACTCTCCTCGACGCAATCAGCATGGGCCGGCTGGTGATCTCGCACCGTGCGTGGGCATCGGCGCTGGGGATCATGCATGATGACGGGCGGCGCGCGCAGATAAGAGCTACCATCCCTATCGCCGCGACAACATCCAGCGCGTGCGCGACGACGAAGACGCGGCCCGGCGCAAGGAAGAGAACGACGATGCCCGCATCATGCTGGCCGTGCGTCCCTGCTGCTATTATCGTGTCACGTGCCATTGCTTACCATAATATAGGACTCGGAGGCGCGCATTGCGCTGCTCAGGAAACGCAAGCCAGGCAGCGCGCGCGACGCCGAACCCGAGCTCGCACCGGGCCTGTCCAATGCTCAAGTCGAGCCTGAGCCGATAGCGACGACGTCGACTGGGCATATCAACCTGTTTGCCGACCTCGAGCAGGTATGTGTGCAGCCTTGGTCTCCTGCCTTATGCACGATGTTCTGACTCGGTTGCCAGCAAGCCATGCGCGCCGCCATCGCCGCCAGCAAAAAGTCCACGTCCAAGGCCGCACCAGAGTCTGACCGCGGCTTCCCGCTTGCGCCGCCAGAGAAAGATCTGAAGCCGTGGTACTCGTCCGCCGCGTCGGGCGCCGACATCGAGCCGAGCGACCGCCGCGGCAGGGACAAGGAGACGCGCGAAGAGCGCAGGTCCGTCTCGTTACATTTATCTCATCATCCAACCCGCTCACGCTATACAGAACGCGCGACCTCATGCGCAAAGCGCAGTCCGACCCGCTCACCTCCATCAACGCGACCCTCACGCGCTCCCAGCCATCCTCCACCACCTCCCGCATGCGCATGCCGCCTCCCCCAGCACGAATCACCTCTTCTGCCTCTTCCTCAGGATCAGGCAGCAGCGCCGTGCAAGAGCGCTTGACGCGCGAGGCGGCCGAGCGCGCGCGCGCCGCGGAGCTCATCCGGCGGCGGCGGCGCGAGCTCGAGGGGTCCGCGACGCCGAGCACCGTGCACGGCGGCATGGACAGGGACGAGCCGTACTCGGACCGCTACAACCGCGTCGAGACCGAGGAGGCTGGGCGCCGCCGCCGCGACAGGAGGTGGTAGCGCTGTCGTGCCCTGTTCTCCTGTTCACCTGCGCTCCTGTATCATATTCCGTCAAGATCTGTATTTCTAACAACTAAAGCGCCAGGCTGGGTGCCCTTCCTGTTGAGTCTTGAGCCTTTCCTGAAGGGAGCGTTCTGTTCTAACTTCTTGATACGTCGCAAACCTACACCTAGACACAGGTGCTCTGTTTGCTGCTAAACTCACCCCATTCAGTTGCAGCGCCCAGAGTCAGAGTCAGCATTTGAGATGCTTGAAGGTCGACGTGTCCCCGCGTGGCTTGACGTGGCCATGGCCTGCAGAATCTCTCTCGCCTCTACATACATGGTCAGCCTGATTCACTCACCAAACACGAGGCCTCCAAGTTAGGATTCAGGCTGCAATATTCCATATGCAGCCTGCAGATCATACGTGGGAAGATGGAGAGCGCGCGATGATTTGCGTTGTGGCACAGTCTTCAACTTGTGCTTGTTGTGAATCTTGAACCTTGAATCTTGAATTGTGCTTAAAGCTTGTGCGGGACAAGGCTACGTGGGATGCAGGATCAGTCTGGCGCAGCTTGTTCGGACAGGACAACTAGTATACAAGAGAGCCGTCTTCCTGTACCGTTCTTTGATTCAGCACAAAGAACATTCGTTGGGCGACGACGCACCGTTCGCGAGGAGGGACGGCTTCAGGGTCCGGAACACAGCTCGCAGGGGGCAATAGTACACGGGCAATAAGCGGGTTACAACAACAGGTCGGGCGAGCTCAGGCTCAGGCGGCGGTGCCCACGCCTAGAGTGACTGGGACCTACAGCGTAAGTATCAGCCCAGCCAAAGCGCAGCGCGAAAGCAAAGCAAGGAAGGGAATACGAGAGGAAGAGAAGGAGCGAGAAAACGCACCTTGGGCCAGTCCTGCATGACGATATCGACCGGCTCGGGCTCGTTCGGCACCTGCTGGAGTTGGACGCCTGCGCGCGGGCGGCGCAGCGGGCGCACGGGGCGCTGGGCGAACGCGCCGCCGTAGATGATGTTGGGCGCAAACTCGACCTCGTCGTCGTCGTCGTCGTCATCGTCGTTGTCGTCCGCCTCGCGCGGGCGCTTGAGCGGCGACGGCGTGCCCTTCGCCTTCCCGGCGCGCGTCGGCGAGCCCGAGCCGAAGACCTGCTGCAGCGCCTCCTTGGCCGTGGGCGTCGCGTGGACGCTCTGGGTCTTGGTGGGCGACTGCGCGAGCGGCGTGTTGTAGCCCTCCGTGACGCCTATCAGCGGTTTAGATAGCGCCTGTGCGCTGGCGAAAGGCTGGGCACGCACTCTTGCGCACGCGCGAGCCGATGTTCTGCAGGCGCGCGGCGAGGTCGTCCGAGATGCTGCGCGGGGACGCGTCCGAGGCGTGAGTCACGGCTTCGGGGGACGAGCGGGGCACAGGCTGCGCACAGGTCGTTGCCCGGGCGGGCGGCGTTGGCGGCGTGGGCGCCGTCGGTGAGCACGCGCTTGGGCGGGGCGGCACTCATGACTGCGAGCAAGTACTTAAATCTACACTGTGAATGTCGTGTCGTCTGCGAGAGAGAGAGCCAATTTGAAAGCCGCCGGGAACGCGCCGGCTATTCAGTTAAGTCGGAGTCCGTCTTCGCGCCAATGCTCCCGTACGCTCTCCCAGCTCCAGGCTCTCGTCCTCGCACTTTCTCACACCCAAAGATTGGTCTTAGCGATTCTAGGTGCTCGGAACTGGGCCTTTCTTGGTTGAGACCGCGCCCTGTGGGGTTCGGTCGCAATCATGGCGTCAGACGTGTCCGTCGTGGCACAATCGGAGGCGCTTTGCTGCTTGCACCGTGACCCAGACCGGCTAGCGGTACCCACTATACCCAGCTCCGCACAGATCCCCCGCAGCTACAGGCGAGCGCAAAATAATCTGTAGTACCCAGCCAACAACCAGTCCAGGATCCGGAGAGCGATATACGGTAAAGTACAGCTGCAGCAGGAGCAGTGTGTATGTATGTATGTAACGACGGACCGCGTCTAGTAAGTAATGTCCAAACGGAAATGCAAAGTCAGTATACCGTCAGCCGGTGGGGCCCTGGTACAGCACGAGCCGGTTCGCGCGCAGCCAGTCGGGCTCGGGGCGCGACGACTGCACGTCGCCCGGATTGTGCGGGATGTCGACCGCGACGGCGTTGCTGCGCGTCGTCACGTCGACCTGGGACGGCTGCGCGCTCGAGGGCCCGCCCGTGCCCGTGCTCGTGACGATGGTCGCGCTGTCTGGCGGCGCAGGCGGCGCTTGGTAGCGGATGGGGAACGGGTCGATGCCCGTTGCGGGCGGCTTGGCGGCGGATTGTGCTGCTGGACGGGAAGAGCTGGTGTCGGTGCGCCGTCTTCTGTGGAGGAGGAAGAGCGTGATGGAGAGCAGGACGAGGAGGATGAGGCAGATGACGCCGAGGACTATCGCCACCCATGTCGAAGACGCGACGCGATCTCGCGAATTGTTGCTACTTTGCAAACTGTTCAGGTAATCTCAATTGTCAGTATGAGTTGCCTGCAGAAACTCGAAGAAGAAACGCACGACGGCAGCTCGCTCATAGGACGATATCTTCAACAGTGTCAGTCTATTATGCACGTCGCCGAGCAGTACCACCAAAACGCACACAAGAAAGTCAAGCCCAAGCCTCGTCTCGTTCAGATTCATAACAGTGAGCGTGTGCCTGCCGCGGTCGAGCGGGACATGGTACAGCATGACCTGCGCGCGCTCCGCGTCGCCGGGCGCGAACTGCGAGCCGGCGGGGTACGCAAAGTCGTCGACCAGCACGCCGAACGCGCCGTGCGCGGGGCCCATGTCGCCGTAGAACCACACGTCCGAGCCTGCCAAGCGCAGGTGTGAGAATTCATATTCATTGCGCATGTCGACGAGGACGCACCCTGGTACGAATAGCTAAACTGCGCGTTCAGCTGGGCACTCCAGTGTATCGTCCGGTTGGCCGTCAGCGCGCCCGTCCAGCCGCCGCCGTCGTAATGAACTGCACGGGCACAGCGACCCATTAGCGATTGGCAACCCTAGCACTGCAGGCACGCACTGTTGGGATCGCTATCGTCAACGACCACATCGCGCGCCGTGGGCAGTACGGCCGGGTTCGCGTCCGTCATGCTGATACTCTTGCGGTCATGGGGAGTGGAAGGGATTCGAGCTGTCAGCTGAGTTTGATCCGGATAATCTAAAGCAGATGCCGATCCTTGTGGGCGCCTCCTCGGAGCCGCCACAGCTCAAAGGGCCCTGCTGCCCTTGCTATTCTCCCAGCCCTGTGCATCTCAGCACTTCGCCTAGGACCAAATGCCGGGTGCATTCACAGGAACACGAACACCGCGCTCGCTGCCAGTGCTCACAACACGATCTGATCATGAGTGGCAATGGACGATGCCACATCGAATAATTCTTACTTATGGTGTCTGTACAATACATCACATGCATTACTAGTGTACCTCAAGACGCAATCGTCCAGTCTGAGCATTCTCACAGCGCGCACACGCCCATGACGACGCCCACAACAGCAGCGCCGACGAGCGCCGTCCAGCCCGCGACGACACGGCCAGCAGCATTATCGCCATCACCGCTGCCACTGCCATTCCCATTGCCGTTACCGCCGATGCCGCCGGTGGGCGTCTGCGTGGCAGCACTGCTCGCGGCGCTGGTAGCGCTCTCGTACGCGCTGCTCGCCGCGGCGTCGTCGCGGTTGAGGTTAATCAGCACCGCGTCGATCACGTGCAGCACGCCGTTCGCCGCGAGCACGTCGCTCTTCACGATCTTCGCCTGAATCTTCGCGCTGTCGTCGCCGGAGTGCACGGTCACGACGTTCCCGTCGACGGTGAACTTGAACTTCTCGCCCGCCGCGGACGTGTACTCCTTGTTGAGCTGCGTCGAGTACACCGACGTGCCGTTGATGATCTACAGTAACACATGGGCATCAGAACTCTGCACTGTGAGATTTTTTGGTGAGAAAATAAAAGGTCTCACGTGGTTCTGCAGGATGGTCTGGATGAGCGTCGCGTTCTGAATCTGGCCACCGAGCGCGCCGAGCGCCGTGGTGAGCGCCTGGTCGTTCGGCGCAAAGACCGTAATGCCCTTCGCGCTGTCCACCAGCTTCGTCAGGCCGGCCTGCTGCACGGCCGCCACGACGGCCGTCAAGTTGTTCGCCTTGGCGACCTCCTCAATCGTCCCCGGCGGCTGCAAAATACCGTCGATCGGGAGGATGTGGAAGCTGCCCGACGGCGGCGCGCCGGCGTTCGTCACGCGCACGGTGCCCTCCTGGTTCAGGAGCTCGATCTTGTCGCCGTCGAGCGTCGCGGCGAGCACCTGCGCGCGGCCGCCCTCGAGCTGCACGAGCGACGCGTTCGTCAGGAGCGTCGGGAGGATGCTGTGCGCGGGCGTCTTGGCGAACGACGACGAGTTCCACGCGCCGGGCACGACGTGGTACGAGATGACCTGCGACAGGAGGTCCGCGTTCGAGAGCACCTCCTGACGCGCCGACTTCACTGCGATTTGTTTGCCATCAGCACGCCACCATGAGGCACCCCGGCGGTGTCCCGCAACTCACGGGCGTCGTCCGTCGGCGCAAAGATGGTCACGTCCTCGTCCAAGTTCGTCAGCTTCGTCAGGAGCGCAATGCCTGGCGCGAGATGGTGTCAGAAATCGTTTCCTGTGAGTGGGTGAGACATACCAGCAGAGCTGTTGGCAATGCCAGCCGCGAGCGCTGCGAGCTGGTTGAGCTTGAGGGCCTGGAAGCCGGATGTGAGCTCGGCAATTCTAGTCGCGTTGATTTGGTCCTGAGCGAGCGCGGTGGCTGCGAGGAGCGGGACGACGGCGAGCACGCTTGACGATTTCATGATGTTTTTCTGGCAGAGACTGAGCTGAGCGAAGGACAACAAACTGAACGCTGCAACGTACGAACTGCGTTGAGAGAATTCACAAGCAAATGTGAGAGGGGAAAAGGAAGAGGGTAAGGGGAAGCGGGGAATGGCGCGAGACTGCGTTTATATGGCATGCGGGGAAAAGACGTCACCGGCGCCGAGCACGCGCGGAAGGCAGCCTCGGAAGCGCTGCCGAGGCCAGCTTTGGGCTAGCGATCTCCGCGCCCGCACCTGCCTCGGCCTTTGCCTCCGAGACTAACAGCCTGTATTGCGTCGTCGCTTACGACCTCCGACCACATGACCCACACGCGCAGGGCCATCCGCCGGGTGTTAGCCTGGGTCATGCGACGTGCGTCGAAAGCTAGTGACTTTCGTGCTTTGAAGCACGAAAACCTGAAGATGGCGCCTTTACAGTCGGGGTGGCGCAGCAGGTGTCAGCTCTCGACCGAGGGCGACATCACCATCTTGACACGAAAAAATCTTGATCAAGATGCAGACACAGCAGCAAGTTCCAGGAACGAGATGAAGCGAACTTTTTATGGACCTGAGCACAAGATTCTTTGGGCGCGTGACGCAGGAACAGGCGCCGATCGAGCGTAAGTTGTCGATGGAGAGAGCAATGCAAAGATCGTGGCTATGAATCAATCCTTGCGCAGTGTTGTGTTTGAAACTGTTGGTTGAGCAGCCAAACACGCGACACGGGCACAGTGGGCGCGAGTACTAGTAACGACTGTTGGTCGAACAGATCGAGATGAATTGTCATTTCCAGATCGATGCATTAGGAGAGCCATTTTCCGTGCAAAAGACACTATGGCAACGCGGAAAAAGAACACGGTCGCGCGAGAACAGAGTTTCGAGACGCCTGAGGTGGATCTAATGCCCGACCAGGAAGTGCGCAGCGAAGACAAGACGCGTTCATGTCCAGCAATACACCAGTTCGATGACAGTCATCTGGCTAACGCGCAATTGAACGGGCACAGTCCAACACGGACGTTGTTGAGGGCAAGGTCGGTTGCGGTGATTGAATTCATGCCTCGCCTCCTCCTCTTCCTACTCCCGGCTTGCTTCGTCCTTCAGCGCTTCAACCTTGAGATACATCTAGGGTTAATCACCCTTTGCGTGCCGCAGCCTCGATTCCTACTGTACCAACTGGTCAACTGGGTACCAATACGTTCCTAGCAATTTAGCAAAGCTGCAAGTATCGGCTCTATATCGGAAATTTTGTGGCCGCTTCGAGCATGCCATGGAGCTTCCTGCCAAGAAGAAGCACTAGACGATTCTGGCCAACCGATTATTCGTATGTGCTATACTGGGTACTTCCGCATGGTCACTGGGACGCCGGCAACTCTCCTTGAGGGCATCTCGACACAACGCAGAGCAGTACAATTCATTCTTTCAATTCGCGGCGGGAATACAAGTACATCTGTGAGTGTCCTCTTCGAGTACAGGGGTCAAGCTTCAAGCATCGGGCGTCTACTGCTTGCCCCAAAGCTGCTCGGAGCCCTGGTTCTTCAGCTCCTGGTTGCCCGCGACGTGGCCGTACGCGAACTTGGCGGCGCCCGTGGCGGCCTGGGCGGCCGACGCAGCCGTCGAGGTGGCAGTCTGCGCGACACCCTGGGCCTGGGCGGTCCAGTTGCCCGTGCCAGTGGTGCCGGTGCCCATTCCCGCCGGGCGCGTCGTCTCAGCCCATTCCTGAGCTGCACCCGCCGCGCGTCAGCATCTCAAACAACCGTGCAAGAGGGGCGCCAGCGTACCTTCCGACTTGCGGTTCAGGGGGTCGATGCGCGTCGAGTCGAGGATGCCCGACTCGCTCGCGGCCTGGTTCGTGCCCATCATGCCCACGCCGGTGCGCGGCGCGCCGGTGGGCGGCACCTCGTTGCGCGGCGGGTTCATCGAGTCGTTGTTCGGGTTCCACGTGCCCGTCGTCGCACTGAGGCCGTTTCCTGATGCGTTGGTGGACATGGTAAAGTGTGTAGTAGTGAGTGTCGCTGTGGTGGTTTCAGGTGTGAGTAAGACTCCCCTGACGTTGGATGGCACGCTTTTATGCTGGGGAAAGGGAGCCACTGATGTCATGTTTTCGTCAAAGCCACTCTGTCAGTCTGCCAAAAAGGCACTAACTGAGACCGGGTGGGTATTTCAGATAAGGGCCGGAGCGTAGATACCGTTGAAGGATCTGCAGCGAAACCAGGGTTCCTCGTGGCTACTTTCTCCCGGTTACTTTACATGAGGCGGCGCATTCCTTGCTCAGCAGGTGTATCCTGGCGTTCCAAAACATGCTCAGGACGAGCAGGATCGCCCAGGCGCGAGTCCAACCAACCCCACATATGCTATGTGGAGACAGTTGGAGCATGGCTCCACATTTCAGTTTGATTCGCCATGACGGCGTGTGTTTGTGCACAATTTGTCCAGGTTTGGCGCTCGTCCCTGACCAGCCCTGAGCCAAGCATCCGCGCAAAAAATCGTGCATGTATGTATGGGATTGCAGAGCTACATCTGAGGCCGCAATGAAGGCAAGACCGAGAGGAATGGTGAACCCCCAAAGCGAAGAATTTCTGAATCTGGGGGCACAATACCAGGCCGGCCAGCAGGATACAAGTACAATTACCGTGTCCACGCCTGGCCCGGGGATGTAGGCTCTTTGGATCTATGTATGTATGCGAGCCCGAGCAGCAAGGCGAATGGAACACGGAAAGCGGGGACATAATCATACATCATTTTGGTCGCAAGAAAAAAAAGCAAAGCGAAAAGCGAAAACGGTCGTTGATAGTTGGGTGGAGAGGGCGGCGAGGGGATGGATAAGTTACGTGCGTCAAGAAAGCATCGAAGTCCAAGGGTCCAACGAAAAGCGGGGAATCGGGCAGGGACGGAAGTATGTATGCTACCTGCGCATGAGCTTATACGTCAAGTAGCTGCCGGCCATGGCGAAGGCGATGAGCGCGCCGATGATGCCGCCAAACCACGCGAAGCCGGTCGCGTCCTCGCCGGGGACGTGGACGTTCATGCCCCACAGGCCGGTGATGAGGTTCATCGGGACGAGCACGGTGCCGAGCGCGGTCAGCTTGGAGAGCACGTCGTTGATCTGGTTGTTCGCGTCCGTCATCTCGATGCTGATCTGCGCGAGGTAGTTCGAGTGCGAGCGCGAGAGGATCTTTTCGTAGTGGTTCAGGTTCTGCGTCATCGTGATTAGATGGTCTTGGATGTCGCTCAGGTATAAGCCCTGCAACGCGCGCAACGTGAGCAAAGAATGAGGACGCAGGTGCGCCCCGGCAGAGACGTACGATGTCGCTCTTGGGCGCTATGCTCCAGTTTTCATTGCAGCGTTTCGCGAGGCCCTTGACGACGTCGGCCTTGTTTCCCATGAGCCGCAGCAGGCCCATGACCTTCTTGCGACACGTCCCGATGCGGCGCAACATGTCCGAGCGGTCGTTGGGCGAGAGGATGAGCACGAGCTCGTCGATGTTGTCGACTTCGTACTCGATGCTCTGGATGAGCGGGCCGAACGCGTCCGTAATATCTACAGGCTTTTAGCGCGGAGGGAAGGGATCATGGAAGAGCAGCGCACCATCGATGAGCGCGTACGAAATCCAGTCCGACGTGACGTTGATATAGTCCTTGAGCTGCTTGATGCGCCGACGGACGTTCTGCGGGTGGTTCGTGTCGTGAAAATGGAAGGATAGAATGCCCTCGCGGAAGACGACGATGTACATGTTGAGCGGCTCCAGGTGCGTGGGCGAGTACGGGTCCTGGTCGAACGAACGGAAGCAGACGAGATAGTAATTGCGGAAGAGCTCGATCTTCTCGCGGGTTTCTTCCATGAGAATATCCTCCGTAGTGAGTGGGTGGATACCGAAAACCTGCAATAAATCAAGGTCTTGAAAAAGAGACAAATGCTTGAGCAACATACCTTGCTGAGCAGGCGCATCTCCTCGTCCGTTGGACAAAGGACATCGAGCCACCATGTGTTCTGCTCATCGTCATCGGGTGGGACTGAAGCAGAGCCAGCCAAGCTTGTGCTAGCGGGCGCAAGCCGCGGACCGGGATCACTGGGCGTAGCAGCGCCAGACTGAGCAACGGGTTCTTTGGCGACTCCACGGAAGAGGTCAGCAAAGGTTTGTCCCGGGCCAGGCAGATCAGCAAGCGCCTTGGAGTGAATGGCGGTTCCGAGAGCGTTGGAGTAGAATGAGAATCTATAACGTCGGTCGTCGGGATGATGGTCGCGATAGGGCTCCTCGAACATAGACGCCGCCTTGCGGCCTGGGAACGACGGCTGAGGCAGCGTTGGAGGCGGCGCGCCCTCTGCGCCCTCGAACAGAGCGAGTTTGGCGCGGCGATGGTGTACGCCATCGTGCTGGCTGCTGGCCGCGGCGAGCTTGGCGCGCAAATCGGCGGTGCCTGCAGAGACAACCGGCGCGGTCTGCGCGCCTTCTTCTCGCGCGCGTTCGTGAGCAGCAAAGGCGTCGAGCGGCGAAAAGTCGAATGCAGAAGCACTGTGTCGGAGCTGCTGAGCAGAAGCGCCGACCGCCGCGGGGACCGACAGCGCCGGCTGCGAGTGCACGGGCTCCGGCGGCGTAATGGCCAGCGTCGCCGTGCTCTCGCGGTGGCTGCCCAACCCACGAGCCGCAGACAGTTCCTCTTCTTCTTGCGGCGACAGCATCGGGAAGCGGTCATGCTCGTCATCGACGACGCGCCCCGCGGTGGGAGACGCCAGACTGATGCTGCGAGCGCGGGCTATCCCAGGATATTAGCCTAGTATATATGAGGAGGGCTCAGCGGGTGCTCACAGAGGTGCAGGGCCATGTCGGCGTCCATGGTGCGCTGGCGCTCGCGGGCAAGGGGGTCCTCCGCGCTGTGGGACGTGCGCATGAGCGTGGGCGACACGCGCGGCCGGGCTGGGCTCGTCTCGCGGTGGCTGGCACTCGAGTCCCTGCGCTGCGGCGATCCCACCATGGGCCCGAACGCCCCGTCGCTGCCTGGACTCGACATCGTGCTCCGAGGTTGAGATGAAGCCGTGCAAACGTCCGCTTTTGCTCCCGGATCTGCTGCAATTGCACACGCAGCGTGTCTCACCCGCTCCCTGCGCTCCTACTGCTTCAAACAACCAGAGATGCATTAATATTACCCCCAGACGGCTCGAGGGCTTGCCTGCGAAGTTTCAATATTAATGCGGATCTCATCCATCCGTTCCAACCCTGATCGCATTCAGAGACAAGCTACGAATGTGCGTGGCAAATTCAACGCAAAAGAGGCATATCGTACGATATCTCTCTCATGAACCCCATCTTTGAAGACAGAAGTACTCGAGGCTCATCGGTCATGTGAGACACGCATCGACATTGCGCGACGACGCATTCCCGCGACTTTCACATGGCCAGCGAGCTCCCAATTTTTTTCTCAAAGTAAGAGGTAGATCAGGAAGCCCATTTACGCGCTATTGAGCCACTATATGCCATGGGGTGGTGCGCTGTGGAGGTGAGTTGGAACTCAACTCGAACCGATCGTCGATCATATCCACACTTCCTTGCAGTCAGTAACCGCAAACTTCTACACCGGGTGAGCATCGTCCCAAGAGCTCCTGAGTAACGTTGACGCGTTACGCGACGCGTCCAGGAGCGAGGGGGACCAGCAAAACGACGTCATTTCCGCGTGCCCGTCACTCCCAATTGCTTCCGGCACATCTGCAAATACCTTGCAAACCCCAGTCCACCCTCGCTCGACAATGACGTCGTTTCTGGCGGGGAAGATATAGCTAAATACTCACTCGCTTCGCTACCATCTCAGCTCTCAATTCTCAACTCGCAACTCGCTGGTCAAGAAACGGAAACACCCGGCCGCGGGCGGTTGACACGTTCGAACTTGGAAACTTCGCGCGACCCCACGCAGAACGAGACGCTCAGCGAAGTGGAGACTCAGTGCTCAGAGCCCGGTTCGGGAGTCCAGGAACAACACACTTATGCAGCATTGTGGCGCGTAATGGTACGATGAATACAGTATCCTTGCATTGTGACTTGTGCTTATAGACACGTCTAGTTTTGCCCAGCCAGCAGCCCCATCGCGCGCTGCACTCGATTGTCTTCTCCTCCAGCACATGGCTAATCCGCCGGCATGGCCGGGAGTAAGGCTCCTCCGAGTCCTCGCGACGCCTGCGGATTCAGGTGAAGGTCGGACAGGGAATCCGGCACGGCCTCCCATATCTTCCTTCCGACCACCAAAGACGACCGACCGCCCCGCACGCCGGGGAAAGTCTATGCGCACAGGCCCGGGAACATGGTTCGTAGAAGGCCTCCCGCCACGTAGGCAAAAACTGAGGAGCCGCAGACACGGTCTGCAGGGCAGCTATCGTGCTCATGTCGATGTCTACGAGCGATCGCACACCCATGACCGGTGACCTCCCATGTCATGCGCCCTGAGAGAGAAGTGAGGTAAGCCAACGGCGCAAGACCGCGTACCGGGCCGCCGAGGTGCGATATAAGAGGCATCGCGTTTATCGTCGGTACGAGTCCAACACATGCCCACCGACAGAGAGTCGCTAAAGCCGTAGCACTGAGGCACCCCAGCGCCGCAGATTCCATCCAGTACGACAGGCGCTATCGAGGCGGAAACAGGTAGCGAATGCGCAATCGGCCCCAGTCGACGAGAGAGAGGTTCGTTGTCTGCAGGACAGATTCCCTTGCCTACCAAGCAGTCCAATACTGACCGTACTCGCAGCTCACTCCGCGGCACTACAACTGCGAGACTGTGTAGTCGCCGGGCTGTTAGCGGATGTGCAGGGATGTCGCGCAAGGGTGGGACCAGTCATTGCGCGTCCTGCGCGGCCATGCTCCGGATCAGGTACGTATCTCAGCTCGCACTCGTGAATATTCCGATCCTCCGTTCGACCCATTCCAGAAAGGGGCGGCTCCCAGCTTCGACCTTGGGGCGGACGTCCCCGAGGAGGAGCAGCGTCCAGTAAGCGCGCGCCTAATAACAGCCCGCAAGAGTCCGCGGCAAGCGACTTCCTCCGGTGCGTCGACTGGAGAAACCGCGGTTCATCGACCTAACCAGAGAGCAATCCCCGTGGGCAGCGAAGTCTCTTCCCACTTCACGCGTATCCCATGCTGACCTCAAGACGAAGTGGAGCAACTGGACTGGTCGACAGATTCCCAGGTTCAGCATCAAACCGGATGCTTCGACTCCGCTGGCAGCCAGGACCCAACACCCACCATCCGACGCGCACTCTGGTCAGTAGGGGCCGGACGACAGCCAAACCGCGCACTGTATCCGCCGTTTGGGTGGTAATCTGGGATACTGAGCTGCTCGCGGATTCTGACTCGTAGCGTATAGGTGCCTGAAGACTAGCCGCAGCGAATGGAAGAACGGACAATGCAGGGCAGCCGCCTCCTCCTTCAGTGCCCGCGGTCTAGAAGGTTCGATGGATGACTGCCCTCAGCATCTGGCATGGACAGTCCCAGAGGCAGGAAGACCGATAATGCACGCGCAGACCCAGACCGGTCCATAGTCAAGCCTACTATTCCTCAACGAAAATCCTGACACTGACAGACCCCATCCAGAAGCCATGTCAGAGCCACTTGGCGCCTGTCGAGCAACGGGAGCATGATGACGGGATTATATAGGCGGGGCCGGAAGCAAGATCCGCGGATGAGCTCCTGCGGATAGACTTCCAGATGATTCTGGATGACGCGTATGACGTCACTAGCAGCGTGCGGTGACGAAGGTGCAGTCGTCGGTGGCAAGACGGGCAGGATAGCGAGCAAGGATATTTCGCCAGCGGGAAGGCAGGGTACTAAATAACAAGGTACGCAGAAGAGAATTGGGCGCAATCCAGAGCCCGCTGTCGGTACCCAGGCTGGAGACCGAGATGAGGCAGCGCGCTGGGGATGACATCAGCGGCGGTAACGGCTGTGGAGTGCGCGCGCCCGCGGAGAGCGCATTGTCCGTCGGATGCGCGCGTCGGCGGCAGCGGCGAGGTGGTGGTCAGAAAGAAAGAGGTGGGCGGACGGTTCGGCGCGATCAATCCACTTCGGCAGCACGGTCGGCGGAAGGGTTCGTGGAAACCAAAGTCAAATCAGGAAATATTCGTACAAGAAAGAAAAATCAGTGAGCAAGTTTCATATACCTTTTAGCTGACGCGAATGGCGTCGCAAGCATCGTACTGCAGGAGGTCATCAGCACGCGGTCGCTCAGGGGCTACTGGTGTCTTCATCGGGGACTATACTCGCCTTCTCTCCTGGTCCTGCTCCTGGTCTCTTGGTCTTGATCCTCATCTTGCTCTCTTGGTCCTGGTCTTGACGGGCTTCGAAAGACTGTGTCCCGGTGCCTTGTCGATGGCGCACGAAGGCCCTGCTGTTCTCCTAACATCGGCTCGTCTCTATTGATTCGCCTCGCCGAGATCTCAGATCGTGCATGGCTCCGGTGGGCGACAAAGACGTCGGCGCCTGTAGGGAACGGATGCTCGTCGCTGACGAATAGTATGAGGATGACGCTGGATGCTAGGGCTGGACGCGACGTACAGCAGTTCCTACTGTGCGCCATTCGGGTTGGTAGCAGTATGCTCGGGTCTGTCGCGCAACAGAGTGGCAGCGCGGGGAGTGTTGAATGTTACTGGAGTATGTTCTGTGTGCATGCAGGCTGAAGGTTGAAGGGAACCGTGCGCGCGTCGTAACCGTTCCACACCGGCGTGCGTGGCAAAGCCGCTTCTCCAAGGCTCCTGCGCAGTGGTCGGGTACCAACTACCAAGCGGAGCTCTCCAGTCTGCCATTGCGAGCGTCTCCGGTGCCGTGGGCCGCTGAACGAGTCCAACTTCCGGGCCGAATGCTGCTGCCAGTGCGTCGAATAAGCAGCGTAACCGCCGCGATCGAATCGCGCGCTGCAAGGTTCCCAATACCGTCGTCCCAGTCGCAGGGAGGTGGCGTGCAGTACGCGGCTACGAGGACGCTTTGTGGACAGGGCAGTGTCTTGTAGCCTCGTGCTGGACGCGTGCTCCTGCGCGTAGGGGCCCATGCGACGTGGGCGACTGGGCCGCGACGGCCGTACTACTGGCTTCCCGAACGCGATACAACGCGCGATCTGCTGCGACTGTGCTGACTCTGTCGAGTGTCATGAGCCCAGGGGGTGGGTCACATACTGGCTGGGCAAACGCACCGTAGCAACGAACGACCGTAAACAAAGATAGTCTACGCCGCCCAAGCTCATCCTAGAGCTTCCGCGCCATCTGCAGCTGCGCGCAGGAGCTGCCTGCCGCAGAGAGGAGCCGCTAGCGCTGGACCATGTCGTTTTTTTCCCTGGAGCGGCACGGCACGGACGTCCGAATCTGAACAGCGAAGCTGGCCAGCTCGTCCCCGTGACGTCTCGCTCCAGGGTCCTTGCTAGGGTTACTGGACGCTGGGTGCTGGAGCTTGGCTGCCGGCCGGGAGGAGGAAGAGAGAAACAGAAAGTTTGAGATCCCGGGCTATTGTTACCCAACATCGGCAGCTGCGCGCCGGGCGTGGTGCAGCGCGCATAATAGGCTTGTCTGGCTGCGTGCTTGTGGAGTGCAGCAGCGCACATGACTCTGGACTCTGACGCTGGCTCTCTGCGCCGTTGGAGGATCTGGAGGGAGCAACACTGGAGCACTCCAGGGGGGCTGTTTTCATTTAACCGGCAAAATGAAATCTGGATACACCACTCCATCGATAAAGTCTGTTGCTTCGACGAGCTCCATGGGTGCTAGGTATGGGACGTTCTACTTACTGATGCTTGACTCAACCCCTCCCGCCACGCCATGTTTCCCCTCTATGTTGTTCTCCGGCGAAATCTGTCAGCTCGTCCCAGCGCGTCGTGCCGGGTCCCGCGTCGCCGCGCGTCCCGTGTTCCGAGTGTCCAGTGCGACTGCGAGTGGCAATGTGGCATATCTACCGTCTTGACACACTGACGCCAGGCGAGGTCATGCGCTCCAGGGCTCGATACGCGAGGAGCGGACACCGCGATTAGGGGGAGTCCCGTTGCAGCGCCATCTTGCTTGGGCACGTGAGCCCCCGCGCGCTCCTCACTGGAGGTGGGGCGCAGCCGGCTCAGGCTCTCGCGGCACGAAATCGCAAAACAAGTTGCCACTTGCCGGCGGGGGCTTCCTACACCGCCAGTTGATTCTTGGCGGGAAAATTCTTGCTTATACTCGTATTGTGCTGGTCAACGGCACACTCTATCTACTTTCCCTGGCACGGCTGCGGGAGATCTAACAGGAATCTGGTCGCTGCGTTCCTGTAACGCGGACTGTATGCTTCTGGACAGACAAACAACAACGGCACTGCCCAAGCCGGGCAGATTGCACACAGTCAGAAGTTCCGCCCGCTGCATCGATAACGTTAGCATCGAGTTTCCTTATTGTTCGTCGCCGCTGGCTGGCGGCCACTGGTCACTGGTCACCGTCGGCCACGATGACGATGACGGTGTGCCCTGGTGCCTATCAAAGAAGCTTGTACGGCAAGGCGCAGATCGCGCGCACAACGCACTGGCGCTGTGGCAGGCCACGCGGACGGGAGTGCTAGCGATTGCGAGTCTGTTCGCTACATGGCATTCATAATTGTATACAGTCGCGGTTGCGTGAGGAGCACAGATGGTCTACAACAAGCACGTGAAGCAAGAAGGCGAGGTATATACACGCAAAAAAGAACAGGAAAGAAAACGCGAGGGAAACATCCTAGGTAAAAAGCTCGCGGAGAGGAGTAACAAAAAAGGGAATTCGCTCAGATTGGAGATATGGAGACAGACCAGGGAGGAGAGCACAACCTTGCGGGCGACAACGATGACACGAGGGGGACAGGAGAGGCTGATGCTGATGGCGGCGGCAGGTAGCGCTGGACCGGATGCACGATCGAGGCACGATCGCAGCCGCCAGCGTCGAGAGGACGGCTGAGCGGTCACAACGAGGCGCCGCGCTCCGAGTACCAGTTGTTGAGGTATTTTTCCGCTTCAGAGTACTCTATCTTGACTTGGCCGAGGATGGTTGTGATGCGCTCGAGTGCGTCGGACTCGGTGAGCTTGTGGTCGTGCTCGTCGTGCAGCTTGCCGTAGTTCTGCATCTTTTCGCACGACTCCTGGACCTTCTGGACGCCGAGCGCAGCGCTGGAGCCCTTAAGGAAGTGGCCGAGCTCGCTGAGTTTCTTAAGGTCCTTAGCCTCGCTGGCCGGGCGTGAGCGGCAGCTGGCAGCTGGCAGACGGCGCAGGGCGACTTACAGTGCCTTGTCCATGTCCTTGAACGTGGTCTCTGCCTGGGAGAAGTAGGCCTGGGTCATGCCTACGCTGAAGTCGTACGTGTCGTCTTCCTCGAGCTCGAGCAGCTGCTGGAACGTGTCCATGTTGATAATTACTGACGATGACGCCTGATCGCCGCCGTCAGAGGCCACCTCGTCCGCGCGCCCGGCCTGGCCGCTTACCGTCGACTCTGCGTCCTCGCTCTTCGCCCTCGCCGCCGCGACGGGCGAGCTCGAGCGTACGACGGCCGACGGCACGCTTGCCGGTCCTGCAGGGCTGCTGTCGCGCACGGCCGCCGGCGACGGGTAGGGCGAGCGCCGCTCCGGCGACGAGCGCGTTCCAGGTACGGTGCTAGCTGCCATCGAGGGGGTCCGGGGTGATGGTGAGTGCACGGGAACAAGCACCAGCTCGTCAGCTCGGCGACATCCGTTGCACGGAATCAGATCCTCCCTGCCGTCGTCTCGCCATTCAATCTAGATCTCTGGATACTAAGTCTCAGCCCAATCTAGTTTTTGCGCAGCATGAAAGTTGGAAGGGGGATTTCTTAGTAGTAGTGCAGGAGCAAGTCTGTCCCAATTAGCCTTTTCCCCAACTTGAGAACTGATCGGCCATCGGCAAGCTGAGATCAAGCTATGACGTCGTATCATCGACCCCTGGCAGATGCTTCATGGACAAGCCTGCGACTGAGAATGCGGAATGCGTAGCTCTAGGGACTCGCGGAAACTATGAGATGATGCTCTCTGACTCCGTTTCCCACGCTCGTTGAGCCTGGAGTTTAGTTGCCTTCTCGGATGCAATTGATACTTTGGGATAGCACCGGCTTTCAACCAGCACCAAAGGCGTAGGAGAGAGCAGGCAAGAAGAGTCGATAGGACGAGTGCCGTGCCGATGGTCAGGGTTGGAAACACCTTATCTGTCGCGCACGGTGGAGGGGAGTCCATTTTCACGTTGCCGCGTTTTTGCCAACTCTCTGACCAGATCAGCGCATCCTCATTTGTCTGTCATTTTATTTATTTTGTACCTATATGTCCCTGCTAATGAACGCACCGGGGCAAGTTCAGTTGAATGAAGGGCCCATACCAGAGCGGTGCATTACCTGTGACCGTGCCATCCCGAGTAACGCCTCCATCATACTCCCCATCTGATGAAGCTGCCGATTCTGCTCGACAAGGAGCACGTTTTGCGAGTCCATTTGAGATGTCAGCTTCTGCACGGATTCGCGCAATGCTGCAACCTCGCGTCGGAGCTCTTCCACCCCCGTCTTGTCGGCGGCCGCGGCTTCCGCGGCTCTCCGCTCAACAAGACTGCTCTGCCCGCGCCAGTCCCCACCGCTGCACTTGCTATTCTTGGAGTGGCAGCGCTGACACGCCCCAGGCAAGCCCGTATTCGCCTTGAATCGCAACTTGCACTCCGTCTTTGCAATAGCGCACTGGTCGCACTATGACAACCAATGGTTATTAAGCCATGAATTATAGACAGAAAGCCACGCACGGGAATCTGAGCAACGGCACCCGGTTGAAGACCCGATTCTTCAATTCGGCGAGCGATCAGCGGGCTCGGTTCTCCCCTTGCATACCGCGCCAAAGCTCCATCATGATCATTGCCATCATCGTCTTCCTCGACGTAGTCACGGTCGTCGTACACCGCTTTGGCGGAACGAGTACGCTTTGGACGGGATGCTGCCACCCCGCCGTCAACCGCCACGTGCTTCCTTTTCTGCGTCGGAGCCGCAATCACTTCGGAATGCCGAGCCGTTTCCGGCGATGGACTGTCCGGTGTTTTCGCCGCAACCGTAGTGTGCGCCCTCTCGTCGTCTGACGTGGGTTCGCCAAGCACAGCGCAGAGAGCCTCCAAGCGCGCCTCGAGAGCATTCCGCAGCGGCCCAAGCCGCGGCGGCGGCACCGGTCCCTCCCAGAGCCAAGAGGCAGCGTGGGCGGGATCCTCCTGTGCCCATTCCAGTTCCTTCGCCGAAAAGTCCGCTGCTGGGTGCTGGTTGGCCAAAACCATCCAGTTCTGTGCCAGATGCGCCACCGCAGAGTCGAAATCGGCGCGCATTTGGTCGGTGATGTGGTCCACGGCGCCGCACTCCTCGTCGAACTTGCCGAGCTCAGCATACAGCTCGCGGCGGAGAGGCGCTTCCACGCTCCGGTGATGTGCGGTGTCGGCGTATTGGTCGTGCAGAACCCAGCGCTCCAGTGTAGTCTGCACGAGAGGTACCTCGCCGTCCTTTCTCGTATAGAGCTCGTTCAACCGACGCCACAGGATCATTCTAGACCTGATGGAGTCGAGCTCAGAGCGAAGTTCGCTCTCCGTCTGCTCCGGAATATCCAAGGCGGCGCGGGACATATGAACGCGGGGTGCGGGGCGAGCGGTTACGCGGGACTGATGGTCGCGTCACCGCGTGAGGAAAACTGTCGGACTTCCGGTTCCATTTCCGACACGGACACAGCCACGCACGCGTATATCAGCTATCAGCAGACGCCGAGCATGTCAATGGTGTCCGATACAACTACATTCTCGAAGAGCAGGATGGAACGACCTAAGACAAAGCCTTGAGGAGTGCCTCGCCGACCGCGGTCGCAGAAGCAGGGTTCTGCCCGGTGCTGTTTGCCAGCTCAGCGATGGCGATTTGTGTAACTGCGGGTCGAACTTACATGAGCTTTCCGTCCGTCACCGCGATGACCTAGTACAGCGTCAAATGGACTCAGGAGAACACAGGCGCGGCAAGTGGTACGTACACCCCAGGGCTCGACTTTCTCGAATTTGGCGCCCAGTTCAATCAGCTGCCATTCAGTCAGCCCAGTTTCAGATGAGCAAGACTGTCACATACCTTGTTCTCGACGAGGAAAGGGATGTCATCTCTGCTTCCAAGTGAGTCCTCTGCGCATAGCCCAGTAAGTGATGTGGCCCGACGCTTTAGAACGATTGCTGAAGTTACCCTCGACGTTCGTGAAGCCGGATGCCCGACGTCCCGCGAAGATGGACTTTCCGTCAGCGTCTGTCACACCGACCAGTGCCCTGATGTCAATCCCAGTGAGACATGTGCGGCTGGTAATGGGGTAAAAAGACGAACGCTGGGCCGTGGCAGTCGGCCGAGACGATCTTACCCGACCGCCAGAACTACGGAGGGTCAGAGTTAGGCTTCGAACACATGCTGCACGCACCTTGTTGGCCAGCTCGATGTTCTTCTTATCGAAGGCAAGGTCGATAACGGGACCATGTCTATGGCCGGTATGTAAGGACCAGCTCTCCCAGAAACCAAGAATAAGCTCACCCGCCGGGGTAATAGACAGCAACGTAGTCCTCAACGTTAACCTCATCGAGCTTCTTCGCCTTGAAAAGCTTCTCCTTCACTTCGGCATCCTCCTGGAAGAACTTGCGGGAGGCTGCGTCGTCTTGGAGATTCTGCCGGGAAGAGCGAGGGTAGTTGAGATGACACATATCAGGTTCCGTCATGTAAATGCGCATACAGTTATGCTTTCTTGCTGGACGGGCGGGTTGGGCCCCTTTGGGGCGGCGAAGTCGATGTCGAAATGCGGGCGCAGGATGTAATATGGATGGGCGGCTACAGGAGCAGGTCAGCTTGCAGTAGCGATGCGGCTCAGATAGGTTTGGAGAGAGACGTACCCTCTGGAAGCCAGTAACCTATTGGAATAAAGAGATCAGTACAACCCGTTTGTTCTTGATCGTAGGGCACACACCTGTGGGTTTCCCCAGAAGCGTCTTGTCAGCGGAAGTAAACACGAAGAGGATGCGGGGTGCCATGGCCAATGCAATGTATGAGCTGAAGAGCGGAAAGGCTGCAATGGTTATATACCACCTAGCTGAGTAATCATTTCTCAGCGTCATAGGAGAAACCTGAGGCCACTTGGTCGTGAAGCTGACTCATGCTTATGTTAGCATGACGAATCAGTGAGATGTGATCATCCCAGAAACTCGGGAAACTGATGGTGCAGGGAGAACTCATGAACGTAGGTTTCTGGGTTACGCCTTGGCTAAACGCCGCATGCTGTCCTTCGGTGGACATGCTGAGAGGTTGCACGGCTTTGGTACGGCTGCCGGCGATTACTTGACGCGAGCCTCGTTTGCGCCTTCCTCGCAGTCTTTCAGACTCCTCCCCATCCTTGTGTGCTCACTGAGACTCGATTCATAAATCATCCTTCACTTTTTGTAAGGCCGCATCGAGTTCAGAGCCGCCGGCGCGGTCGGGTCTCCACGCCGTCATTAGGGGGTATCACAGTGCTCGCAACGACTCGCAACGCGAGGTCGCAACGAAATCCGCAACGAAATCCGCAACGGGTCGCAACGGCGTGTTGCGACCCGTTGCGGCGTTGCGAGTCCGGGAGTCGCAACACCTCGCAACACTCGCAACGCCCACTCGCAACGAAACTCGCAACACTCTCTCACTAAATGATGGCATTGTCCATCATTCTTGCCATGATACGTCCACAAACCATGCACGTCTGCATAGTTTTCGGCACTTTATAACGAGGAAGTGCACGGTGTTGCGAGTTATGTTGCGAGGGCTATCACAGTACTTGCTCGCAACGGCGCTCGCAACGTTGTCGTCGCAACATTTCGTTGCGAGCATCGTTGCGAGCTGTTGCGAGCTCACTGTGATACCCCCTATTGTCTGAGACAGCTCAGATGCTCAAATCGAGTCCTGCCAGGATGCTCGAACGTAATAACGCGTTGGAGTTGCGTGAGGTAGAGTTTCGTCTTAGCAGCAGCGGGGTGCTTGCGGGACTTCTGGGTCCTGGTGGCAACGCCTATATTCAATACTATCCCTGCAGAAACTACAGCAAGTGATGGTCTCAATGAGCATTAGGTTGACAATATACCAGGCCGGACTGAGACTCACCGGGTGCACCCCTACCCTTCAGCTTGCAAGACTACCCGCAGACTCCGACCGTGACGCATTGATAAACTTGTCCATGAACAAAATCGTGAACCCCGCTTCGCTCCCCAAGAACCCGCTCGGCATCCTGCGCTCCTCTGCGGCGCAGAACCCACGGCGACCGTAAAACGCGCCGTTGTTCTCCTTAATGCACGATAACATCACGCGAACTGTCTTGCCCTTGCTTTGCGTGACAGCGTAATCTTCGGCGAGGGCGAGCAGGCGCCGCGCCAGGCCCTGCTTCTGCACGGCCGGGCTGACAGCGAGGCAGCAGAGCAGCCAGCGCGCCTCCGAGGGCGGCGCTGGTGCAAGGGGCGGCCGCTTAAACTCGCGACCAGGCTCGACAGGCACTACCGGCACCGCCGCTGAATCGACGTACGGCCCGATCGAAATCGCGCCGTATATCTCCTCGCCAGAGTCGGATGCCAGCACGAACGTCGTCGCGGCGTCGCCCTTGTCGTCGAGGTACTGCTCGATGCTGCGGTAGCGCGCCGTCGTCGCCGGGAGGATTGGCTGGCGGGACGCGCTGGCGAACGCGCGGTTCTGCATCTGCACGACTGGATCGAGCAGCGGCGAGTTCGCCAGCTCGGAGGCGCTGAGGATGTGCAGTGTGCAGTTCTGCTGCTGCCCGTTCACGATGAGCGTCTCGGTCTGAGTCATTGTCAGCAGCTGTGAGTTGGGATGAAGTTTGGAGATTGGGATTGCCTGACCCAACGTCCTGTGCCTCTGAGCACAGGCATGATCGGGAAGCATGATCCGGAAATTCTGCAGCCGACCAGCCTCAGTCATTCAGCGGCTCAGCTGCAGCCAGCACCTTACGAACGTCACAGTACTACACCTGCTTGTACCTTCTTGTCAATACTCTCTGGCACTGCAACCAGTATCCAGGGTACCCACGAGTAGGGGGGGTTCCGCGACAATAACTCGCAGAGTCTAGCAGGCTGCGAGAACAGAAGACACAATCTCAGCATCGCGCAGCTGGGGGCGAACACGCCAACCCTGTACCGCGACAACCAGCTGCTAAGCACTCAGTTCCCCGAACGAAGATATCGTTACTGTAAACGCTGGAGACTCGGCTTTCCGACACTCGACACCTGTCCTTCACCGTCTTTGTACAGATAGAAAACTGTAGCACTCATTACACATCTGGAGGCTGAAAATGGAGGTTTTTGACCGTGTTGAATTGCTCGCTCCTCTGCGATGTCGGAGTAACGGGAAAGTGGCAGATCAAACTCGTTACGACCGTGTGAAGCCATCCTATACGTCCTTGGATGTAAGGATGTAACGCGCGATTGTCGGTGTGCTGATCGTCTTCGACTTGCATGCATTGACAATGGCACCGAGAAAGCTGCCAGGTAAAAAGTCCAGGGGTACCCTTTGTAGAGGGGCCCGGGTCCTCAAAATTCTGTCACCGAAGGTGGGGCCTTCCATTAGCGCAGGGACGTGTTTCAAAACGCAATGCGTAAGTCTCCGCTGTCGTGTCCTCCGAAGGCGCACGCCACAAACTGGTTTTCCAAGGTGCGCCGGTCGCGTATTCAGCTCTCTGGGTGTCTGATCCAGTCCGCGCGGAAAAGGCGACTGTATCTCTGGTGTTTTATGTTGTGGCGGCGTGGCCACTGTGGTCGTGGCTTCAGAGGACTTGTCGCGTCCTCGAACTCCGCGTGCACGTGACTCTCGACAGCGAGCAGTCAGGGAGAGCGCAGACTGCGCTGCTGTATTCACCTGCTCAGAAGGAGTACCGGCGACTCAATTCCCGACGTTCTCAAATACAGACCGGGCTCCAAGTCGTCCCGGGTTTGCACCATGCGTTGGGGAAGAGGGACACGCCAAGAAGATGCACGAGGCCGAGGGGTTCATCAAGCTTCTGTGGATCCGTCCCACGAGCGCGTGCATGAAAGGAGCATGATCACCATCCAGTAGCCTCCGATCGGGGAAGGATTCTCAGGTTCGTCGCGGTCTCTTCCTGTCCAGAGTCCCGTCGACTTGTGTGAGCGCAATATTTATGATAGGATAAATTATCGCAAATACGTCGCATACATGCGCATGTATGTCGGGCGGGCGGCGAGCTCACTGTTCACCGGTGGGCAGCAAGGCGGCGCTCGAGCGCGGCGCGGCGCTTGAGCTTCTCGCTGCGGCGAACCTTGCCGGCGGGGCACTGGGGAGCCGGGGCGGGGGCGGGGGTGGGAGCGGGCTCCGGAGCGGGCTCTGGGGCGGGCTCGGGCTCGGGAGCGGGTGCGGGCTCCGGGGCGGGCTCAGGAGCAGGCTCAGGCGCTGGAGCGGGCTCCGGGGCCGGGGGCGCGGGCGGGTCGAAGGTGAAGGGGCGCTTGTCCGGGAGGCACTTGTCCGACGCCTCGGCGTCGCGTATGCGCGGGTTGTTGGCCATGAAGTCGAGCTGCGCCTGCAGGCACGTCGGGTCGGCCGGGAGCGCGCCCTTGCGCTTGGTGTAGACGTAGAGCACCTCGACCTGCGCGAAGTCCTCGGCGGGCGAGGAGTTGGCGTAGTCGTCCGGCACGCAGCTGAGAGTGTTCGGTCAGATTTTGCAAGAGGGGCCAGTTGCAGACAGGGGCTTACCTAGACGCCGCGAGGGCATCGGTCCATTCCTGCGAGGGGCTGGTGCCCTGGTCGACGGAGTGGGCGGCCTCGTGCAGGAAGACGGAGACACCGCAGTCACCGTTGAAGGTGATGAAGTCGCCGCTGGAGCCGGCGCTCGGGCCGTCGGCCTTCACTGCGAGGAGCGAGCCGACGTAGGAGCGGATGCCCGGGGGGAGGGAGCCGAACCTGCAAAACGAGGAGGTGAGCGCTGGGCGTTCCATCACACGTGGTACGGAACCGCATCACCTATCAACGATCGTGTCCATGCTGTCGAAAGCGGCAAGACAGATGAGCAAGAAGAGAATTGCGCGCGGGACAACGTAGCAGACGCACTCCATGTTGGCGTCCTTGCAGCGGCAGAGCGCCCAGGGCGTGTCACAGTCGTCGTACTTGACGGAGACGGCCTCGAGGTTGTCGGCCGAGCACTTGTCGCCCGCGCGCTGCACGCACATGTCCGGGACGGGCATGTCGACGCGCGAGCTGGGCGGCTTGGGGATCGTGGTATAGTAGTCGGCGAGGGGGTCGCCGAGGCCGTTCTTGAAGAGCGTGTCCTTCCCGAGCGCAGCGAGCGCCGGAGCGCTGACGGAAAGCAGCACCGCGAGCGAGGCGAAAGATTTGTTGAGCATCGTGAATGTGGGTGTGAAGGAAAATGCAGCAGCCAAAGGACGCTGGGACGAAGGGAATAAAGGTTGAGAGAAAGAAACGAGACGAGACGAGACGAGGGAGAGAGGAGAAAGACTGGGAGAATCTCAGTTGATGAGCTTTGCCATTTTGTACCGTCCATGCGGTGATCCCAAGCCGGTCGTATTACATTTTGAGCACACAGCCGCGGTCGCATGACAACGAGGCACTGCAATTCCACCTGCACCCCCGCATGACGTCCATGCAGCCTGAGTCTGGCCTTGGGAACACAATACTCGCCCTCGAAACGAAACCACTTGCGACTGACTCTTCTAGATGTTTCACAACGCGATTTCTGGAACCAGGAAGTCAGCGATACGAGCACGGTCTCTAGTAATACCAGGCTGAGGATGCTCGCGATCGCGAGTGTCTCGGCGAGCGCTTACGACGCCAGACTTGGGCTGCATGCCATGATGCATCGGAGCACCCAGTGTACCTGCAGAGCATTAGCCCCACTCGTAACCGTTCGCCAAGACCAAGGACCGCCGTGCTTTGGTCATCGCCCGAAACGGCCACGAAATATAAGGGCTGTACGCCATCAGCAGTCCGCAAGTCGGATCGCCAGAGACTTGCCAAGTCACCGATTCTCAGAGACCAATGTTCTGACTTGTCCCGAGGTTTAATGACACTGTGTAGAATGGCCGCTCTTGCAGTGATCGACGACGACGAGAGGAGAATCTCCGAGGAACGCGTGTGAAACAGGTCAATGGTCATACGGTATGTACTGTTTTCCTGTGGCGGCGCCTCCGCCGCGCTGAACGACGCCGAATCTGAATCTGTCCCAAATTTACTTGAAAAGACTGCAGGCGTGGGAGCTCCTGAGTGCTCTGATGCTTCAAGCGACTCTAATCCTTTTTGGGAGCTGTGAAATATACCGCTTTCGAGAGTGCATTCGGTAGCAGTACCCTGTCGGATGCTCTGGAGTGGAGCGTTGCCAGCGCAGAAAAGAGAAACGTGTGAGCGGTTGGCGGGACGAAGCGCGCAGGACATGAGCCGTGTCATCGGAGCGCCAATTCGAGCGTGAACTCAGCGAGCTCAGCGTGCGTGACGACGGCGACCGGCGCCTAGCAGCGCTCACCTTATTGGCAGCCATGCCCGACGACTCGCTCATTGTGCCCGTCCAAGTGCCCAGCGGCACCCTGCATTTCGCGCCGGTCAAGGCGGATGCGACGGCGCAGGATGTCATTGCCGTCCTCAGGGCCAACCTCGAGCTCAAGAAGGAGGTCCTCGACGACCTCCACGACGACCTCTGGGCGCTCCAGCGCATCCGCCGCGAAGAGCGCGGCCGCACGTGGGAGAAGGATGAGCTCGATGCCCTAGGCGACGGTCCGTGCCAGTATCACTACGCGCGTCTATCCAGCCACTGAACAATAATCAATCAATTCTTCAGGCATACTGGACTCCAGTGAGCCCATCGCGCCGCTGCTGGCCACGACCGCGCCCAAGACGGGCACTGTCCACCGCCATTTCTCGGCCTTCCCGCTGACCTCGCACATGCACACGCCCGTCCTGCGTCTCGTCTCGCTGCACCCGTATCTCTCAGTCACCGTCTCCTTCGCCCGCGTGCCAGAGATCGAGGACGACTTTACATGGCGATGGTATCTCGCTCGGTCCACGACCGTCGAAGAAGTGCTCGACGGCATTGGCTCGGAGCTCGGTCTCGCCAAAGTCATTTACGGCCCCGGAGGAGGCAACATCGACTATGTGCTCGAGGAAGTCTGGACACACAAGGACGAGACCGAATGTAAGTCGAACATGGCTGCAAATTGTGTACGCTGTGCTCCCCAATCTTGCATTCTGGCATGCTGGGCGCTTCATCGCGTAAACGCGCCTTCGTGGTCATCGCTGACGCGCTCGACAGTACCACTAAGATTACCCAAGACGGAGGCGGTTTCGCCAATCCTCGAGTCAACCCATGTCCCTGTGGGAGCTATCCCAGGGACGCGACATTTCCGAATGTGCGTGCCACAGGAATGGTACCGACGCTCCAATTCGCGCTCGACTTCCGCGCCCTCCCTCGAGAGCCTTTTCCAACCTCCCTCCGCTCGGTCGTCCATGATCCGAGCTAACGACGACGGCGACGACGATGACGAGGGCGACGGAACCGCCAAGGCGAACCAGGCGCCGACGCTAACAGCCTCAGCCAGCGGCTCGCCGCGTATCGCGGACTCGCGCTCGCAGAACCGGCTGTCGAGCATGTTCTCCGTCGACAGCTGGCTCAACGTCTCGCCGTCGCCGTCAAATCCCGCTCCGGCGGACAAGATCAACGTGAGCGCGCCCGTGGGGCCCGACAGCGAGAGCGACGACGAGGAGCAGCTCAACGACGAGGAGAACGCCGCGTTCGACGGGATGATCAACGAGCTCGGGCTCAAAGGCCCGCAGCGCTCCGCCATGCAGGACCTGCCCGTCGTGCGCAAGCGCTACCTGCTGCGGCAGCACCAGCAGATGCGCTCGAGCTCCAACATCAAGGACATGGCGTCGCACCGGCACTCGCAAGTGGACTCGCCCGCGTACTCGCAGAGCTACGGCCCGGCGAGCGCGACGACGCTCCTCCCGCGCCTCGTGCCGCAGCTGACGGGCGACGCGGGCGTCTTCAAGCGCTTTTCCATCGTCGGCTGGGGCGGCGGCGGCGGGGCGGCGACGCCGACGCAGTCTTCACCGCTCGCGACGCATTCGGAGAGCATGGAGACCGTCGGGACGCTCAAGACACGGCCCCTGTCACCCGTCCAGCGCGCGCAGTCCCCACCGCCGCAGCCCGAGGCTCAGCCGCTCGTGCCCCAGTCTACGGGCGGCCTGTGGGGCGGCTGGTTCGCGAGCAGCAAGCCGAAGACGGCGGACAAAGCTGCCGGCGACAAGTCCAAGGGCCAGTCGCCCGAGTGGTATGTCGACGGCTTGAAGCTTGGGTATGTATCGCGCTTCCCGGGGACACTCGAGGATTATTCGCTGACGCTTGTATAGGAAAGGTGCGGACGAGCGCCTCGCGAAGCACCTCATCTCGCTCCGCGTACACCTGTCGACCGCAAAGCTCGCGTGGATTGAGAAGTTTGTCGCGGATGCGCACGGGATGGAAGAGCTGGGCACCTTGCTCGCGGGGCTGCTCGCGAAGGCCGGGACGCGCAAGAAACTGAACGAGACGGAGACGATGGCGATGCTGGAGATCATCAAGTGCCTGCGTGTGCTGCTCAACACGGAGCCGGGCTTCGGGCGCGTGCTGACCGCGCCGACGCTCATCACGCACATCGCGTTCACGCTGCACTACGCATCCTCCAAGCTGCGCACGCTCGCCGCGGAGGTCCTCGCGGCGCTCTGCGTACTGAGCGTTAGCGAGGGGCACCGCCTGGTGCTCGCTGCGCTGAGCGACTACAAGGTCACGTACGAGGAGAACTTCCGCTTCGAGGAGCTTGTGGCGATCCTGAGGGTACCGGACGCGTTTGGCACGGGCGAGCTGAGCGACGCGGAGTCTGGCGCGGAGGACGCGCTCGACGACGGCGTGTGGGAGGCGCGCGGCGCCGTCATGGCGCTCGTCAACGCGCTGACGAACTGCCCGGAGTCCGTGGAGGACCGCGTGGCGCTTCGCGAGGAGTTCGGGAGGAGAGGACTGAACGAGGTCATCGTGGTGCGTATTCGCGGCTCGCCTGCCCTCGTAGAACATGGAGGCTGATGGCAGATTGTTGGCGTAGACGTTGCGGTACATCCAGCCGCCGGAGGGGCTGCTAAAGCAGCTCAATGTCTACACGGAAGAGAAGTTCGAAGACGAGGAGGACCTGCGCGAGCGCGCGCTGGCGCATTTCCGCGCGTCGTCGCACGACCGCGGGGCCTCCGAGTCCGAGCTCGCGCTCGACGAGCTCATCCGCATAGCGCGGCAGCACGACGAGCTGTACCCCGTCATGATCGATGTGTTGAAGCGCCTAGGTATCATTATCCAGCGTGATATAAGCAAGTGCGTAACCTGCGCATACCCGTTGTCAAAGCGCGATGGCTTACTTGGATCTTTTGCAGCAACCTCAAGAGCGACCTCTTTACTGTTCTGGATAAATTCGTAGAGCATGCAGCACACCTTGACAATTTGTGAGTCTCCTACTCGTCGTCGTTCGTTGCAGCGATTAACTCCCAGGGGAAAATAGCGATGACAGCTGGCGGATATTCATGAAACGGTTCGGATCGTCCGTGCAGCATATCACTGGACAGCCGGCCGACTCCGCAGCTCTTGCCGAGGAGGAGCTCGAAGTTCTCCGTGCCAAGGTCGATGAATTGAGCGCGGAGGTATAGACTTCGATTTCCTATTGATGTGTAGCTAATTCGTATTGTAGAAAACGGAGCTCAAGAACGAAGTCAATCAGCAGTTGGCGGAGATCATCACTCTCAAGGCGTTGCCGAACCATACGTCCTCCGGACCGATGCGCGCTCCTGGCAAAGGCGACGTATGTTTTTGTACTCTCGGGTTGGCTTGTGTCATGCTTATTTGGCTGTGCAGTCCAATCAGAATTTCCACGGATTGGTGCAGCGGTTGGTCCAGAAGGAGAAACAGGTCATACAACTCCAGTCCGAAGTCGATCGTTTGAAAGCGCAAAATCCAAGTGATGGGCGGGAAGCGGTCCGTATCGTAGTCTAATACGTGTTTTAGACTCTGATTTTGTGTCACGACAGGATGAGCGGGCTAGACGAGAACGTGATCGGGCTAAGTGGAATATTTTGAACGATGAGATCGCCAATTTGAAGACTCAGGTTCGTCATTTTGAACTTTCTATGATTGGTCACTCACGTAGGGCGGTAGATCACGGAGCTTGAGAGTGCGGCGGGTCGCAAAGACAAGGAAATACTCTACTTGAAGCGAGCGCTGGAGTCCGTCTACTCTCGGTTTCAAACTTCGTTCCAGTCGTCGCGGTCTCTGGACGCGGAGGTTGATGCGCAGGCTATTGCTACTCAGGCCATCGACAGTCTCACGCGCAAAGACGAGGAGATAGCGAGTCTGAAGGTCGAAATTTCCAAATTGCAGGAGCAAGTGGCAGCCTTGATCGCGAAGGCAGCGCAGGCAGCGCAACCTACGAGCGAGAAGGAGTTCAAGGCGCGCAATGCGCCCCCACCTCCACCTCCGGTGAAACCCAAGCGGGCATCGACGACGGCACCGGCGATCAACGGTGTGAACGACGGTTCAGCGTCGTCTGCCCCTCCACCTCCGCCTCCGCCTCCACCTCCGCCGCCCGCTTCAGCGTCGAATGGTGCAGATTCTTCACTCCCACCGCCTCCTCCTCCGCCCCCTCCACCTCCACCTGCATCGTCTACGGCTTCCGATAATTCTTTAGCACCCCCTCCTCCCCCGCCTCCTCCTCCCCCCGGCCAGTCCTCCTCTCCAGCACCTCCGCCCCCTCCGCCGCCGCCGCCCTCGGGTTCATCTGCCCCGCCTCCACCTCCTCCGCCTCCCAGTGGAGGAGGGCCTCCACCGCCCCCGCCACCCCCAGGAGTTGGACCTCCTCCGCCCCCTCCGCCTCCAGGCGGCCTGCGCGGAGGACTCAGAATTGTGAAGTCCAGGCCGACAAAGCGCCTGAAGCCTTTCTTCTGGAACAAACTTCCCGCGCCCGCTGTCACCTCGACTGTCTGGTCAGAAGTTGGCTCGGGCTTCCAGTTAGACCTTTCAGATCTAGACGACACGTTCTGCATCGACAACACTCCACTGTCTCCTTCCGCGTCGACAGGTGCGCAGAAGAAACAGCAGAAGCAGGCCGTTACGACGCTTCTCGATATCACGCGGGCGAATCATGTCGGTGAGTGGGCCCGTTCAGATCTATGGAGCATTATCTAAGTCCTCCATCTTAGCGATTATGTTGTCACGAATTAAGCTATCCTTCCCTGACATTAGACGAGCACTGTTGGAGATTGACGATGCGCGATTATCCATGGACGACTTGAAAGCGATCGGGAAACACTTGCCAACGAACGACGAAATCGCTCGCATCCGCGACTTCGGCGACGTGAGCAAGCTTGCCAAGGCCGACCAATACTTCAGCGAGGTGCGCTTCACATGTTTCGGTTCGCCGTTAACGCTGATATCTCTTTTTCCGCCAGATCATAATCATCCCTCGCTTGTCACAGCGAATCGACTGCATGCTCTACCGTCGAAAGTTTGAGTTGGACATCGAGGAAGTGCGTCCAGACCTGGACGTCCTTCATCACGCCGCCAAGGAGCTACGCACGTCTATGCTGTTCAAGCAGTTGCTGCAAGCTGTTCTGTCTGTTGGTAACGCCTTGAACGGTTCCACCTTCCGCGGCGGTGCGCGCGGCTTCCAGTTAGAGGCACTGCTGAAGGTAGTTATATTGGTAAATTCTTACCGCTGGAATTCACCGTGTCTACAGATGAAGGAGACCAAGACCGCGAAGGCTTCATCGGACTGTCCTACGCTTCTACATTATCTAGCGCGCGTGTTGATGCGCACCGATGAGCATATAATCTTCTTTTTGGACGAACTTCCACATGTTGAAGCTGCGGCACGGGGTTAGTCCTTGCATCGAAGCATCCCGCGCAGCTAATATGTTTCGCAGTTTCTGTTCAAACTGTGTTATCGTCCGTTTCTGCTGTCGCAAATGGGCTGGAACAGGTCAAGGAAGAAATTGAAACCCTCAAGCAGACTCGTGCCTTGGGAGCCGGTGACCGCTTCAACCTCGTCATGGAGGTGCGTGCGATATGGGTCTGCCATCACAGTGGCTGATACCAGCGCAGCCTTTCATTGCCCAAGTCACTCCTTCGGTCAAAGCTCTGCAGAACATGGGCTCGAAGGTTGACGAGGAGCTTAAGACTCTTCTCCGCTATTACGGCGAGCAACCCGACGCCGGCGCGGACAGCATGAAGCCAGAAGATTTCTTCGGCCTCGTCATGTCCTTCTCTTCGGCTTTGCAGGTAAGTTGAAGCTGCTCTTGTGTGACAACATATACCCACTGCGCGTACAGAAAGCCGCGCTGGATATGCAGATCGTCAGACCGAAGCACGAGAACGTGTCACCGTCAACGATGCTCGTGGACGAAACAACGTCTACTACAACGTCAGAGCTCGGCCCGAGCAAGAGCACCAGCTCTGGCATGCTCAGCGTCCCAGGTTCTCAAGGCCGCGCCGCTGGCCAAAGGACCATCGGGCGCGGCGATCTTGACGAGGCCATCCGTAGTTTGCATAATGCGCATCGGCGAGAACGTACCGAACGCGCTCGCCCGGTCAGCAAGATCTTCCTCGACGGGTCCAATAATCGACAGAGTCGCATGTTCGATTAGTACTCACCATTCCCCACTTTGCATATTGTCATCCCTGGTCACGGACGGAAAGCATTTCGCGCTCTGCATTGTTGTATCTATCCTCGCACTGTTAGTTCTTGCCTGTCACTCACGCTCTCGTCGCAACGTCATATCACGACGCATCATGTCTTCATATACACATCGTTTATCCTGACTGGCTGCCCCGGACAAAGTCGTCAGTTCAGACGCTTTACAATTACACGCACACTAGACCCTAAAAATAACAGTTAGAGCTACAGGAGCAAGAAACGAGTGACAGCTGGCAACTGCAAAAGAATAAGTTGAATGAGCACAAGATACGTCAGGATGCTGCAGATTGAAGCAGCTTCGAAATGTCAAAGAGAGCTACTTGACTGCCAACACAGGCAGTCATGCGGAATTGCCCATCGGGTGTTCGACGCCAGGATAAGTCGTTGATCTGACCAGCACCTGTAGGAGATTTCGCGAAACTCCATTCAAAGACTAACTGGCCGGTCTAAGGCAATGGCGAACATGAGCACAAGTAAATGCGCTAACGGCCACTCACCTTGATAGATGTGACTCGAATTGTAGAGTCCAAACCACCAGTCGACAAATAAGCGCCATCGGGGCTGAATGTCGCGCTTAGACACTTGTCATGGCCATGGATAACGCGAAGACAAGTGCCGGCGACGACGTCCCACAAACGTGCGGTGTGATCGTGCGACGCACTACGCAAGTCATGATCATCGCTCAATGGGTACAGCAAAGTTCTTACGTGACAATGAAGGTCTGCTCTTTGCCCTCGCGCGCAGGAATCCAATTTAGGCCCGAAACGACATCTTCGTGACCTCGAAGAACGCTTATAGCATCACCCGGACCCAAGCGGACGGTCTGCAGGGCAGAAGATGCAGAAGACCATGCCGCGGCGGCACCTTTGAGGTCGCGCGTGTTCCAGACGCGCGCCGTGCGGTCATCCGAGCACGTCGCCAACATCTTCCGGTTCGCGTTGAATTTGACCTGGTTCATGTCCTGCTCATGCCCCGTATACTGCCGGAAGGGAACCTCCGAGACGCGCGAGAAGACGTTGATACGCAGGTCCGAGCCGCACGACACGAAGGTGTCGTCGTCAAACCAATCGATGTCCAAGCAACTTCCTGTGATGCCAAAGTTGGTTTGTTTGGTGATGTTGACGCGACTGGCTCGTCAAGCTGCTGACCTTCATGGCATCGGTACTCCCGGATAAGCTTTTTCGCGCGCACGTCCAGCATGGCCGTCGTCCCGTCCAACGAAGCTGAAAGAAGGTACATGCCCGAAGGCGAAAATTTCACAGTAAAGATCGGTCCCTTGGAAGTAGCACATTAGAATGCCATGAGGTGACTATCCGCCCGATAAGGCAACATACTGAGTGTTCGGAGTAGGTATACCCCAGCGTTCCGTCCTTCTTCCAGACGCGTAAGGAGCCGTCATAGCCGCCTGTTGCGATGAGCGTGCCATAACGATTCCAGTCCAAACTGATGATATCCTGCCGGACGGGCTGTCCATCTGGCGCAGTCACAGGACTCGCTTTCAGGATGGTTGTGCACTTTATCGGTTCTGACGCATTGCTCGGCACATCCCAAATGCGGACAGTGCCATCTTCGGATCCGGTTGCATACGTTCTGGGGTCGGCGAGATTCCAGGCCGAGCAGTGAACCTAGGCAATATTAGCCAACCGCCGCGGACAAAAGATACTATGCGCACTTCGCCAGCATGAGGAGGCGTAAACAATCGAAATGGCTCTTTAATCGGACGTGAAGGTGGTTCTGGGGCTTTCGACGAGGCGACGGGTTCAGCACTACGACCTTCAAAATGACACAATAAGCGCCATACATGTTACGGGACGGTTTTCATTGATTAGCATACCTATCTGAACCGGAATAATTTCTTGAACGTTGCTCGAAGGCGTATAGGACGGTTTTGGCTGTGCAGCAACCGCGGGTTTAACTATACCTACCACATGATAAATCCGCGGAGGAAGGAAGCGATTTAGATACGAATTACTCACCTGGAATGGCAGTCGGGTTACCGTCGTCCATGCGTGCGCGTTTTCCGCCTCTGTCCTCCTGCACCGTCTGACCAGCTTTGCGCTTGTTCCCTTCCGGCACGCCATTCGTGCCATTCGCGAGCGGGGCAGCCTGTTTCTGGGGCGTGGATTCCACGGGCGTGCCATTTGTACTCGGTCGTTTAGACGGAGCGGACGCGGAACAGACGTGCTTCTTCAGCAACGAGAACGGCGCTCTGCACGTCACGGGCGCAGCGTCGTCGTCCTTCCAATGCGTCTCGACCTCAATATATAGTAGGGCCTTGGCGAGCAGCTCGACAAGAAGGCCGTGTTTCACGAAGGTTTTCGCGAACGGCGACGAATCAATGCGGGCCTCAGCGCGCAGAACAAACGCAGCATGCTCGAAGCCTGCTGGGTGCGTTAGGAATGGGCGTGCGACGGCTATAATCGCAAGTTATCATGCCTGAGTCCATCAAGTATGAGTACAACAGACGGTTGATCTCGTCTGCGGCCATGGATACGTTGTGGTTGGGTGTTCGCGTGGCCGGCATGCCAGCTGCGAGGGATGAGCAGAGCGTGAGACAGCGAGAGACAGTTATTGTTGATTGGAACGGACCTGGAACAGTGTGAGAGCAGTTGCGGAGTTTGCTTTGCTTTTCCAGAGGCTTACGGCTTCCAGTCGCTCACCTACCCCGACAATGCCACTAAGCCTCCCAGTGGCACCTAGTCGGCCGCAGTCATTCATGGCACCTTATTGGCTTATCGCTAGTCTCTACTGGATGTTGTCCCGGTCCTCGAATAATCCCAGTCGTCACTGCCCAGCGTGGGCGACAGCAGCCCATTTTGTGCGTGACGCTCGCTAATTGCTCTGTCTGGGGCTATATGAACGTGCTCTGCCGCATCACTTGCGAATGGAGCCTCTGTGCTACCTGGACCTGGACGATTCGACACCACCTTGCCTGGAAAGGTCCTCTGTGGAATTGCCCCACGAACGAAGCACACTCGCTCGCTCATGGCCGAACAGCACCCTTCAACGCGCCTACATAGCTTCCTATTCCGCGTATAGCATCTAGAGTTGCCTGACGGTCTCGAACTCTGTCAACGCTCTTGCTACTTGCAAGTTGACTGTTAATTCATCGAACTCTTACTTCCTATTTCACGGAGGGCGCTGTTTGTGCCTAGCTAGACACTATCTAGGCGACGCGGGGTTCCTTAGGGGCGATACCTTGTCGCATTTGTCTACGCATTCGAAAAATAACTCAAAGAATCCGGCCACCTGCACGTGTCAGACGCCCGTTATGTTCACGTGCCATGGCGTGGAGACTCACATCGACTGACTCGAGGACGAGGCAGTTCTTTCCGGTCTTGCCCCACGAGTCGTCGCTCCGCTGATAGTCCCACACGTCGACGATCGTCTCGCCCGCAGAATGCTCGCCGCGAAGCTCGATGTCCACATGCTGCCGTCTGCCTTTGAATAGTTCTGGTCGCGCGAGGTACGCGATCGTCAGCGCGTCGTGTAAAGGCGGGCCCTCGACGAAGCCGAACACGTCGCGGTAGGTGTGCGCAAAGAACGACAGTAGCGTCGACAATGTATGGCGCAGCGGTGTGCGCGACGGGTCGAGGCGCTCCATGTGCTCGGCGGTGAATATTGCGGTGTGTGTTACGTTCAACGGTATCATGACTGTGGCATTAGTAGCTTACAGTCAATATGGTTCATGCGCCTTGGTCTGGATGGCCTACCTTTCGGTATGGGGAGCTCGACGACGATCTGCGCCGCCTCGGCTGCTCTGTAAATGAGTGTGCGTTCCATCGAGGCGCGCAACTACGCTCACGGTCACAAAGGATGTTATATTCTGCCGCGTGTGCGTTAGCAAGCCGCGCCGGACGAACTGTCCTGCAGCGCTTACCTGCAACAGCGCTCCGATTCCCCACACCGACGCCACCACCCATGAACACATGCTGCTTGACCTTCGCGACCAGGTCTGGGTACATGCTCGCGAAGAGCGCGAAATTCGTCACTGGGCCAGTCGTAACCACCGTCACCTCTCCGGGCGCAGCGTCCGCCAAAGCCTTGCGCATTCCCTCGACAGCATGCGCATCACTTGGCGTGCGTCCGACGGCTGGAAGGCCCTGGACGCCGCCCAGCCCGTCGATGCCGTGTATCTCCAAGTCTACGCGCCCGGGCCGGAGCAGCGGTTTCGGTGCGCCGCCGTGCAGCGCGATGGTGGACGGCGCTGCGAAGGCGTCCATGAGCCGCGCCGCATTGGCGAGTGTCAAATGCGCATGAGCGTTCCCGTGCACCTGCGGTGCCCACATTCCTGCCATGAGCATGTACATTCAAAGCCCGAGCAGTGCGCGCGTGCTGACCGTTGACACGCCGATGAGCTCTATGCCCGGTGCGTGCAGCGCGAGCAGGATAGCCAGCGCGTCGTCGTGACCCTGCGCATGTTGCAGTGAGCTTGTTCAGTCCATGATGGCACGGCGAGGTCCCTGGGAGCACGAAGCACGCACTGGGTCGCAATCCAGCCAGACTTTCATCCTGCGTGCACGCGCGATCAGCGCAAGCTGGGCCAGGGCAGGCTCCGTTATCCGTTGGTCTCCGCTGCCAGGTGGAAGCGTCGGACCGGTGACTCCGGACAGTGGCCACTAACCTGACATGCAGTGCAGGGCGAACAAGAAGCAACTGAAATTCTTTTCCCTATTGCCTCTGCCTATCGGCAACTCGACCGGCGACATGGCGTGAACGAAGATTCAGTGCGATCCTTACAGACACCGCCAGAGACTAACTGTGACAGCAGGTTAACACAGGGAGCCAGGGTCAAGAAATGCCCTGGTTAACCACAACTTCATGACAGTATCCCCAACACGCAGTTCCTTTCCCACAGGTCAGGGTGCCCGAAGCGCCACGCAGCGGGGCACTGGAGTTGCGGTTCTGTCATCCCAGACAAGATGGTGCCGTGGGGAACATGCGGCTACGACCTCGATGTTTGTGGACTGTCTCCGTAACTAGAATTATACAGATTTATTTAATAAAGGGTCTATAATAACATATCAAGCCGCTTGTCCAATTAATCTTGAATTCCCACGGTCTGCGAGTTAATAAACTTGTCCATGAACACGATCGTGAACCCCGCCTCGCTCCCCAAGAAGCCGCTCGGCAGCCTGCGCTCCTCCGCGACACAGTACCCACGACGGGCGTAATACGCGCCGTTGTTCTCCTTGATGCAGCACAACATCACGCGCACCACCTTGCTCGTGTCCTTGCTCTGTGCGATAGCGTAAGCCTCGGCGAGCGCGAGCAGGCGTCCCGCCAGCCCTTGCTTCTGCACGGCCGGGCTCACAGCGAGGCAGCAGAGCAGCCAGCGCGCCTCCGAGGCGGGCGCCGGCCCCAGGGGCGGCCGCGTGAACTCGCGCTGCGCAGGATGCACATGCGCCAGTGCGTCCAGGTCTACGTCCACGTACTTCCTGATGGACACCGCGCCGTATATCTCCTCGCCGGACTCGGAAGCCAGGACGAACGTCGTTGCGCCCGCGCCGGTGTCGCTGAGGTACTGCTCGATGCTATAGTAGCGCGTGCTGTTCTCCGGGAGGATGGGCTGTCGGGACCCGCTTGCGAACGCGCGGTTCTGCATCTGCACGATCGGTTGGAGTAGCGGCGATTTCGATAGCTCTTCGTGGCTGAGAGTGTGTAACGTGCATCTCTGGCCGTTCACGACGAGCGGGGCGGCGTCCAGCAAGGCCATGGTCAGTGTAAGGAGTGTAAGGATGGAAATTGGAACTGCATGACTCGCTGCGCAGTGAGCACTGACACAGACTGACACTGACAGCAGGCGCTAGCAGCCATGTGCTACATGATCAGGCCTTATAGTATATACTATCCGCTAGTAATCTCCTCCGAGTATAAATTCGAAAAAACAGAGCTGGCCTTAGTATGCACATGAGAATGGCCAATGGTGCAGGCAGAGACGAGGAAAGGTACGTCCCACTCCGCAGACCCGGGGGGCCGGCCTGATGGCCGTGCATGTCCTTCAGACAGCGACTGAGACGCTCTCATGTTACTTTACCCAGGGCCTAGAGGGGGCCCAGGGATCCGCGCGAAGTTTGACCCACGAGGCTGGCACGTGTGGAACTGAGCAATTACATAGCATTCGAATTTGATCAATTGAGATGTCCACACTTCGACAAGCCATACAGTAGTCATCATCATCAGCAGCAGACCGAGTCTTTAATCCAATTTCCGAACAACCAACAGAGCAAAACAACAGCACAAAGTAAAGGAGTAACTGTAAGAGGCTCTGAAATATATGTAACCCAGGATCCAGAAAACTACAACCGAAGAAAAAAAAAAGAGACAATAAAATGTAAGGGGACCTGGCGAACGGGATGGGATGGGATAGAGTCGTGACTCGCTACAAACACACAGCGGGCTCAAAAGCTCAGCAGAAATACAGGCAGAGGGGGGCAAACGAAGATCGTGACGGCGAGAGGAGAGGGAGAGCGAGAAACCTACCTAAAAGACAACTTTTTTTTTTCCGCGGAGGCATGGGATCGGGCGGGAAAGCAAGGGCGGGGCAGCGACGAGGGGGGTAGACAGCAGCAGCAGCGAGGGTTCTTCTATAAGAGGGCGGGACATTCCATTTTCCGGGGGGGACGCATAGTTGACGTGAAAGTTTGACGCATAAAGAGAAAGGCGACGGCGCGAGGGTCCGACAGCACCATCGACGCAGCGAGGACGGGGTGGCGTCCGCGTCAGCGCGCCTCGGCGTCGCGCGCGAGCGCCAAGAACCGGTCGACGAGCGCGCGCTTGCGCTCCTCGCCCGCGTGCGAGAGGTCGAGCAGCTTCTTCAGCCGTTCCACAAGGCCGCGCGGGCCGAGCAGCGGGAACACCTGCGCCTCGTACTGCCTGACATCTGCAATCCAACAAATCAGCCCGAGTCCCACGAAAACCAGAACCTGAGCAGGAGCCGGACAACTCACATTTCTCAAAAACGACAAACGCATCGTCCCCAACGACGCGTCTCAAGTCCGCGCAAAACGCCGCATAGTTATTGCTGTTCGCGCCGGGGTCGTCGCGGCGGAGCCGGTGCGCCGGGATCTCGGGCACCTTGAACACGACCTCCCGTTCCCGCTGCGAGCTCCCGCCCGTCCCGCGCGAGCGCGCGCTCTCGGGCGTCGCGGCGCGCACCGCGGGCTCGAACGCGAACGCCGGCAGCTGCGCCGTCACCGCCACGCGCCGCCGTCGGTCCTGGCTGTGGCTGCTGTGCGGGAAGCCGGTCGCGTTGGGCGGGGCGGACGACGGCTCCGCCTGTTGCTGCTGGTGTTCTCGTTGCCGCGAGCGCGAGTGCGAGCGCGACGGCGGCTGTGAGTGCGCGGGCGGGATGACGATGGTGGACGCCTGGCTCGCGGGCCTCGCGGCGCACAGCACCTCCTTGGTCTTCTGCAGCCACAGCCGGCCGAGCGACGAGCACGACGTCTTCTCCTTCGTCGTCCGGCCCTCCTTCTCCCTGTCTCCCCGCGCACTGCGCAACGACGTCGCCCGCGCGAGCCCCGCGGCCTTCTCGTCCGTCCCGGCCGAGTCCACGCGCGGCCGGCGCTCATCGAGACTCATGCGCCCGCGGCTCCGCGTGCTCCCGAAGCGCGCGTCCTGCGGGCTCGCAGGCACCGACACCGACACCGCGCCGCCTGCAGTGCCGGGCCGGAAGGTCGGCGGCGCAGGCGCGAGGCTGGACCCGAACGGCGGCGGCGCGCGCGGCAGCGGCAGCGGCGCGACCGCGGGCTTCTCGAAGCTGAACGTGCCGTGGCTCACGCGCCCGCGGCTCGAGATCTGCGAGCGCCGCTGCCCGGCGGTGTCGACGCTCAGCCGGCCCGTGCCGTCCGTGCTCACCCTCTGCGCGTGCGACTGGGCGTGCGAGTGGTGCGAGGACGCAGACGAGTTGGACGCGTCCATCGGCCGCGAAATGTGCCGGCGCGCCACGCGCTCCCTCTCGCGTTCGCGTTCACGCTGCTCGCGTTCGCGTTCACGCTGCTCGCGCTCCCGGTCGCGTCCCTCGCGGTCGCGGTCACGGTCGCTGGCGAACGCGACGCGCCCCGCGGACGCCTTGCTGACGGTCGAGATCGGCGTCACCTTGCGCGCGGAGGACGCGGAGCTGTGCGACACCGCGGAGTACGGCGACGGCGCGCGTCCCGCGGCCTCCTTGAGCGCCGAGTTGGTCGTTGCCGAGGGGTACGACGACGGCCCCGAAGCGAGGTTGGTGTGCGCGTGTGCGTGCGCGTGGTCGGGCATGATGGAGGTGACCATCATCACCTTGGTGCGCGTCGAGCCCTTGCGCGCCAGTCCGAGCCCGAGCCCCAAGCCCGAGTCCGCATGCGGTTCACGATCCCGCCCTCGCATACTGCTATTGCCCAGGTCGAGCGACGGTCGGCTCTTTTTGGGGATGGGGATGCCGAAGAGCGCAGAAAGGCGTTTGCGCGTCGAGCTTTGCGCGTTGGCTTTCTCGAATGCCTCCGCGAAGGCGAGTTCGGAGAGCGTATGGCTCGGCGTCGGCAGAGGGGTGTTGACGGAAGATGAGCTTCCGGAGGTCAGCGCAGGAAGCTCGGCGAGGTGGCTGCGCGGGCTGGTCTGCTGCGAGTGCGGGTGTGAGTGGGAGGAGTCGGATGCGGGAGGTGGGCGGTAGGCGCGTGAGGGCAGCGAGAAGACGGCGTGGGACGGCCTTGGCGGTTTACTTGTACTGGACGGGGTGGCGAGCGTTTGGTAGGACGGGCCGTGTGCGCCTGAAGAGGACGGACGCCTGTCTATCAGCCGATCGCGATCGCCGTATGCATGCTCGGTGCTGTCTGCGACGCGGGCATTCAGCGGGGCGAGTGCCCGGCGGGGTTCTTGTTGCGTCCGCGTCGGGTGCGGCGACGCTGAGCGTGCGCTGAGGCTCGACAACTGAATATCGTAATGCGCGCGCATGGACGTAGCCACCGGGAATGGAGGGATTGGCGGAGCAGGAGCAAGTGTCAGCAGGCGCTTCGCGGGACACGGTGAAGAGGCAAACACGCACGCGGGCCTCTGCGCGTCTCCGGGCGCGTTCGTTCTCGTGTACGGCGGGGCTGGGGTCCGCGTCTTGCAGGCGTAAATTTTGATCAATGTGTCTGTGCATGGTCGCGGTCAGTTAGAACGAAGGCTTGCAGCAACGGCGCGTAAGCGGGCAGCAGGGGGCGGCGACAGGGGCGGATGATAAAGCGGCAGGGCGCAACGTGCATCGAGCATGGCACGTCACTTGACGGCCCACCGCGTCCCGGCGAAGGCAGACACGAGGCAGCGTCTGTCCCGTCCGGGGTATTAGCACTGCTCCCGCGCTTTCGCACGGTTGAGCAGGCACGATGCACCCTGACTGCTGACCCCGACTCTATCTCTATCTGCTCTTACGCACTTTTCCACCTGCCGCTGTACGTCAGAACTGAGCGCGGGCGGGGACCCTGTAAGGCCGGACTCACCTGGGACTCGAGTAAGGAAACCTCGGGTTTGTGTCGCTTGCTGGGTGTTATAAGCTTGCTCAGCTGTAGCAGCGGCGTCGGGCGCGCGGCAGCGTTGGAGGCGGGCATGGCGGGCGGGCGGGCGTCGAGCAAATTGCGGCCGCGTGTAACGGGCGTGTTGATATCGGATCAGAGTCATTCAGCGTACATATACATACAGTAACAGCCCGTCCAGGTCAATAACACACAGCAGCAGCTAGCAGCAGCAGCACAGACGCACGTTATGGTTCAGATTGCGCGCGAACGCAGACTCGGACACGGTGGCCGCCCTGCTGCTCTCCGGGGCCGGCGTCGAGGTCTTGATCTGCAGGCCTTTCTTGCGCGCCTTGGGCGTCAGCGGCGGCGGCGGCGCGTGGGCCGGGCGGTCGGGCGCGTTCTGGTCCGCCATGGCGCGTGCGCGACGACTACGGTGGCGGGGCGCGGTCAACTTCAAGGAGCAATGCCTGCCGGGATGTGCCGGCCCAACTCAACCCCGGCCTCGACTGCTTCCATGGCCATTTCAATTCGCCCCCGTCCGTGGCCACGCGTTCCGGCCCGCCCGTATACAGAAGTCCTCCAGCCTGGGCCGCGCATGCCCAATCCGCCCTGTATGCTAGTATATAATCCGCCCGCGCGTGATAACTGCCGCATTACACCTGCCTGATGTCTTTTCTTGCGGACCCATCTTTCACGCAGTGCGTATCCTCCGTCGGCCCCCCCTGGATCTTGATCCCTCCAGCACGCAATGCGTTTCAGATCTCCCATCTCAATCTCGGACTCGGACTCAAAGAAAAACGGCTCCTATCAGGATCGACACCGATCGCGACATTCGCAACTGGAAACTTGCTAGTACTAGTATACCTGCCGACCGGCAATGCTCCAGCGGACGCTTACTGTACTGGAGGCCTCACCACACAAGGGTGTCTTTATAGTCTGGTGTACGCCTCTCCTTGGCCTGGCAATCTGCTTCGCGACAGAGTACAACCAACGGTACAGGCGATTCCTCGCCACGAGCCTCTTTTGCGCCTTCCTTGCCATCGTGTCTCCCCAGCCCCATATGCAGCCACGCGCGTCACCGCCTACGCTGTCCTCCTTAAACGTCGAAACGCTGCATTTAGCTCAGAGTCGCCGACGCGCCCGGTCTCCATGCTGTCACTGTCAGAGGCACAGTAGCTTGGATGCTTAAACCTGCCAGACTGCTCAATAAAGCGTCGGGCCCGCTTGGTGGATTTAAACAAATTCAAAAGAAACAGCACACTCCTGGACTCGGAGCACTTCCAGAACATCTGAGGCTTACATATACTCAATATTCGACGCCAGACCTGGAGAACAACACCATCCGTCGACAGCCGCGGCCGCCCACTGCAACATCCATCCCCAAACGTGCTGATATCCTTCCCCAATCCAATCTGCACTGCGCGTGCGTGGTCTGGTAATATAACGAAGCGACACAGGCAGGCGGCTGCCGCAAGCCCCGTCAACCGCTCCGCTCCTACTTATTTCGTTATCCCACGGACAATACGTGACTGGAAGAGATCGTCAGGAAATCATGGCATCTGACCTACATACGAGTACAGCCCACTTAGCAACTCTCACACGCGGCGCAAACGCGTCTCTCACCTCCTTGATCAGTGCGTCGACGCATGGACCGCCGTACTTGCCCGCCAACATTTTGGGCAATTACTGAGACTCGAGGAGCACGCTCCCACGTCGACAATTGAATCTAAGTACGTCCTGAGTCGATTAAAAGAGAATAAGGCGATCAGCGCTATCATGGTCGACACTGGACCCGGCATAGTGTGGTGGTTGAGATCTGTTAGACATTATTGCCATGGCTTACTGCAAGAATATAAGACAATAGTTTGAGGATGATTGTGAACAAATCTCGGTGCCACCATTCAAACTATTCACCTATTCAAGACATACAGTCATGGACCGGACCTCTGAACAGCACATCGAGCAAATAATATGTATGACTGGGATTGATTCCCCTTTCCCTAATTTCTATGTCAAGTCCTTCATATGGTTCCTGAGTATCTTAAGAAAAATAGCCTTCTTTGTAGCTTGTGAGACTGTGGAATCTCGGGCCTTGCAGTGAAGTGACCCGAATTCAGGGTCCACCCCGGTCCTCTGAACACCACTGCCGATCTCTCAGTTTGCATCACAGCCAAGAATGATGCCTCAATAAACAATGTTATAGGATAGCTAATTTTGTTCACAAACTAAATCTATCAATGGGATGCTGCCTGCTCGGTGTGTTGCCTGCACCGACTGACTGGCCTTGATCAAAAGTCGGGCCTAGCGTCACACAAACAGATAGATGCCTTGGTTCCAGTGTACATTAGCTCTGCTATACATGCCTACCATGTAATGGCACAGTTGGGTTGTGAGCTATGGGCCTATATTGCTGTTCATGGTCGGTGGTCAATGTTGAAAAGCGGCAAATGCCGGTTCTTCGACGATGAGCTGCGTCTCAACGCCCAACCATCGAATATCTTGACCCCACACCTGGGTCATACATTAAGGCCAATGTATTCTCTTCAGAGAAAAAATTTCTTTCGAAGAGGAACAAATTTGAGTTTAATGTGGTCAACTGTTCAAAGGACCGGGGTTGTTCAGAGGTCTGGTCCATGACTGTATTGTTTGTGATTTGTTAGAGAGTGGCAGTGAGATTTGTAGAGTGCCACTTTCTATAGATTGTCCCGTGTTCTTGCAGAAAATCATGCTGGTAATGTCTAACAACATTCGACCACCACACAATTCCGGGCCCAGTGCGAGGAATACGACTGTGCGTCGAAGCTGGACTCGGCGCGGGGGAGTACTCGGTACCGCCGCATCTTCGACCGTGACTCGGATCCCACGCTGCATGGCGAAGGTGCGCGACTCGGAGGAGGACACGAAGCAGCGCGCGCGTGAGGAGATCAACGGCGCGTACTGATTCTATACGCGTTGTGGATGGACGATGCGCAGAACGTTAACCGGCTGGATTCTTTGCTTTGGCAGGAAGGATTCGCGGCGCTCTGTCACGCTGAGCTCGAACGCTTCGAGGCAAGACTTCGTACTGACAGGACTTGATCATGACGATGCGGGGATGCGATGATCGATTGTAGGTGCAATCGATGTCTTTGTTTTGCGGTCGCCAGCCTTCGGCGACGACGCATGCTTCGATTGCCCAATGCTGCCATACTTGTGAGCATGACAGGAACGCTGTGTTGCTACGCTGCGTGGGACCGCTGGAAGCTTCGTTCGCCGCAGTCAGTCAGGAGGGGCATGCACGCCAAACCTGCACCAATGAGCTTGAGGCGGAAGCGGATAGGAGACTGGTGGCAGTACGGTGGCGGTACAGTGGCGGTGCAGGAGCGCTTTACCTCGACGCTGGAAAAGGCAACACGACTTGCGTCCCCCCGACATGCTGCGCTTCCAGGATTCCCAGCGCTGGTCCTTCTACGCTCCGCAGCATTGCGCCATGCTGGAGACACGTAGTAACCTAGACGCTGGGCGCGCAGTACAATAAGAAGCCCGCTGCCCCCGCACCGCTAAGTTCGCACGCTCTTTGCACCGTCGTCGTCATCATGGGCATCCTCCACAATCTCTACAATCCGGAGCCTGCGCCCAGTGCCTTCGCTGGAGATGCAGTCGTCCCGGAAACGTCGGCCTCGTGAGTGCCAGCTCGACGCCCTTTGCGTGCTCAATAGTTTGCCAGCTTCTTCAGCAGGCTAACGTTTGGCTGGATATCACCATTGCTCTGGGTTGGCTACACGCGCCCGCTTCAGCAAGACGGTACGAGATAGCGCTCGCCTGGGACTCGGAGTAACACGCTTGCTAATTCGCGCAAAACCACCGGCACTGGCAGACTTGTGGCAGCTGCCCGAGAAGCAGCGCGCGCGCCACGTCGCCGACGCGTTCGCATTCGAGTACGAGCGCGCCCGGCTGCGCTCGCGTCTGAAGCGCGAAGCCAAGGCCGCGAAGGTCACGGTGGCCGGCGCCGAAGACTCGGAGGACCGTACTGGCGCGACAGAATGGTCAGATCAGCTGGACCTGCTCCGCGCGCTGTACTCCTGCTACTTCTGGAGCTTCTGGTCTATCGGGTTCTTCAATGTCCTTTCCACCGGCCTGTCGCTGTGCTCGCCGCTGCTGACCCAGCGCTTCCTAACCTATTTGACCGCCGCGTATATGGATGCCAAGTACCCGGGCTCGGTACCCCCTCCCCCTTCAGTTAAATATGGAATGACACTCGCCGCTTCCCTGCCTTTAGTCCAATGTGCGTGCAATGAATTTCAGTACAGTGACGACTCGGTACTAATCACTGTTCGCTCGCTCGCCTAGTTCTCCAGACCTTGATCGTAACACAAAGCTCAATAATATCGCTCAAGATGAGCTTGTCCGCGACCTCTGCCGTATGCGCCATCTCTTTGCCCTCCACATTTTACCAATACCGAAAAACGCTGTCGCAGTTGAACAGAAATATCTTCGAGAAAAGCCTGCGCGTATCAGGACGCGCGCGCATCGAGCACACGAAAGGCCAGATCATCAGCCTCTTCTCGCAGGACACCAACAAAGTCCTGCAGATCACCAGCTCCATTCACGCGCTCGCCATCGACCCCGTCAAGGCGGTCGTCGGCGTCTACATGCTCGTGCGGCTGCTCGGCGTGGCAGCGTGGGTCGGCCTCGGCGTCGTCCTCCTGACGTTCCCCGTGCAGGCGCTCCTGCTCTCGTACATGATGGGCGCGATCAAGAAGGGCATGGTCGTGCAGGACAAGCGCGTGCGCGTCATGCAGGAGGTGCTGCAGGGCATACGCTCCATCAAGATCTACGCCTGGGAACGCTTCTTCGCGGGAAAGATCTGGACGCACCGGTCGGAGGAGCTGTCGCTCTTCCGCTACTTTGCGTGCGTACCTTCCTCTGAGTTCTGGCCAATGTCAGTTCGGCGTAGCCTGACATTGTGCGGGCAGCCTTCGCCTGTCGTACCTCCATGCGCTCGCCGCGACGTCGCCCGTGATCTCTGCCGCGCTGGCCTTCGTGCGTTTGGCACCACCTACCTTCCAGACCGCAACGTTTCTGACGCACGCTTCCAGATCACATACTCGCTCACGGGGCACACCCTCACTCCCGCGACGGTATTCACGGCGCTCCAAGTCTTCGCAGTGCGTTTCCTCCTCCATCCCATCGCGCTACACTACGCTAACTGCACAAATGCACGGGCAGCTGATCAACGGCCCGCTCGTCTCGATCCCCATGCAAGCCTCGAGCCTCATGACGTTCAAAGCGTCGCTCGCGCGCCTCGCAAAGTTCCTCAACGCGGAGGAGGTCGCGCCGCCGTTCCCGCTGGACGCCGCGCTGCCGGACGCGCTGCGCGTCGACGCGGACTTCACGTGGGAGGAGACGGACAGCGCCAAGTCGGCGCTGGACGGGCTGCAGGCCGGCACCGTCGACCCCCGGGCGCACTCCCCGTTATTGCAGCAGGCGTCTGCGAAGCCCGCGCCGTTTGCGCTGACGGGGCTTAAGATGCGCGTGCCGCGGAAGGGCTTCGTGGCGCTCGTGGGCCAGGTGGGATCGGGCAAGTCGTCCGTTATGGAGGCTATTGCTGGAGGTATGTTGCGTCTGCTCTATCCGGGTTTGCGTGATGAATGACGTGCGACAGAGATGCGCAAGACGCGCGGTGAGGTCGTCCTGGGCGGCACGGTTGCGTACGCGCCGCAGTCGCCGTGGATCGTCAATGGCACGCTCAAGGACAACATTGTGTTCGACGATGAAGCTGTGGATGAAGAACGGTGCGATTTTGTCGCGGCCTGTACAGTGGTCGTCTAGCGTCCGTACTGACGGCTCGGCCTCGCAGATACAACCAATGTCTGCGCGCGTGTGCTTTGGAACACGATATCGCGATGCTGGCTCACGGAGACCGCACCGAAATCGGCGAACGCGGCATCAACCTCAGCGGCGGCCAAAAGGTGAGAGGAGAGCGCCTGCCATGCATGCTTTCGACCGATGGGCTGACTGCGAGTAGGCGCGCGTCAGCCTGGCGCGAGTCGCGTATTCTCGAGCAGATATCGTTCTCCTCGACGATCCTCTGAGTGCGGTGGATGCCTTCGTCGGGCAACACATCCTCAGGAAGTGTCTGCTCAGCGGCCCGCTCAGCGAGCGAACACGTATTCTTGCGACGCACGCGCTGCATGTGCTGCCGTATGTCGATTATATCTACGTGCTGGAACGAGGGACAATTGCAGAACAAGGCACATACGAGGTGCGTGCCGGACGACTGACTGCTTAACGTAATTGCGTTTCTCACGGCCATGTACCCTAGCAATTGCGCACGAGCGGCGGGGCCTTTGCGCGTCTCTTGGAGGAACACGGGACAAAGGCCCAAGAACTCGAAAAGGAGGCAGAAAAGCTCGAAGAGGCAGCGAGTGAAGAGGCCAAGGCCGAGCGTGAGGAAAGTGCGCCGGCTGCGCTCATCCAGGATGAGGACCGCGATGTGGGCCAAGTCCCGTGGGCTACATATCGTGCTCTGCTCGCCGCCCTCGGGATCTGGTTCCTCCCGCTTCTGCTCCTGCTCGCCATTGCGTCACATGCTGTTGGAGCCGCCAGCACGCTCGCTCTCAGCTGGTGGTCGTCTCAGAGGTTCCCAGGCTGGTCGAACCAGGACTACATCGCGCTGTATGTCTCGCTGGGCTCGTCCGTGGCCATCTTCGCGTCTGTCAAGTCGTTCGCGTTCATGGCTATTTCGCTGCGCGCCAGCGGCCGGCTGTTCCAGCGCGCGATGGACCATGTCATGCGCTCTCCCGTCGTGTTCTTCGATACGACGCCCATGGGCCGCATCGTCTCTCGATTGACGAAGGATATCAGCACGATTGATATGGGCGTCGGCATCCAGCTCGCGGGCCTCCTCGACATACCGCTGTCCGTCCTCACGACTCTGAGTCTGATCCTGTACACGTTCCCGAGGATCGGGGCCGCGTTTGTGCCACTGGCCTTGGTATACTATGTCGTCTTCTCGCTCTACCGGCGCACGGCAGTGGAGATGCGGAGGCTGACTAGCATTCTCCGCTCCGCGACGTTCAACTCGTTCAACGAAACTTTGTCTGGTCTGTCTACTGTACGCGCCTCTCGTCAGGCTCAGAGATTCATCCGACGCACGGAGGACGCTATTGACCTGAATAACAAGGCTAACTACCTCTCCACGACGATTTCACAGTAAGAGGGCGCTGGCTAGGGTTCCTCCGCAACTCACCAATGCTGTAGATGGCTCCACTTCCGCCTGTCAGTGATGGGTGACCTGGTCATGCTTGGCATTGCTCTCTACGCTGTGACGAAGCGCGCCGTGACCAACCCAGCGGATATTGCAGTCGTGCTCAATTATGCTCTCATGCGTGAGTCTGTAATGCAGTATCTACGCTCAATACAACTGACCTCTTTGCTCAGTTACCAATACCCTCTGTCGGTATTGTTTGCCTGAATATTCAAAGCATATCTCTCATCGCTTAAATAGCTGCCACTGTGCACTACCTGATCAGCGTCGAACAGCAAATGGCGTCCGTGCAGCGCGTGTTGACTTATACAGAACTACTCGTCGAAGGCGAAGGCATGACTCTGCATCCCCCGCCTGAGTCGTGGCCTTCGGACGGTGCCATTGAATTCAAGAATGTCGACCTCGCGTACCGACCTGGGCTTCCCGACGTGTTACGAGATGTTTCCTTCGCCATCAAGCCGGGTGAGAAGGTCGGCATTTGCGGAAGGACGGGTGCGGGAAAGAGCACCATTCTCCAAGGTTTGTCGCGCTCGTGCACTCGTTCTGAAATTTCTGATCGTTATGCGCCCGTTTTTTAAGCGCTATTGCGTCTATTTGAGATCAAACGGGGCACTATCGTTATAGACGACCAGGACATTGGTCTCCTCGAGATTGAGGGACTCCGCAAGCAGCTTGGAGTTATTCCTCAGGATTCCGTTTTGTAAGTGGAGCCTGCGGCGCCTATCTTTTCAAACTGATGTCTCGCGGCAGTCTGGGAACCGTTCGAGAAAGCATGTGGGTATTTATGCTGAGAATGCTGACCTTCATTTACGCCGTCGCGCCAGTGACCCTCTCAATACGCGCACCGATGCAGAGCTCTTGAAGATATTGCAGCATGCACACCTGATATCGTCGCAGGGACAGGGTGAGGCTTCAGAGGCAAAGTTCTCTCTGGATGCATCCTTGGGTCATGAAGGTTCGGCCCTTAGCGCTGGCGAGAAACAGCAACTTGCGCTTTGCCGCGTGCTTGTCAAACAGTCCAAAGTCATAATTCTCGTACGTGCTGATCGTAGATGGTATGCGCACGAACTCATACTCTGCATAGGACGAGGCGACATCGTCTGTCGACCTCGATACAGATGCGAAGCTCCAGCAGACCATTCGTGCCGAACTGGCTTCGTCGACCTTGCTCTGCATTGCTCACCGCCTGAATACCATTCGTAAGCTAGAATACGTACTCCAACGCTACACTGCGTGGATTCTCACGCGGCATGTAGTTGGATTTGACCGTATACTCGTTATGGACAAAGGCCAAGTGCGCCTACCTACTGCCTCGCAGGTCGTGCACTGACTTGTTTTCGAGGTTGCCGAATTTGATACACCGCTGGCGCTCTACGACAAGGGTGGCATCTTCTCCTCGCTTTGCAAAGAAGCCTCGATAGGTAGGGAGGATATTATTAGGCTCGCTCGCGGTGGGCAGCTGGAACAGGAACCCCTCATCAACCTCGAGTCTTCAGAGTCCCTTTAGGCTATAGCCCTCTGGCTTATTGATTTATTTGGGTGTTTGAGATAGTAAAGACGACAACAACGCTATGTGAATTAACTAATCGAATGTCGTCGCGGTGAATGGCGAAATGCGTCAATATATGGGATTCAAACTCGAAGTCTAACTCTCAGCGTATCAGGACATTGAGGAAGGTTGTCTAGATACATGGATGAGAAGTCATGGCCCGATGAGAAATTTTGTACAGACTTGAACGCATTGAACATGAGTGAGGATTCAGCGCCGAGCAAGCGAACCTAACCGTGCACTTCCATGCCTCCCCATTCCAACGCGCGATAAAGGCTCTCATCTGCAGCGCAGTCTTTCACCCCTACCACATCCTTCCAGCAGCCGAAATCGTCAGCGTCGATGGATTCAGCACGCCATTCCCGCGCCTCGTCCTCGCTCAGCCCACGGAAGAGCATGAACACGCGCGTTACGACATCCGGCGCCGGCGAAATCGTAAGGCGCGCGGCTTGCTCGTACTCGTCCTGCGGCAGGAAACGCAAGGCGATGTACTTGTGCTTCTGGATGTCGGGAAGCCAATATCTGCACGTAGAAGGTTAGCATAACAGCATCGACGAGGAGAAAACGTTACTGTACGGACGTGATGAACGAGGTGCGAGCTTCCACGTGCAGAGAAAGAGAAGAGAGCGCTTTTTGGAGGTACGCAGGGACCTGGTCGACACAAAGAACGACGCTGTGGCTGGATTCGAGAACTGGTCGTGAAGGGTCGAATGCGAGCGGGAGCCACTGAGACTGTGACGGGCTTCCCGGACGACTGGAAGGCGGCGAATGGGGAAATTGAGCATTCGATCTGCAAGATATGTTATAGCGCTGCACAGCAGAGTGGAATCAATTCATGCTCACAGTGCCTCCCAGAAGAGATAAGCTTCTTCATTCCCGGTAGCGAGATCGACAAGGCAGTCCTTGCGAACCTCAACATCCCATTTCACCCCTTGCGCTTCAGCTTCGTGGTCTATCTTCGCGGGCGGATACACGCAGGTGAAGTCCCACTGCCGCACCAGGCTGAGATAAACGGATGCACGAAGCTGTCTTGGGCTAAAGAGATATATGACGGGCTTGCCACCTCGCATTGTCGAGCAGAGAAGGAGTGTACATTCCTTGCTGATGCCGCATTGGCCAACGGTGTCGTCGTCGTCGTCCAGTGGCGTACCCGCGAAAATTAGTCTCATTTGTACAGGCGGGATTCCCTCCTTGTCCTGAATCATTGATTTTACTGCGGATATCGTGTCGTCTTGGGACACATGCAGCACAAGGGTTTTTCCTGTGAGCGTTTTGATGAAGATTTCGAATGGTTGTTGACGAGGAGCGCTGGGCGCTGCAGGAAGTGTACGCAACAGGCGTACGCCCAGGTTAAGTGGGTTGACATGCACTTTGGCAAGAACGAGGTCCCACGAGAGTGAGGTGAGCTCGACAATTTCGGCATCGAAGCATTTATCGATGCGCGACATATCGATCAAGAGCCGAACGTGATCCATTGGAGCGCCAGGATTGAATGCATTCCTCGCCGCAAGTAGCATCTCCTTCATCAATATACCGTCAGCATCGTGCAGCACCACCCGAGTATCACTTTAAAAGACAAACCTCGTAGCATTTTAGCACCGGGATCAGCGCCTTGCGTTTAGTTCCCTCGAGATGAAGGAGAACAAGGCTCGCGGAACCGGCTTGACGCTGGGGATGCCCCCACGCACTGGGTTTTTTCGCAGACTGCATCTGCGATGGAGGAGATCGTATGGGTGTAAGGCAGAGGAACGACTGAACCACGAGGCTCGTTTCGGTCTCAGTCGCAGGACATATGGCCCGGGAGCTCCCATGCAGGGCCGCGAGCATCTAGAACGTCCCATGAATAAACGTAGGAAGCACTCGCGCGCGGCATCACAGCAGCGGCCACAGGACAGGTCTTTGAATTAAGGTACCTTCGAGCCTGGAAAGCGGACCGTTGGCTAAAACAACGGAACATTCCTTAGTATATTCCTTGATGCAGGCTACAGGAACCCTCGGATAGCCCCTCCGACATTTTGGACATCTAACCTGCAGCCGTACGTCAGTTGAATAGAAACACGGTAAACGGACGCGACGAACAGGAAAGTATCATGTCCCCAGACACCGCCTAGCTCATAATAGGTGACCTGCTCGTTGCCCGCGGCGCGGAGCGCGTCGGCAAGCTCGCGCTGTTGTTCGACCGGGAATAACACGTCACTCTGCACGCCCAGAACAAGCGTCGGCGTATTCGAAAGGCGCGCCGCCAGGCCTGCACTGAGGTCCGCCAAGTGCGGCGGGTGGTGTGACAGGTGTGGCTGGCGCGTCGCGGCGGAAGCTGCAGCAGAAGGGATTGGTGCGTCGGCCGGCAAGAGGCCGAGCTCGACGAGCGACGAGCGCGACATGTCGAAGAGGTCCATGGCTTTGGAGACGTAGATGAGCGAGTTGGCGTCGTACTTGAGGCAGAACTCCTCGCCCTGGTGGTCCAGGTACGTCTCGATGAGGAAATCGGGGCATAATGCCGGTATTCGACGGCCCTCGGTGTCAGGGAGAGTGCGCAGACGGCGGCCGAAACGCTGTTCCCATTCGGGTCCAGATCGGTAGGTGAAGGTTGCGATTTGGCGCGCCAACTTCATGCCTGTGTGTGGTGGTAGACCGTCATAGTAGAAGCCTTTGTTCCAGTTAGGATCAGCCATGAGCACTTCGTGTGTGCGTTAGTTCAGCGCAGGAAGGCGATAAAGTAAAGTAGCTTACCGCTCCGCTGCGCGAAACGTATCGCAATACTTGCCGGACCGCTTCGACCAGTACCGCTGACGCTGACGACACGTCCTACACGCTCAGGGTAAAGCCACCCCGCAGCTATACTTTGCATCCCGCCCATAGAGCAACCAACGCTCGCATAAAGCTTGTCGATGCCGAGATGGTCTACCAACGTAAACTGTGCGCGAACCATGTCGAAGATTGAAACAATGGGAAAGGTCGTTGCATAAGGCTCGTTCGTCTGCGGGTCGACGGACGACGGGCCAGTAGAGCCGTAACATCCTCCAAGGACGTTGGCACAAATTATGAAAAATCGGTCAGTGTCCAGTGCTTTGCCAGGCCCGATGAATTTCTGCCACCAGCCGGGCGCAGAGTTGAGCGCTGTCGCTGCAGCATGTGACGACGCGGAGAGACCGGTGTGCAGCAGGATCGCATTGTCTCGCGCAGCGTTCAGCGTGCCCCATGTTTCGTAAGCAACTTCGTGGGTGGGCAACGGCGGCGCGTAAGACAGCTCCAAGGGCTTTGTCGACGAGAAAAGTTGGTACTGTTTTCGGGTCGGGCGCGCGTAGGGTGGCTCAGGGCCCGAGTCAGAGTCTGGAGTGGCTGAAGCAGCTACCGAGGCTTGTATTCGCGAAGCTCGCGCGGCATGCTGGTCGACACAAGGAAAGCTGGGCGTTTGCCTTGCAGCTGAGGAGGAGGCTAGCCTGGCCGGCACCCTGGCAGGGCGGCAGCGGCGTAGGTGGCGGGAAAGGTGCAACATTGGCTTGAGCACGCCATCGGGGCAGAGGCAGAAAGCTTAAGACGGCCTTGCTGATTCAGCTCCGCGCCTCCGCGTCTTGTTCCCGTCCAGCCCGTTCCTCAAAATATCACGACTCTAACACGTCGTCCCTGGGATTCATTGACCGCTATTTAACCCACAATACACACACAATATTGCATGATAACCCAGGTTACTCCTCCAGCTTAGAATATTTTCCATCGAAACCATGGTCCACCCTGTCGGGCTCCCGAGGTTTCCAACCGGCTTGAACTCCCTCTGGAACGCTCGCCAGCCGAGACGCGTATATAATGGGGCGGTGATCTCTTAGGCTGTCTTCAGGACCAGGCGAATGACTGGTAGCGGCTTTCCCTGCGACGCGTATTTCTGCCACACCCGCTGCTTCATCTTTGCATCGAGCAACCGCATCAGCCATGAACCGACGCCTTGTTTATGAAACGCAGGGTTGACAGTCAGAAAGCGGACGTCGCTACGCTCCTCGCCCTCGCGGTATCGCTCGTCGATACGCTTCCATCACGGCGCCGACAACACTGGTCTCGCCGTTCTCCGCATCCTCGGTCAAGACATAGGCGATGGTGGTCAGGACCAGCTCTGCAATCATTTCTTCCGAGCTGTTCACGCGCGCAACGTTGCCCATGAAGGACGGAGCGCCGTGCGTGGCTCGAAAGTCTAAGGCCGCGTTCATGACCAAAGACAAAGATTCGAGGTGCGGGAATTTGTGCAGGTCAGCACGGTTGACTTGAAGAGCCGCTGTGGGACATTGACAAGCGGGGAGGTGGACAGGGTGGCCGTTTTGGCGTCATTTGCGCCTTTGAAGACACATCTGGTCGCTTCATATATGGCTGGGCCGCGCGAGCGACGCAGCGTTGATTTCATCACAGCGCCATTTGGACAACGATCCTGGGTGGTCATGCTGCCAGGAATGATGGCGGCCGCAGAACAAGCTTCACGTAAAGACATCGACATCGATAGTTGCACCTACAATCGATCGTCGCATCCCCAACATCGCTAGGCCAGCGTGAACTCCTTGTCCATCCAGAGCGCCGTGAATCCTTCAGGGCTGCCGAAGAATCCAGCCGGCATGGGCGTCCTGCGCGTCGTCCGCCATCCACGGCGCGCATAGTACGCGCCGTTGATCTCCTCGGCCGTCGCGAGCCCCAGGCGCACGGCCGACACGCCGTCCAGCAGGCGCGCGCGCCGCTTCGAGTCCTCCTCGAGCACCTTCGCCAGCCACGAGCCGACGCCCTGGCGATGCAGCGTGGGGTCGACGACGAAGAACCGGATGATGCGGCGGTACTCCCCCGCGCCGTCGCCCTCCAGCCGCGGCCTGAACGCCACCGCGGTGGAGTCTGCGTCCTCCGCGGGCAGCTTCGACGCGTCGTATTCCTCGACCATGATAGCGCCGAGCACCTTGTCCTCTTGACTCAGGACGTAGATTGTCGACGCGGGAGCGAGCTCCTCGAGTAACTGCCCGTCGGTGCTCAGCCGCACCATGTTGGCGGGCAAGTAAGGCGGTCCATGCGTCGATGCATAAGCCGCATTGATCAGAGAGGTGAGAGACGGGAGTAAAGGCGTCTGCGCTAGCTCCGCGTGTGAGAGTTGATGCAAAGCTGTTGGTTGTCCGTGCACTAGAGGTGGCTGTAGGTCGGATGCCATGATGATGATTGTCGCGATCTACTTCCAGTGATTTGCTTGCTTAAGTACTGCCGGGAGCGCGGGCCCGCGCTCCGTATGACTTGTACCGTGGGCTCATCTGACGCCTCGTATTTGCCAATAGCCATAAGCAAAGACTATGACGACACCATATCGTAGACTGTGGCTAGATGCAAGACGATGAAGTATCTGTATCACCTGGTGTTATTTTGGCGTGTCAGACTTATTCAGAACGGCCGGCTGCGCCAGCAAACACCTCGCTTGGCTTGCATATTGCAATCTACAGGACAACTTCCAGGTCGACGTGTATTTGGGTTCTTTTCTCTTTTACCTTGATCGCCACAGCTGTACCGGGCTCTGACACAGGGCCCGTATACTTATCATAAGGAGTAACGCGGCTGATTTCTAGGGATGTAAACCGTCCCGTCGACGGGTGACGGCCGTCTCGAGACGGGCCAGGACGGGTACGGTACATCCTAAGGACGGCCGTCTTGGCTGCGGCCCAACGCCCAGACGGGACGGGATGGGTCAGTCGACGGCCGTCCGACGGGTTGACGGGCGACGGGTCAGTGCAGTCACTTGAGCTGCGAGTTTGAGGGTGCAGGGCCACCTCAACGCTGATACAGAAGCAATGACAGCCTTCAGGTTGTCTGGGAGCGTCGCTTGTTGATCGAAAAATTTGTACAAGGGTGAGCAATGACTTCCAGCGACCAGTTGGACCGCATTTGGAGCCGATGGTGCACCCATTCCCCCCGCAGATGGCCACGCTGCTCGCCACTTTGTCCCTAGAAATATGTTAGAAGCTCATCAAGCAATCAAGAGGCTATATACGCTCGGAATTCTGCCTCGGGGTGCTGGACGGTAGTGCATTGACACTGAACGGCCCGTGAACCCGTCTGACGGCCGTCGAAGCCGTCGATCGGACGACGGACGGGCTGGACAGGTTATACCCGTCCCGTCACCCGTCACCGTCCTCGCTGCTCGAACGCCTAGACGGGACGGATTCCAACCCGTCCCGTCCGTCCCGTCTCGACGGTTTGCACGGGGACGGCTTACATCCCTACTGATTTCTGAACGACGTTGTTTGTAACCTCGTCGGCGATGCTCTTGTGGTTCAGCACTCAGCGCTTGGTGGCCAATGTTCTATATTGAACTGTGCAGGTACATCATATTAATGCTGTCTAATCAAATCCCTTTATACCACACCGACAGGTGGATGTGGCTAGCAGCGCTGTCGACAGAAGTGAGCAACCTTGGAGCAACCCGGACTTTATGCACTTTATGCACTCTCATTGCAACAGAAACAGTCCCATAATACCCTCTAGAATAGCACTTACACACGTGTTTGCGAGCGTTTCGTGCACAAAAGAGCACAATTACTGGTGCCGCGATGATAGCGGGCTGGAGTGGACGGCGACTGTGAGAGCAACCTGTTTTCCCTCTATTGCGCTGAAGGTTGAGCATAACGGGAGACCTGGAGAGACAGAAGCATCAATGCAGAACAATTAAATGCACCATGTCACACATGGGTTTGGCTCATACTTGGCTCATAAGCCGCATGGAAGCAGTGTGTATGTGCGATCCCGGAGAGAGTTCAGGTGAACAGGACTTTTATATCCTTTCCATCTGATAGCCTTAACACAGGATGAGGATGGATTCTTGGATTGGAAGGCGAACTAGAAGGTGAACGTCCAGCCGAATGATGCACAAGTTAGTGACCATTGGTATAGTATCAGGAGGCTGAAGAAGTCCGTAGCACACAGCACAAGGGCCTGAAACTCAGGCACTTCAATATTGGCAATTACAGCTCATGTTGTGGAGGTAGCAATTTGTGAAGCGACGAGGGGCAGGCCGGAAGCAAGCGGAGTTCGAACTGCAGCTCCGTTGGTCGCAAATAAGGGGTGGGAGTGACCTTTCAAGCAAGGTGATCCGACGGTAACAGCCCGCACTTTCGCAAGCGCCTCATCGACCTCCGACTGCGCGACCTTGCGCACGAGCGTCACATGGCGCGCAACGTCCGCCAGCACATTAAGCACGCTCAAATTGCCCTCCGCGAACGTGCCGAACTCCGCATACTCGAGCCCCTGCTCGCGCGCGAACTCCTTGACGAGCTTCGACGCCGCGCGGAGGTTGTGGCGCGGCAGCCGCGGGAAGAAGTGGTGCGTGACCTGGAGGAAGAGCCCGCCGTGCGTGAAGGCGAGGTACGGCGGGCACTTGATGTCGACCGTCGTGCGCAGCTGGCGGTGCGGGAACGACTCCAGCGGGCCCAGGTCGTCTGTCGGCCGGCTGAAGTGCGCGATGTTGATCTGCAGAGGTTAAGTGGAAAAGCGGAAGAGTCAGACTCGGAGCGTGGGTGAATGCGTTTCGGTGTGGAAGCTCACCTGGAGGTGCAGCGGGCTTTCCGCGACGTGGCTGACGAGGGCGTACAAGGTGCCCGTTTTCCAGCTCCCGGTGCCGACGAGCACGCGGCCGTACCAGTACCAGTAGACACAAATGCAGGATACCTCTGTAAGCCAGATAATCGCCCGTCGCTTCGCGTTGGCGTCTCGGGGGCCCGTGAGTGCTGGCCGCACACGCCACAGATAGTGATACGACAGCGCGTAGAGATTGAAGCGCGCGAGGGCCATGACGATGTAGAACAGCCTGTGCTGCACGGCGAGCAGGGTCTTCGACGCAGCGTCGAAGCGCATGTTCCAGCTATAAAACGTCGAGTGCAGGTTGCGCAGGAAGTGGGTGGTGATCGCGAAGAAGGGCATGTGCTCAATGTCGGGGTCGTGCGAGGGGTGGTTCGTGATGAGGTGGTGGATGTTGTGGTTGTTCACCCACCAGCTGATGCTGAGCCCGCCGAGCACGTTCGCGATGAAGACGCCGATCGCGCGGTCGACCGACCAGGCGTGTGTGACGGCCAGATGCCCGAAGTCGTGCGCGCACAGCGTGAGCTGGTGCCAGAAGAGTCCGAGGAACAGCGCGCTGGTGAGGAACCAGCCGTGGCGGTAGCAAAGCGCGCTGAGGACCGCGAGGAGGACGTATCGCACGACCTCGGGACCGTAGCGCGTGATGTAGCCCGTCTGGTAGAGCCCCGCATCGTAGACTCTCTTGTGGAGCTCCTGGTAAGCAAGCATGTGCCGGCGTTGCGCTCGCGCGTCTAACGTCGACGGTGCAGGCTCCAAGTCTTCCCGGGTAGGCGCCTCCTGCGCGCTCGTGTCCGCGTCAGAGAACAGCAAGATTCCGGTCCCCTCGCGTTTCGCGGTGGCAACCCGATGCCAGCGCCCGTGGCGCCGCACCCAACCGCTAGATATAGGGGGGACGAGCGGACGCCAGCCTTCGTCATCGTCCAGCTCAACGCGCGCGACGGCATAGCGGTCCAGCATGGGGAGGATGTGCGGCCCGTGGAATGCGTCGGTCTCATTCGTCGCGTCCTTCCCGACGCAGTGCAGGATGGCGAGGTCGCCGCCCGGGTGCCGCTCCAGCCAGCCCGGCGGCGCGCGCACGACGAGCCCGTTGCGGATGAAGAGCACCTCGCCGTCGAGCACGCGCCGCGCAACGTCGTCCCGCGTCCATAGTGGCAGCGGCGGCACTCGCTGAACGGTGGAAGACGGCGCCATTGCAGCCATGTTGGGAGAAGAGTCTGAGTGACTGACCAGCGGGACCTCGATATGATGACAAGAAAATTCCTTATGCTGGCAGTGCAAGCCCACATGGATCGCCAGGCACTCTTCGTACAAGTTATTGAGCCGCGAAGCGCTGTGTTTCGTGCAAAGGCCGTTGTCACAAGAACCTAATACGAACGATTTAGACGCAGCATGCTACATGAGCCCAGCAACGCAGAGCCCCAGGTAAACAGTATCTCCAGTTTCCGAAAAGTGTGCCATAGGGCGACAAGGAGACGATGCACGGATGTGAGCTGGCAGCAGCTGGCAGAGTGTCAATCGGCCAACTCCGTGACCGTTCCTCATCATCACCGTCATACCCAACCCGGTTTCAGCGACACACCATGTGGACGCGCAGACTCGCACCCGTGTGCCGCAGGCAGGTGGCCACCGCCCTGGCCGCGTCCCAGTGCGTCTGAATCGTGCTTTATTGCGCCTGGAACGCAGCGCTGAGACGTGGGCAGGCGGCAGACGTTCTTGCGCGCAGCTGCACAGTTCCACACAACACACAGATTAGGTGCGGCTGCTCGTTTGCAGCGTATTGTGGAAGCTAAATGCTCGCTGGGTTAGACGAGACGGTCAAGGTGCCGCAGATGGCAGAGTCCATCTCCGAGGGCACGCTCAAGACCTGGAATAAAAAGGTCGGCGACCGCGTGGAACAGGACGAGGAGGTGGCCACCATCGAGACGGACAAGGTATGTGCCTCCGCACGCTTGGGCCTGCATTGAATGCTGAGCTGTATTAGATCGACGTGTCAGTCAACGCGCCGCAGGCAGGCGTCATCACCGAGCTTCTCGCAAAGGAAGAGGACACCGTCACCGTCGGCCAGGACCTCTTCGTCATTGAGGAGGGCGAGGGCGGCCAGGCGCCCCCCGCAAGTACGTCCCAGCTGCCCCGCCCAACCTCCGCGTTATGCTCACCGTCGCAGAGCCGGAGGAGGACAAGAAGCCCGAGCCGACCGAGGGCGCAAAGGAGGAGCAGAAGGAGTTCGAGGAGAAGTCGCCTGCTGAGCAGAAGGAGCAGAAGCAGGGCAAGGAGCCGCAAGAGTCGAAACCTGAGCCCAAGCAGGAGTCGAAACCCGCGCCGTCCGAGAAACCCAAGGACGACACGCCGTCGAAGTCCAAGTCGGACTCGACACCCGCACCCCCGCCCCAGGCGTCCTCTCTGCCCGGTTCCCGTTCGGAAACACGGGTATGCAATCCATTCGCTGAATATAGCGACGGGCGCTTACACCCTGCTTAGGTGAAAATGAGCCGGATGCGGTTGCGCATCGCCGAGCGCCTCAAGGAGTCGCAGAACGCCGCGGCGTCGCTGACGACGTTCAACGAGATCGACATGTCGTCGCTGATGGAGATGCGCTCGCGGTACAAGGAGGAGGTCGCGAAGAAGCACGACGTCAAGCTCGGCTTCATGTCCGCCTTCGCGCGCGCCGCCGTGCTCGCGCTGCAGGAGATCCCCGCGGCGAACGCGAGCATCGAGGGCGACGAGATCGTGTACCGCGACTACGTCGACCTCTCCGTCGCCGTCGCCACGCCCAAGGGCCTCGTCACGCCCGTCGTGCGCAACGCCGAGGGCCTCGGCTTCGTCGGCATCGAGAGGGAGATCGCGGCGCTCGGCAAGAAGGCGCGCGACAACAAGCTCACGCTCGAGGACATGGCGGGCGGTACCTTCACCATGTCCGTCTTTTCCTCTCTCTCTCTCTGTGCCAAAAACTGCTTGTGCTCATGAATTTTTGCGCAGCTCGAACGGCGGCGTCTTCGGCTCGCTCTACGGCACGCCCATCATCAACCTGCCACAGGCCGCCGTGTTGGGTGCGTCCCGCCGCCTCCTATCAGCGTGTCGTACCCCCTGACTCCAGGGCTCCTAGGCATGCACTCGATCAAGGAGCGTCCCGTCGTCGTGGACGGCCAGATCGTCATCCGGCCCATCATGGTCGTCGCGCTGACGTACGACCACCGCCTGCTCGACGGCCGCGAGGCCGTCACCTTCCTCGGTGCGCTATTTCCATATCTTCGACGGCGCTACCGCGCGATGCTGATGAGCACGTGTGCGTGCAGTGAGAGTGAAGGAGTACATCGAGGACCCGCGCAAGATGCTGCTTGCGTCGTGATCGCCCCGCTGCACCTTGAAACACGCGCCCGCATCATTTCGTTATTCCCGCTGCAATCACAATCTACCTTCTTTTTTCATACTGTAATCTCCAGTCCGGGAAATTTCGTCAATGGCTGAGAATGGTTGACGCCTAATAGCGTCAGAGTCGCAGAATTTTAAGAGAGAGACTACGCCCAGTGGTTCTGCTATGTTTATATCGAGGATTTCGAGGGCTTTCAGAGAGAAGGAAGGGTGTTGTGGCCCAGTGCTGCCTCTGCTGAGTGGCTGGCAATACAGTCCTTCCGGGCTAGGGCACTGTAAGACGCATATCATGTTATTAGCGATAGATACCGCGTAACATGAGCCATTTGGAGCGTTCTAATAAAATACACTGGGCTATGTAGGGCCAGGACGTGCGGAAATTCAATTGATTCCGACTCGCTGTACAGCAGCGGTAGCAAAACTCAAACGCGGCCGGCATCAACCGCATCCTCAAGACTTCGGCCACCTCACCCGTACGTGCCCGCCGCCGTCGCCGTCGCCGCGCGCAGCGCTCACCGTCTTGCGTCTCTTACAGGCCACCCAAAAAATGACTCACGACGCCGTCTGGTTCTCGCGCCCGCGCAAGTACGGAAAGGGCTCGCGCCAATGGTACGCTCGACCAGCCCATCTAAGGGCCGTGAAGCTCATTGCGCGCACGTGTAGCCGCCTCTGTGCCCACCAGGCGGGTCTCATCCGCAAGTACGGCCTCGACCTCTGCCGTCAGTGCTTCCGTGAAAAGAGCGCTGCTATCGGCTTCGTCAAGGTGCGCATTGCAGCTCACCTCGGACTCGAGCCATTTTTGCTCACAATAGAATTTCCGATCCTGCAGAACCGGTGAACGCCTCGTGTGGCCGTGGCCGTAGACGTTGTCCCGCTTTCTCTGTCGCATGCCGTCCGTATGAATCCCTGTATGTCATATGGCGCACACACCAGCAAAAGACCTGCATTTCCTCTGGGCTTTCTCGCACTCGGTTGTGTACGATGGCGCTGCGGTAGTCGACAATCTATGATGGATGCTTTGCTCTTACATTACAAGACTGGCTGCCGAGGATGCTACTCTTCCATCCTGGTTCATTCCAGCGCGCATAAGAGAGTCTTGTCCGTTGCGACCTCGTAAAGTCAACTGCATCCTCCCAGCAGTCGGGATTGTCGGACACGCCGGCCTTGCGGGAAACCATCAGGTTTTGCGGAGGTCGTCACGCTGAGTCCAAGGCAAAAGACAGGAGATCCTCTTCTCGCATTGCTGCTGCGATCCTTGCATTCTGAGCTGCAACTGTTGCGCTACGATATGCCGAGGTGGTGCTGAAGGTACGTGCTGGGCAGCTGTACCGCGCGTTGTCTCGCTTTCGTGCTTCCGTACGAACCTTCTCCGTCCTCCAGTCCACTCCATGTTCGCGGCGTGCGCGGTGCTTCTTCAGTGTCGACACGACTCGAACACGGCGGTAGCTGGCCCTGCAGCACGGCAATGGGTGTCGCGTCTCCGCTGGACCTGGGGTGCTTATCCGGCGGAAAATTGGGTTGCATACGTGGTGGTTGTGACCGCGCTGTGCTCACGTATTCAGCATAGAGTAGACGGACGCCCAAGCGCGATAACTGGTCTCTGAAAGGTTTTCAAGCTCAATTCGGCTTCTCTCGACAACGAAAGACGACACGAGTTTTTGTTTCGAAAGCAACAAGAATATCACGACAAGGATAGCATCACATGATAGAGGCAAACCGCAACGGTGCGTCGCAATGGGTCCTGTGTAGAGCTTGTAAGCCTTTGTCCAGGCGAATGTAACCGACTCACAGTCACGCAACTGCTGTACCAACATCCCCGACGGAGCGGTTATCGAAGGGCCCACACTTCGCGTCGCCCGCGGTTTGCTGCTCCCAGCTCGAAAAAAACGCGACAAGCTCATCCTGTCTCTCGTGCTCTGCGATATCCCGCGGCGTGCGACCGTTGTTGTCGCGTGCCGTGACAGATGCCTTGCGGTCAAGAAGTAAACGGGCTACCTCAAGATGCCCGCGGAAAGCTGCGAGATGCAGCGCCGTGTCGCCCCCAAGACTCGTGTGCATGATGTCAGAGCCCTTGTCCAAGAGGAGGGAACATAGGTCGGGGTGTCCCCCATATGCAGCGCCAAGCAGCGCCGTCCATCCGCTGTCGTCGCGTGCTGTGATAGACGCATGGCGGTCAAGAAGTAAACG